>CM070725.1:11160969-11628615 GCA_036346275.1 Otatea glauca | reverse complement strand
GGTAGATAGGAAAACTCAAAATGTCGCAATTAGAGAGCATCGGCTCATCGCCGAGAAAGAGAAGAAGGTGCTCCCGAGGGGCGCGACCAACTTCCAGTGTCGAGCCGACCAGGTTCGAAATGTCGAGGGTCGAGTAAGGTGAGGAAGGCCCGAGGACCGAGCAAAGGGGCCACGGGAGAACGCCGCAAATTCTCCACTTCAATGCGACGGGCGCTTGCACGGTCCTCTCAAGTGTAAGGGGCGATACCGCTCATTCCTGCAACTGGTGAGGGAGAGAGTTCCCATAACAGTTAAGGATTGGAGAAAGGAGGTCGTCAGCGCGTAAGAACCGGTTGTGGGACGAGGTTAAGGGAAAATGGATTATAGAAGAGGAGGATGAAAACAATGCCGCGGTACGCCTTGAAGAGGATGGGTGTGGCTCGAGGCACTTTAGGTCTACATGCACAAGTGAATACGTCTTTGAAAGGCCGTGACACCATTCGAGAGGTATCCGCTCGTGACTCCGATGTTTGGGAGGAGTTCACGAGGATCAAGAGTACGCCCGAGGCGCAGGAGCCGAGACGTAAGAACGTTGCTACCTGCAGGTGAACACGCATGCGCACCACCCTCGGTGCGGCTACGAAGGAAGAAAGCGGAATGGGCACGACTAGCCGAGGAGTGCGCTAACTCGGGACAACGATGCCTTACTCGCACATATGTGAGGAGCGGCACGTGATCGGGTATTAGCGAGGACAAAGAAAACCGCGGACGGGCAGTGGTAGTACCAAACCCCACTACCGCGACAAGTCGTCTCCACCATCGTAAGATATCAAACTTACTACATTGCAAGAGACCATTCCTATCAGATTTGAGATCTAATTCGCATCGCTTCTTGCGGGAGGAGGTAAGCAGGAGGAAAGAGCAGGGACCTTTCTTAGCCAAGGGTCAAATGACATCCTATCCATCGCGATCGGAAGCTCGACCATAAGGGCCGGTGCTTGCCGCAGGTCGGGCATACGAAGAAGTCCTACTTCCAAGATGCCGCTCAAGTACCAGATCAAGAACATGGAGGCACGCATGAGCGCTCAAGGACACGCTTAGGAGCAAATGAGGAGGAGATCTCTGAGGAGATGAGGAGGAGATGAGGTGCGGATGATGGCACGTGAGGAGGAGATGAGGTGGAGATGATGGCACGTGAGGAGCGCCTAAGGGCCGAGATGATGGCGATGATCTCCCAGAGTCAGAGCCAGATGCCCCCGCCTACTGTAAAGAAACCTGTGCCCCCACCAAGTAGCCGCGGTTCCAAAAATGATAAGTCCGGTCCCCAGCTGAAGGTAATAATTAATTTTGCCTTACTTAATGGTGCGAGGGTAACTTTTCATATGTTTTCTCTCAAGTTGCGCACTTTTTGCGTGCACCTACCAAGTGCCACCACCCGACGAAGACGGATTTCTGTTGAGGTCTGACGCGGGGTTGCATTTCCATGCAAGGAGACCGACACGGTGCATGGTCACCTTTGGGAAGGGCTACATGAGGGTCGTGTGGACTACGCCCACGGCCTTCTTATCACATGTGCTCGAGTTCCCTAACGAAGACATCACCACTCTCGGGCCAGCGATGTCGTTCATCAAGTGGCCCACGACAAGCGCCGTCTCGGTCAAGGTAAACATCCTCACGCCTTTTGTACCATTCCAGAGTATTGCAACAAGTTACTTAATTATGCGCGTGCTTTGTAGGTTCCTACCGCACTGCGCTGCTCCCACGGCCGTGACGCAGCCCCGCACAAAGTACAGAGCTGGTGCATAAAAGGACTAGCACGACAACCACGTAACCACTAGAGGCCTCTCGCTAAAAAGGCTAGGCTCACAAAGGCCACAGGCCCCCTCGGTACATGAAAAGCCCATCGCCCGGCCTCGGAGACTCCTTCGCCCGAGAAAGGAGAGCCCACACGACCACAATGAAGCCTTATGAATTTAAGGCCTACGACATGGAAAGCCCCTTCGCCTCCCAAAGAAATTGAACGCCTAGGCATATGGACTCGATACTCCATGGATGGTACATTGACAAAGCGAAAGAGAGCGAAGCGTGTCGACTTCAATGTTAGATACGAAAGGACATTTCCACCGCGAGGAGGATGGGACATTCGAGCTAGTTTTGAGGATCTGTCTCGCTCTGTACTAACCGATAGCCATCGATATTTCTATCGCACGATCCCGGACGCCGTGAGTATCGCACCACGCTGTACCCACCTTATGACTTCCATAGGATTTTGCATTACGCTTTTTAACATTCAATGCGAGTTGTAGGGCGATGAGGCAGCGGGTCGTGACGAATCGACAACTAGTTGGGTTCGTCGACCCTGAGCTTGTGTCCGCGACGATGGCTAGGCTTCAACCGGAATGGGTTGCCGGCTACATCAAGAGGGCATTGCAAGCTGAGTCGAAGAAGGGCTTCATTCTATTCCGCATCACGAGGAGTAAGTACTACTTCACTGCTCAATTACTTCTACACACCAAACCGTATGTGAACTTATTTTCTTTGCCGCATACCATTTAATAAGCAACCATTGGTTCTACTCGTGTTCTTCCGAGCGACAACAAAGTGTACACTTTTAATTCGCTTGATAAGAGACCGATGGCCTACGCGATCAAGCCTCCTTTGGAGCGATAAGTGCACCACTCTTATCTAACATTTTCTCAGATTTAACTACATTCATTATTTTTTACTCAACGACATCTTTCCAATGTATATAGGGGTTTCAAGGAATACGTCAAGCGGTGAGGGACACACGACGACAAAAAGGGCTCCAAGTCGAGTATGTCACTTCAAGGTACAAGTGGCTATCATATATAAGATTTGGATTTTCCGACATATTTTCTTTGTCTCTTAATTTATTTTTCTTCTTCACAGTGTCATCAACAGGGCAGCGACGACCGTTGTGGTTTGTATGTCATGCAACACATGGTGATCTTGATTGTCGGCTCTAACCGTTTCCCTAAGGTAGTACATGCATATACAATTAGTCTTTCACATGAAAATTTGAAAACTCAAATTAGAGCACTCGTTTCTATCTTGTAGCATACCGTTATCCCCCAGAAGAGTGTAGACAGCACTGCACTCAACAAGATACGAGACCACTTATGCCAGTGGTACTGGATAGAATGCTTATCGGAGGACGGACGGTTTAGAGATCCCAAAAGTTCCTACTAGACCAGATGTGAACAAATATTACATATCTGAATGCGATTGCATGTGTACTTATGGTTAAGCATGTTTACGTTCTATTTTGTTAACGAATGTGATATGTGTTTGTTGTAACAAAGTGTTCATGTTCTTTGAATGTGATATGTTGTCTGTAATTTCTGTGTGAATGTGATATGTGCATATTGTGTGGAATATGTGCTGATTAGAATGTGATAGCACACCACACCCCTTCATCTCTGTCGGTTCTCACAAGAAAATGATAGAGATGTGACGGTCATCTCTATCGGTTCTTTGAAAGAAGCGATAGGGATGATAAACTCATCTCTATCGGTTCTTTACAAGAAGTGATAGAGATGAGTATCTTCATCTCTATCGGTTCTTTCAAAGACGTGATAGAGATGATTAGATTATCTCTATCGGTTCTTTTTAAGAAGCGATAGAGATGATATGGTCATCTCTATCGGTTCTTTATAAGAAACGATAGAGATGATGGTATTATCTCTATCGGTTCTTTGTATCGGTTCTTTGTAAGAAGCGATAGAGATGACTGTATCATCTCTATCGCTTCTTACAAAGAACCGATAGAGATATGACAATCATCTTTATCGCTTCTTATAAAGAACCGATAGAGATGACCATATCATCTCTATCGGGCAAGAACCGACTGTAATAATGCCTGCCTCATCTCTGTCTCATGACTTTGTGTCACCATTAGAACCGACTGTGATGACGAAAAAGAATCGATTATGATGTATATTTGTGTAGTAGTGGGAAGAACAATAAGATTGAGCTAGCTTTGAACATGGAAAGTAGCTACTTTGCAGTTTGCACCATGTAAAAGCATCTTTCAATTGTTCTACTTCTTCCAAGCGTACACAGGCGGCCCTTGGTGGTTACTAAATATAGGCAAGCACACATTTTACAATGCCGAAGCTCAGCCCGGCCACAAAATAGAGGCCCAAAGCTAGGCCAAGAAACCGAGCAATCGGAAAAATGAGCAGAAAAAACATAAATTGCAGCTATTAATCCATCTACCGTCCATGTTCATCGTAACCACATCACAAGAGGACAGATCGGGGCTCAGTGGCGTGGAGTGAAGGTGGTCGCTCAGCCAACCCAGTGTTTTTTTATAGAGACGAATGCATACGCGAGTGTGCGTACATATAGAGGTGTGTGTGCGCGTACGTGTATATAGAGGTGGAATTTTTTTTGAATAATATATTTTTAATCAAAATTTACAGAAAAAATATGCCGAAAAAAATAACAGAAATACCCACCTGTCGCATTTTGGAATTGCGATAGGCTCTCTGTCGCAATTTCAAACTGCGACAAAGAGCCTGTCACAATTCCAAAATGCGACAGAGAGCCTATCGCAATTTGGAATTGCGACAGGGAGGCTGTCCCGACCGTTGAGCTCTTTGTCGCAATTCCAAATTGCGACAGAGAGACCTACAACACGAACCTGAGGCCCTCGGCCTTATTCTCACGCACGCAGAAACACAACCACGCCGGAGAGAAAAAAGAGAGGAGGAGAAGGAGAAGAAGAGGAAGAGAGGAGAAGGAGAAAGAGGAGGAGAAGAGGAAGAGAGGAGGAGAAGGAGGAAGATCCGAGTTTCGTCGAGATTGGAGGTAATCTCTTGCGGCGTTGTTTTAATTTATAATTTAGTGTTCATATGAAATAGATTATTAAGTATATATTTACAATTTAGTGATCAGATGCAATTTAGTGATTAGAAGACGATTTAGTCGTAGAACTCGTGACGATTTATTTAAATTTAGACGTGTAGACTCACAACTGGGAGAACACAATTTCAATGTGACAGCATACCACATCCGTAGCGAAAATCCGAAATCAAGGGTTTTCGGCCTTAGTCAATCCGAAACCGTCGCTTCGGGGCTAGTTCGCGTGCGAAGAACAGAGAAGGCGTATTTTAGGTTTTTTGATGAATTTTCAGAACCGACAAGATTGAAATGATGATAACTTTTGAACCATAGCCCCGAATTTAGTGAAACCAATTTCTAAATTCGTGTAAAATCCTGTAGATTAAGAATATGCAAAAATGATTTGAAGATGAGTATTGTATAATTTTTTGAATTCAAAGAAACACGTAGATATTAATAATGCCTTTCGAATAAAATGGCTTCAAATGAAGTTGAGGTGAAATAAGATAAATTTTTACGAAACCCCTGGTTTGCAAGCAGTTTAAATATGTAGAAATATTGATGTGTAACTTTGTTGTGTGTCATGTTCGAGTAGAATGAAGTATTAATCAAACCCAGTTCGATCGCTCCCGGTAGTTCATGGGCAGAAAATCCGCTTCCAACAGAGAAGGCGATTTTAGGTTTTTTGATGAATTTTCGAACCGACAAGATTGAAATGATGATAACCTTTGAACCATAGCCCCGAGTGTAGTGAAACCAATTTCTAAATTCGTAAAACTCAGAGAAAAATTTAAGGTTCGCACTAGCAAAAATGTAGTGCAGATTGTTCAGTACTATAGTTTATTTAAATTGACGATAGTGATCGGGTCATACATACCTTTTCCTTTAATTATTTAGTTGTATGGAGTTACAATAGATATGTTTTGATAGGTATGGACGAACGAGTGGAATTTAAAATACACTACGGAGAAGGGGTTCCAGATGGGTGCGTAAGGGTGGAACTTATTCATTTTCCAAGTGTCATGGCCGGCTGCACACGTCTTTGGTGAGCGTCGTGGGGCACGGTTAATGAGATGGTTGTACCACATGTTCTCGTTGGATAGTAAATTGCATGACTCAAGCCGCACGGCGATGGTCTCGGAGAAAGGATTGCACGATCGGGAGTTAGTAGAATCAAGGGTCCAAGTCCTCGAGCTCAGACGTAAGATTGTCAATGAAAATGGTTGGCCATTAGTGTTGTTGGCGCAAGCATTTGAGAAAAGCAATGCCGCCATACGACGCAGAGGATGTTGGCGGCGAATCGGAGGAAATTGGGAGAGCAACAACCGAGAACGCCGGTGAGGCAGGATGTTAGCTCTAGTGATGAGGGTATGGGAGGCGAGGAAGTTCATGTTCCAATGCAAGATGTTTAGGTACCTTCGGATGTGGCAGACGAGGGAGAAAATATGGAATCGTTGGTAGGAGCGATGGAGGCGGAGAGTCAGGAATATGAGGATTTGAGTAACGACGAAGATGATGAAGAGCATTTCCCCGCGGAGTGGGATGCATGTCAGTTCGATAGATTGGTGGTCAACGAGGGTGAACACTTCGCCTGGCAGTCAGATCGGAATGAAGTGATGCAAGGTACTATTTACAAGAATAAGTCTGAGGTTCAGAAGCGGATAAAGATGGGCGGTGTCGTCAGTAGAACCTTCAAGGTTGCGGGTCGCACCGGTGGTGTATGATGTGAGGTGCCGATGGAGGGTTGCCCATGGCGTGTGCATGCGCATCGGCCTAAGTGGGATACTATTTGGAAGTGTTACGAGTTGTCCACACACATGCGTCTTGACAGAATCGCCCAATGCATAGAAACATATCTTCAACTTTTATTGCAAATGCAATGTATGGGGAGATTGTGGGCAATCTGGATTTGCACCACGTGCCATCATATTTGCAGAGAGCGAGGTTTCAAGACACCATAAGCTATGCGCGAAGCATGGAGAGCGGCGTAAGGCATTGGAAACTAGATTTGGTACGCACGAAGACTCGTGACGTAACCTACCGTATGCTCGAGGTGATCAAGGAAAGAAATCATGGAACTTATATCGATATTTGTGAGCACCCTCGCAGCGCTTCCTCGAAGATGGTACTGCCGGCATTCTTTGCTTTCGTGCATGTGTCAACGCTTAGACATTGCCGTCCGCTGTTATGTGGATGGGACATTCTTGATGGAAAGTATAAAGGCGGATATTGAATGCCATAGGAGTAGATGGCAACAATCGTGTTCTTCCGAAGATCACTTGCATTTGTGGAGGGTGAGAACACGGACGGTGGCTTCGCTTTAAGGAACGTGAAAGCCGTGTCGTGGATCGATGACCGTGTGTGTGTTATACACGATCGGCATCCCGACTGTTGAAAGCGGTCGTGGCGATTGCGTAACGGTGTAAGAAAGAAATGCATGGCACGATATGCGGAGTAGGTGGTGCAAGCGGCACATGGGCGCTAACTTCTACAAGCAATTCAAGAATAAGGAGCTTACGGCTTTTTAAGAGGTTGTGCGACTGACCCAACAAAGAAAATTTGATGCATTGTGGAAGAAGTTAGACGAAATGACATCAAGGCATACAACGGAGGCAATAAAGAGGCCAATGCCCGCCGAGAGGAGGCCCAGTGGCGTTGGAAATGTTACCCACGGACCTCCGCATTTGGTCCGAAGGAATGGAAGATCCACAAAATGCTTCTCCGAATGGATAGAGCATGAACCTAGAGAAAAATGGGCATTGCTTTATGACACCGATGGTGCCCGGTATGGTGTTATGACAATAAACTTGGCCGAGGTTTACAATTGGGTCATGCGAGGCCTGAGACCCCTTCCTCTTGTTGCTATAGTGGAGGGTGTTCTTCATGGTATTGCGAAGTACTTTGTGGATCGCCATGCTAGAGCATCAGTCCATATGAGTAACCCTGATGTCAAATACTCAGAGGTCATCTGTGCGTACATGGAGGAAAAAGGCAAAAAGGGGGAGATGCATAGAGCATTGAAGATGGGCATGAGGGAGCTTCGTTTCGAGGCTCTGTGTAAAGAGAAAGCTGGTCGTGGGACGAACCGCGCAAAGTTGCTCATGAATGTATTATACTTTGGTAAACTTATGTCTGCAGCTGCAACAAGCCTCGTCTCTTACATAAGCCATGCTCGCACGTAATGGCTTCCTGCTCAACAATCTGTATGGATCCAGGTATATTCTTGTCACAATTCTTCAATAGGGAAGCGGTGACGGCAACTTGGAGCGGTGAAATTTACGGCTTTCGAGTGGTGGGTCTGTTCACGGAGCATCGGAGATGGGAGGATACACGGTGGGTTCCTGATCTCAGCAGGCTCAAGGGCGTGGGACGACGACAAACAAGACGTATAAGGAACGACATGGACACTGCAGAAAGCGGGCGTCGTGTGAAGAAATGTTCAGTTTGTAAGGAGGTAGGGCACTCTTTCAAGAATTGCCAGACAGTTCGGAGGCCGTGACATGGTTGTATGGGTTTTGCATGTGAAATTGAACTAGTTTTCTCGTATGTCAACATGATATGTCAAATTAGTATGTGTAATACATGTAAGGATGTATGATGTGTAATGCACGTATGGACATGTATGGAGTAGAAAGTTGTTCGCATTTCTGGATTTTAGTTGGTTCGAATTTATATGTGTGATGCATGTATGGATTTCAATGTTGTTCGCGTTTGTGGATTGTAATGTATAATAATAGAATTTTATTGCAATTATATTGTTGAACCCTTTATTGTGTTGAAATTCTATTTCTAATTATTGCATTGTATTTCTAATGATTGCATTCCATTTGTAATTATTGTGTTCGAATTGTGCATTTGATTTCGTACTAACGTTGTTTTACTCAATTGCAGGTATGACGAACGTCAAGGAGTGCGAGTTGCTGGACCTAGTGGTTGACGCGACTCATAGGAGTCGGTTAGCCACCTTGACACCTGCAGACAGGGCGACACCTTTGGAGCTGAGTGCCCTTCACTTCTGGACCCCGATGAGAGCGTGGCGGGTCGACCCGCGATGGGTTCCCAGGTTCGTACACTTCTCCTGTACTTCCCTTACTATAGACTGTACGTGTGAACTAATAGTTGGTGCAATGTTTTCCTGCAGGCTGAGAGCGGCAGGGTTACTTCCGCTAGCACGGATGGTGGAGGCGACTGCCGCCGATGCTCAGGATAGGCGTGGTGCCTCCTGGAGGTTCCCTGACGACAGAGCTCGCCACGCGCTCGTAGATCGTGGCGACTGAGACGCGCACGTTTCACCTCCTGTGCGGTGGTGAGATGGCGCCGACACTAGAGGACGTGAGCTACCTCCTAGGGTTACCTTGCACGGGGGATGCGGTAGTGCCTGACGACGTCCACCCGGAGTGGCGGACGGAGCTCCTAGCCCGGTTCGCAGACGTGCTACCCGCTGACCGTGGCTACGCACCTTTCGCTTCTGCGCACGGTCCGACGCAGAAGTGGCTGATACAGTTCTACGTAAGTGATATTGACTTTATCTACATTTTATTTTCGTATGTCTTACAGTTCTGGAACTGATCATTACTTCGTGCAGCCCGAGAGGATGGCAGACGGAGCCGGGGAGTACGTAGTTAGTCGCCACTTCGAGGCGTACCTGCTATGGCTCTTCGGCTGGGTCTTGTTCTCCTCCTCCCACAGAGACACCGTCGATAAGCACATGATCCAGTACGCCAGGTCGATCGCAGATGCCGATATCGAGGACATCCCGCAGCTAGCGTGGGGACCGGCTGTCCTGACTGCCACGTACCGGGGTCTTTGTGACGGTTGTCGTCGCGTGGGGACTGGTCGATCCTCGCGGGCTGTCCTCTACTCCTGCAGCTCTAGTCTTTCGAGAGGTTCCAGATCGATCGGCCGCACATGGATCTGGGACCCTACGGACCGGGCTTATACGGCGCCGCCGGGGATGACATCGACCGTCCTACCATGGGGATGTTGTGGTGTCGCCGACGGGTTAGTAAAATAACCTTTACCTACATTCATGTAAAAATTCCAAAGATTTTCGTCTAACTTCGGACTATTCGTTTTCTTTGTAGCCGACTTTCACGTCTGTCACGTCGCACGCTTCGTACCCCGAGTACGTAGCGATGTTCGACCAGCTCACGGACGACCGCGTGATCTGGCGTCCTTACCTCCCGGAGCTGGTCCACGCGAGAGCTACTGGCGGCCTCTCCCTGCAGTGCACCCGTGACGTCGCCTTCTGGTTGACACGGCGCCACCTCGTGTTCGACGTCTACGTGGAGACGTACGCGGTGCACCGTGTCATGAGGCGCTCGGCCGCGCCGGTCGTCCCGCCCCCACCGGTGAGGTCGCACCACCACCGCCGCACACGGAGTGCTCTTCCCATTAATTGAATTTTATTTTTTGTGCTGTTTTACTATTATTTTTGTGTTGTTTTTGCTAGTAACGCTGCTAATTTTGTCATGCGCAGATGACACGGAAGGGTTTCGTTGGGACCACGAGCCGGGCGACACGTATGTTGCCGCGACGCCGCGATGGGCGCACGCGCTGGCGACGCTCACGAGGAGGTCGCCCCATACGACCCCGACGCACGACGAGTACATCCGGTGGTTCAAGACGCGCACACGCCAGACGCGCAGCGCGGTGTCGAGTCACCTCCGAGGCACGCTGCCTCCACGGCGGACACCTACCCCACGCAATGGACTCGGTGATTTCACCACTCCGTAAGTACTTCTTTCACATGCCATATATTGTGTCGTTCATCGCAATTTTATGAACTAACTAGTCTTTCAATGCGTACGCAGCGACCTTGGCCGAGATCGTGGAGGACGCGGACGGGTTATCGCACGACTAGGCCGACGGACAGCCGGAGGTCACGGTAGACTTCGTGAGGGAGTTCGTGCGTAGCGTGCAGCACGCGATGCAGCCGCCGCATTGTCCGGCCACGCCTTGCAGAGGCCTCGAGACATCGACGCCCTCCCGGTTCACGGACGCCTCAGAGGAGGCCGACGCGCGCCTGCATCGCACTAGGACAAAGACGTCAGAACGACCCTATTTTACAAACTTGCAAAATGGAAATCTAATGTGCATTTCGCACTAGTCCCATGATCGAGCTAGTACGCACATACACCAATTGGAATCACAACCATGCAACAAATAATATTAAGCGGAAGCTATTACATAAAGAAACTCTTACAAATCAGAGATATAGCAGCAAAAGAAGCAAAGTCTTGTAGTGTGCCCATCCAACACCCGCAGGCAACCGACAAGGCATAATCCCTAGAAAGATTCGACGAAGAAAAACCCGCAACCTGCGACGAAAGAAACCTTCGAAGCTCGGCAACTTAACCACCTAAAAACCACATATAAGCAAGGGTGAGTACATTCGTACTCCGCAAGACTTGAGCAAAGCCTATAATATATGCAAGGCCATTTCAAAGGAGGCTACTACGTTTAATTTGCATAAAGCGAATTGACATTGTAAAACAAGTTATTTGCAAACGGAATTTATAAAAGCATAATTGACTGATATGAAATAAGTAAGCATAAGTAATATATTCACAACCCATCGTGAATATCGAATAATCCAGAAATGGAATCCATCAATGTCGATCCTTTGACATGAAAACAAAAGCTGCTAAACAAGTTCCAAACCACAACCCATTTTAGAAAATTAAACATTTAACTAGTGCAAGTTCACCAAGTTTCCCATGACCGAGGGGACGGCTAATCGATTAGATTTACACTGGCAGAGGTGTACAACTGTACCCACAAGTCATGACCTTTCTTTTTGCCGCAAGTTTCACGCACTTAAAGCGTGTGGCCAGAATGTTCATGACGAAAACCTTTACATTATCTAATCTAACTTTGCACCAGCACCGGGACGATAAAACCCACGCTATAGCTGGGAGAACTCAGAGCATAGGAATGTTGGAACTCCCCATAGACGTGGCGCACACCGTTATATTGGTAAGTGTTGTTCCCAACACCTCGGTGTGGGCACCCCATCGAGCAAACCCAAAGGAAAGCCCTTACTACTTCACCTACCAATGTGCAAAGTTAAACTAGATAACTTAATTGGTTTAAGGAAGCCCCATAACAACACTTGTGGTTTGCACGAAATATCTTGGATCATACAACACCGAAGTTCGGTCCTTAAATTGACACGGCGATACTCCACCCTACACTACGTGCAAATCCCTCTGCACCTCCGGCTATTGCCAATAATCGCCCGCATCGAAACCATAGTTTTATTTTGGGTTTTTAATCAAAATACCCATAGCCAACAGCTACAATGACAACATTTTCCATTTCACAAGGAACACATTTTGATCTGATCATCATCATCATTTGATCTAAAAGCATGGCTAAGCATGGATAAAAGTAATCGATATACCTGGCGACATTAAGTAATTATCTAAGCTTAATCTATGGTTATCAAGGTTCACATATTCATACTTATCAAGGAAGTTTCATGAGACAATGTATAACTACCAAGACCATAAAATAGCAATTTCTAAAGTAAACGTATGCATGAAACATTTTAATAAACAATGCAAATTAAATTCTGGGATCAAGATGGTCAAAGGGGGTGCTTGCCTTGCTTATATATCGTTTACGACGAAGACGCGATCACGGCTGACGGAGGCAACGACGGAGGAAGGGACGTCGAACTCTACACGTCGATCGATCGGAAAATAAAGCAAATAATAAACTTCAATAAGGGCAAAAAGAAGACAGACAGAAAATCAAATAAAGATTCATTGCAGAAAACAGGAATGATTTAGGGTTTGGATTATTTAAGTAATTACTTTATGATTAACCTTAATGATGCAATGACGAACAAAACAGGGTTTCCTTTATAGATTATCTTTTCTTGAATTACGAATTCAAGAGGCTAAAATTATGAATTTTAGTCTTTAAAACTTCGAATTATAGATGCTAAAATTATTTGGATTAAAAGAGTTAGACACTAGTTAAGGTTATGCTAATAGCACTTAGCCTTAAGATTTGCATACGAAGGGTTCTGATTAAGTTATGATTGATAAGTTAGTTAAGTAGATTTATTTACAGTTTTTAAGAAGGTTCTGGTGATACAAATATATTAACTACGAAATCCTTATTACAAGGTTCACTTAATCTTATTATGAAGTTCATAAAGCATAAAACTAAGGGTTATTTGACTATTAAAGCTTATATGCAAAACATGACGAAATAAGATTATTTCTTCGGAATTGGATAGCATATACTTTGATGAACAAAACTAGGCTGATTTCATACATTTTAGTGTTTAGACGAGACATTATTTTCTTAGTTGAAAACGCTTATGTGACATTAAAAGTTATGACAAACATACTTTTTAGGGGTATTCAACTAGCAGGATTTAGTTGAAATGAAAGTTGTAAATGCAATATTTTTCTAGAATATGGAAGACCATATCCTAAATATCATTTCTAAACTAATTTCTATAATAGTTGCATTTAGACGAGAGGTTCTACGGATCGATGAAAAGGCTTGATGGTTCAATTTACTACTTGATAAAGATTCAGCTTTTGATATAAGATTGCGGCTACACCGCCTAGGATAAACTACTCATTTATCAGGCATTAATAGGGCATGATATTAGAAGTAATTTAAGGTTGGTTTCGCGACAAATGGCTTTTGTCCACGATGATTTCCATATAGACGATCATTAGGGTTTAACATTATTTTATTTCAACCTAGCACTAACATAAGACATTTTTGTATAAATAGTGAGAGTAATATTTTTCAGAGCTGTAGGATTTGGTTTCATCAAATTTGAGGTTTATTTATAAAGTTGCAGCTATTTTTATCATGCAAGTATTAACACTTTGACTATTAAACATTTACTGTTTCATATAGTAAACCTTAAATATTATTTTATATCTGGAAACCTTGTACTGCCAGAGGTATAACAAAACTGGTTTGGTGATCATTTGAATTCATTTGACCCAAGTTTTAACTATTCAACTTTCTATACATACATATATGCACTTTATGTTTAAGTTATTTCATTCTTTTCAAGTTAATTCAAATCAAGTTCATTTATTAATTATTTTGGAAAAGTAAGGTATTCTACTGCCATTTTAATTTTTAGAAATCAATTTTACTTATTCTATGTTTCATGTATTCAAATTATGTATATTTGAATTTTCTAATATATTGAATACTATCTTTGATAAAAGTATTTCAAACAATAATGAAATTTAAATATTTTTATAAATTTGAACTCCTGGAAACATTATTATTTCACTAAAATTGGTTCCATTTATTTTTAAGTTTGTTTACAACTTTTTAATATGAAGCACTTATTTAAGCTTCTTCTTTAAATTTGAATTTCAAATTTCTCCAGTGAACATTTTCAAAATGTTATTTCATATTATGAATCTACTTGATTTTACATGAATATAGAAATTGATTTCACTCAATTCGGAGTTATAATGCAAAATCTATAAGCATTTGAAAAGGGCTCGGTTTTTGGAGATTAACTGGAATTTGGAAATGCGTTTTCTGAGTTGAAAACGCTTTTACCATCTGATCGAGATTGCTTCGCCGATCGACAAGGAGGTCCCACGCAGCGACACGAATGTAGGAGATCTAGGCGCGCGGCGACGGAGCTCCGCGAAGGTCTCGTCGGATGGGTGGCAAGGCAGCACCAGGGGTCACACGCGACACGTGGGAGGTGTTGGTCACCGGCGAGGATGGCCGGAGATGGCTGCCGACGGTGACCTGCGGCGGAAGAAGAGGCGGCTCGTCGGGGAAGAAAAACAGTGAGTTTCCCAGAGAATCGTAACGGCTTGAGCACTAGAGAGATCGGGGTTCCATTTACCGGTTGTCCGAGCCGAGAAAGGCTGTGGAGCTCTACCACCGCGGCGCCGGAGTCGAGGAAGAAGGGCACATGGTGCGGCGGAGCTGTGGGCAAGAAGAGCCGAAAGGGGTGAGTGGGATGAGTTCAACAGCTCACGAGGAAGCTTTAGAAGCAGTCAATTTGGAAAGATTACTCACGGTTGAGCTCAATTTGATTCTTCCCCTCTTTTCGGGTTTCAGCCAAACATGGCGAACAACGACGGTCTCGGCTTGATTGTTTGGTTCTGGGAGCGAACGAAGGAGGAGGGAGACTCAAGGCGACGGCACACAAGTACTTATAGCCGGGGATTCGTCTTCACAGTGTTAGAACGCGAGGGAGGAAATGCGGCTGGCTTGGCGCACGCTCGGTGAAATGGCGCAAAGTCTCTCGCCGACAGGAACGTGACGCAGAACTGATGAGGTATGGCGCGGGACTCCCGAGACTCGGCGTGGCAGCGACCAGCAGCCCGGGACGGCGCGAAACGCGCTGAGACGCAGAGACGAAGTCGGCGAAGGAACGAGAGCTCGAGCTCTCCTCGCGAAAAGGAAAAGGAGCGAGCGCAGGGAGAAAGGAGACCGGCGGGTGGGTCCAGCCCCACCGGGCAGCGAGAGGGAAGGTCCATGCTACTTGCCAGCTCGCCAAGCCATCCCAGCGCCCGGGCCCGCATGTCAGAGGGACAGAGTGAATTTGGAGATAGGCTCTGCTTCGGACAGCTCCATGTGGGCATTAAAACCACCATCAAATCACTTTGAAAATTTTCCAAACTTTTTGAATGGGTTTATCTGGTAGTCCTAGGAGTCCAGTTAAATTTGAAGAATAAAATACATTATGATTAATTTATAAAAATTCTGACACTGTGGATGGGTACAGAAATGGTATTTCGGTATGCTATTTATTTAAAGGTGTAAAATATATTAATTATTTTTCAAAATTTTTATGGAGGTTAATTTTGTCATATGAATGTATCCATAAAAATTTCAAGTCAAGAACTCAAGTGAATATTTTATAAAAATTCTGACATGAGGATTTCTTGTTTTTAATAGCCTCTGTTTTTGAATTTTTAGGAGGTTTTTCCGACATGATAAATTGCTGATATTTTTACCAGATGTAACTACTGCACTGAGGGTTCTATGGTAATTTTTCCAGCTTCAGATATACTTAGAATATTTTTCATTAATTTTGACTTGTACTGTTTCTAGTCAAAAAGAGGTGTCATTCATTTATTTACCCACTTTTCTGTGCATAAAAATTTTACTTGTTGATTTTACTGACTTAACAGCATGGTATGGTTCCATGGTAATTTTTCCAAATTTTTACTTTTACCATTTTAGCTTTTTACCATTATCCATTCCTTAATTGTATTTGATTGATTTTTCATTCAATACAAAATTTCAAAGAAATCCAAATAAATTCCAATCATGTCAGGAAAAATCAGAAACAAAGATATTCAAATTCAAAATATTAATTTTTATATTATTCCATTTTTCGGGATGTTACACACGCACACAGACGGCCCCTCCTCTAGACGTGCCAGGGGAATCTAGCTAGCAGCGTTCCGCACCTTACGTCCCGATGATTGCAGGTACACCACGTGGTCTACTTTTATCTATTATGTTCTTCACATTATGTGATGTACTAACATGAAAAAATTCGACAATGGTCGATCCACCGACCGAGTGCGAGCACTCACCGCTTCTCTCCTCGACGACACCGCTTGACTACTTAGTAGATCCCTACCAAGCGATCCACGTATCGCCCTGGTGCCTCTCACCGACGATGCGCCCAGCCGACTCAGCCTTCACAGGACGCCTACGCTACTCAGATAGCACTAGTACGGCCTGCTAGGAGTACTCGTGGGCAGGCTCCTGACCACCTGACGTATCCGTCCGGGCATGTACAACGTCGTAGGAGGCCTGGGATGACACGACGAGTCGCACCTCGCAGAGGGTCCAGCTAGCTTTTTTCTTTCATATATTTTGTACTGAACACAAAATGATGCTTTATTTCCTCATATTACGTCAAATTCAGCTATGGAATTTTGTTTTCATAAGTTATGTTTTATTACGGTATGATCACTATAGTTTTTCATGGATTCCGTAAAATAACAGGTTTACATGACAAATTATGGAGTAATAGCCCTGAAACACCCTTCGACATATGTACGACCTTGCAGTAGCTTTTCACGTGCGATTAGACAACTCATGGGCGCAATGCTTTCAACCTTTTCAAGACGATTTGACCACACGCTGACAGACCTCTACAGTTTTGCACACAGGCTTTGTCACACATGCAGGCACAGTTCAAAGTGACCACTCATTGCCTACTTTCGTTAGTGCTAACAGGTCGTGTGGCTTTTCTTAGAGGGTGACAAGTCGTGCAGCCTTTCGCAGAAGGTGACAGGTGGTGCAGCTTTGATGATGGGTGACACGTCGTGCGCGCTTTTAGAGGATGCCGAACGCCAACCGACAAGTCTTTGTAGTCGTGCGGAGTAACCCTCACCACCACTATAAAACCGCCTAGGGTAGACATCCAACACCGCCAAACAAGCAATACACGCCAGCTGAATCTACACAAATTAGGGCACGATGTCGTTCTACCATCGCCTCTTCAGCAAGCAGAAGTCATCCCGCCCTGAGTACCCGGATACCAGTAGCGTTGACGCCCCAGTTCTGCCGGAGTTGCCTCGACCCAAATGAGACTGCAACCTTTCGGCGAAGATGATGCAATCTACCCACGAAGAGACGGCCGCCCGGGCTCACTATCACAGCTCGCCTCATCGTAAACCTATCGATGTCCATACAATCTGTGGTAATCGGACGTTTCATGCATCGTTCTATCTTTTCTCAGCACAACGACCGGTGTTGCTTCTTCCAATGGATCGACGGCCCGGAATGACGTGACTATGAATTTGTCTACAACTGCCATGACGCTGACCCCGCTTCGCCCGAGAACTTCAACCGGTGGGAGAGGCCGCCAGGATACGTCCCCGTTCTAGAGCGACCAGAGTTCAGGGCCGGTGGGCAAGGGGCCAACCAATCGGTGAGTTTCATGCGACGAACTCATGTTTCACTCACAAAGTAGTCATTCTAAACCAGTTCATCGCGTATAGGAGTTCAAAAAGAAAATTGCGAAATTGCTCGAGTCAAAGGAGAAACCTCCTCAAGGGCCACCCGAAAGCGCCGACTTTTGCAAACACGGCCTTCAGGCAGTGGTTGATACCTGCTACGATGAACTAGCGGACCGGAGATTCTACCAGTGCCCCTTGGTCGAGGATGAATGGTGCGGCTACTTCAACTGGGTGGACCCGGAGACGTACCACCCACATCTCAAACTTCCCGTATGAGATAATCGGGGAGCAACCTCCCGTGGTGCTACTACCGCCCGTAAAAGCCGGACTCGAGCACGCCTACGGTGTTATTCAACGACCAAAGCGGGCATACTGCAATGACTGCAGGGCACGCTTCCGGTTGTACAAGGATAAGCCCAACACACACCTCCTGCACCATATAGTGGAGTGCGAGCCGAAACAGAGTAGGCGTCTCGGCAAGTTTCCGGCAACGGCCAACGCACCAGAGTGAAAGAGGGTACCTCCTCTCGAAGAGCAAGGGACAAGGGGAAGCATCCGGCCGAGGTCTGCACCACGCAACAAATCCTTGACGCGTTAAGCAGACCATCCGGGAACCCGGGTGGTATTAACATATGGGATGCCGAGAATCGGGATGACATGCCCATATGGGAGGGCAGCAATCCACATAAAAAAGACCAAAAAATTCTATCTTATACACCCGAGACGTACGGCATAGGCCACCCAATCGGCGATAGCTGGGAGCACTTGGGAACCCCATGGAGTTCTTTCATAGTAGGGATTGAGTGGTGTCCGAGAACAAATCAGAAAATTTACACGGGTCATGCAATATGCAGAAAATATGGGACATCATTCCCGCTCTACCCAGATAGACGGAACGATCACTTGTTCCACCATGACAAACGGTGCTTTTGTTAGTTAGTTCGTCAAGCAATTTCATCACTATTGTAATGCCCTTGTAATATAATCTAATCTATCGTTTATTTTATCATCTGAACTTTTGGTGTATGTGTCCTTATATATGTTTAACAAATAATTTAAGTGCTTCGTGGGAACTATTCATAATATGAGTGGTTGTCGACTATAATACTTAGGGTTATTGCACTAGTGCAAATTAGATGCAAAGCGAGGTGTAAATTAAGTATTTTTCCAGAATATCGTAGTGCACATATGAAAGATCAAATGTGGTCCATTGTTCATAAAAATTCCATTTATAAATGATTTTTAACGGGCCTGCGAAAGGGCTAAAAAATATGACATGAGTGGTTGTCGACTATAATACTTAGGGTTATTGCACTAGTGCAAATTAGATGCAAAGCGAGGTGTAAATTACATATTTTTCCAGAATATCGTTGTGCACATATGAAAGATCAAATGTGGTCCATTGTTCATAAAAATTCCATTTAGAAATGATTTTTAACGGGCCTGCGAAAGGGCTAAAAAACATCACATGAGTTGTTGTCCATTATAATACTGTGTTGTCCTTTAATTTTGAAAATTGCCTTTTTCCACATCGCTGCTGTTTCACCTGTCGCCCAACCAATGGGCAACGGAGGTATATTTTTGAAATTTTTCGTATTTCACGTATATTATTGCAATTTCAATAAAACATCTATTATTTCCAAAAAAAATATATTTTATCAACTTGAGTAAAAAAATGTATTACTAGACGAAATAAATCATCATTTTTCTATGAATCGTCGTCTCCGTTCAAAAAATGCCGAACAACAATATCCGTTTTTTTTCGACATAATATTCTCAAATACTACATGACTTATCACTGACAGATATGAACTTTTTTTAATTTATTACATTCTAGTTTGAATTGCAACACTGTGAAATGTATGAATAAATTATTTGTGAGGATATCTCTGTCGCAATTTCAAATTGCGACAGAGGGCTCAACAGTGCCGGTAGCCTCTCCGTCGCAATTCCAAATCACATAGCTCTGTCGATTTTGAATTGCGACAGACTCTTTGTCGCAGTTTGAAATTGCGACAGAGAGCTTGTCGCAATTCCAAAATGCGACAGGTGGATATTTCTGTTATTTTTTCGGCATATTTTTCTGTAAATTTTGATTACAAATATATTATTTAAAAAAAATTCTATAGAGGTGTTTGTGCGCGTACGTATATATAGAGGTGTGTGTGCGCGTACGTATATACCTCGTCTGTTATTCTTTCTTTTATAATAAATACTAATACTTTTGGCATTTTTTTAAAAAAAATAACCACATCACAAGAACCCTTACCTTCTCTCCTAGATTAATTGCACCAATCCATCTTTCATCCGTGCGCCGGCCGGCGGGAGAGGTTAGGCTCATGGGGCAGGTTGACGGGGGCAAGGGAGACACAAAGTTGGGGGCCGAGGAAGGGGGCGTAAGCGGTTGGAGTTGGCGTGGGTAATACCAGATTCCAGGTCTTTAGTGACGGCCAAAAACCTTCGGGAAATATTTTCCTGACGACCACACATCATGCAATAACTCTCAGGCGTACCTGACGGGTAAATTAAATTTCCTAATGGGGACCCGTAAATTCGGCTTCAGGTTTGCAATCAGTTTTCCACGTCACATCCCCACCAGGGAAATACCGTCAGAAAAATTTTCCCTGTCGGAAATTTCCTGATGGTCATCGGCTGTCAGGTAATACACGTAACCTCCTTGTCAGTTTTGTACCGTCAGTAAACGTACAGTTCTTCCCTGTTGGGTTGAAACCGCAAGAAAAAAAAATCCAAAATGCAGGCACCCCTGGTGTTCAAACCGTCAGGGTTAAGCAAAAGCCGTAAGGAAAATGATTTCAATCATTTCTGCTGACAAATCATAATATTTGATTCATTTTAGGAATACGCATTCAGACAACATTTTTCACACCAAACTTCAATCCATTCACAATGTAGAATGCACTCACACATCCAAGGTCAATTCATTCACAATCTGGAATAAAACCATTATCATCATGACATCAGCAATGAAAAGATCCAACACATGCAGTGGTTCAAAAGGAATTACACACCTAGGTTTAGCACTACCAAGTTTTGCTTCTACACATTCATCCAGCGTATTGGATAATTCAGTCATACCACACCAAAAGGCGTAAAGTTCTAAGTACCACAACAAGGTTCATAGTCAAAAGCACCAAAAGACCAACAAAGCAAACCATTCAGCTGTCCAAAAGATCGACCAACAGAGCAACCATCATTTAGTGAAGTCAAGAGAAGACTAGGGAGATCCTCCAGCGACATGGTTATCACCACCATAGCAGTTGCTGTCATTGTTGCAATCATTGCTGTCTTGTTGTTGCCACCAATGTTCTCGATCGCTGCCATTGTTGGCACTGGCATTGTCACAGTCACTGATGTCGTCATCTGGTTGTAAGCCAACATGGGATGAACCAGTGTTTCCCTACAACAAGGCATAAATATGATAAATGAAAAAAAAAACTATAATATTTCAAGAAGCAGTGACAAGATTAATAACATACTTTCAGTTAAAAACATAATACCAAACTATTGCAAGTCAATTCAAGGTAGATCAGGCTGCCTGTGGATGGCATGCTTTAGTTGCTTTATCATTATCAGATAACCATTTTTCTAACTTGCAAAAAGATTGACGGTGTAGTACTATGTTTAGTGACATAGTGCAAAACTGATTTGAGTTCCTGCTCATAAAGGGTTAGAGATGAGATGATGCAGCAGTTCTTTTAATATATCATGATAAGAAGAGGAACATTGGCATGCTTAAACAGTTGTAGAATCTGATATTGCCTTATAGCCAAGTTTAAAATTTCTCATACACACAAATTCAGAGAAAACAGAAGTGGAAATCCAAAGTGAGAAGAATATTATAGCCAAGGTTAAAATACATCATACATACCCACAAATTCAAAGAGACAGAAATATATGTCCCATCCAACCAGGTGAAATTTGTTGGACCTTACCATCAGAATTAAACTAAGGTTTCATGCTATGCCCAGGTGTTACAATGTTCAACATGAGGCCACTTCCTCACTGGTGCACTGTTTGTTGCCACACTGATATACCAAAAAATATCAGTCTCTCTGAACAAGAGAAAGGTGTTTGGGCCCGTATGCCGCACACATCCCCATATAAACCCTGTAGGTCACAAATGGGTCTTTGTTCGGAAGAGGAATGAAAATAACAAAGTTGTAAGGTACAAGGCAAGGCTTGTAGCTCAAGGTTTCACTCAACGTCCTAGAGTTGATTATGAAGAAACCTATTCTCCAGTCATGGGAGGAATTACCTTTAGATATTTGATCTCAATGGCAGTCAACTTGAAGTTGAGAATGAAGCTAATGGATGTTGTCACAGCATATTTGTATGGAAACTTGGGTTCGGAGATATACATGAAGGTGCCAGAGGTATTCCTATTTTGAACCAAGACGGAGTAAATAGAAACCTGTATAGTGTGAAATTGAAGAAATCACTGTATAGGCTAAAACAGTCAGGAAGAATGTGGTACAATCGCTTGAGTGACTTTCTCTGCAAGAAAAGCTATACAAACAGCGAAGATTGTCCATGTGTATTTATACAGCGATCCCCGAATGGATTCTGTATAATCTCCGTCTATGTAGATGACTTGAACATCATTGGGACGGATGAAGAGATTGAAGAAGCATGCTCATACTTGAAGTCTGAGTTTGAAATGAAGGATTTGGGTAAAACCAAGTTTTGTTTAGGCTTGCAGCTTGAGCATGTCCAAGGAGGAATCTTGATACATCAATCAACCTACATGCAAAAAGTGTTGGAAAGATTTGACTTTGAAAAGGCATATCCGGCAAAGACTCCAATGGTCGGAAGGTCACTCCAGGCAGACTTAGACCCATACAGACCTAGAGAAGAGGGGGAGGAAGTCCTGGGAGCAGAATTCCCATATCTGAGTGCAGTTAGAGCACTTATGTACCTTGCGAATAGCATCAGGCTGGACATTGCGTTCGCAGTGAATTTGCTAGCTCGGTACAGTGCAGAACCCACCAAAAGGCATTGGAAAGGGATCAAGGACATCTTCCGTTACCTCAAGGAAGCAAAGATCTCGATTTGTTCTTCAGAAGAAACAATGAACTGAATTTGGTTGGCTACGCCGATGCTGGGTATTTGTCAGACCCGCATACTGGTAAGTCCCAAACTGGCTATGTTTTCCTATGTGGAGGAACAGCAGTTTCCTGGAAGTCGTCTAAGCAAACCCTTGTCTCGACGTCGACAAACCACTCGGAAATCATTGCCTTATATGAAGCATCTCGTGAATGTGCATGGCTCCGAAGAATGGTTCACCACATCCAGAAGTTATGTGGCTTGAACATTGAGCAAACTCCCACGATCATCTATGAAGATAATGTAGCTTGTGTTGCTCAAGCACAGATGGGTTATGTGAAGAGCAATCTCACGAAGCATATCAACCCCAAGTTCTTCTATGCTCACGAATTGCATAAGATGAACGAGATCAAGATATTGCATACTAAGGGTGTGTTTGGTACGGCTCCAGCTCCACCAGATTCATGGATCTAGTGGAGCTGGGTATTTGTAGCTCCACAGATCCGTAAAGCTGGATCTGTGGGTATATTAAGAGTGTTTAGGTAGGTCATTTTATTTAATTTTAGACTAAAAATATAAACTTAATTTTATTTATTTTAGCCTACAAGATTCAGATCTGAGGTGGAGCCAGAATCTGGAGTTCTACCAAACAGGGCCTAAGTCATGTGAAAATCTTGCAGATTTGTTCACTAAATCACTCCCAGCATCTACCTTTGAAAGGTGCGTAAAAGGATTGGGATGATGAGACTTAGAGAAGTGCAGATCTCAGGGGGAGATATTTCACATACTCCCACATAAATCTTGAACATGAAGTTTGAGTACCCAACATGAATCTCGAAGATTAGCGATTGAAGTTTGGGTGAATTGTACTCTTTTCCCTTAGCAAGTTTTTCATGAAGTTTTCTTGCATAAGGTTTTAATGAGGCAATTCGTGCAACACAGTAAGCGTATGCTATGTACTCTTTCTCCAAATATTTTCCCACTGGGTTTTTCTGGAGTTTTAATGAGGCATATGCATCTCGCGGCAAAGGGCCCAAGGGGGAGTGTTGGGAAACCACGTGGCCCAATGAAAAGCCCACGATAGTCCCTTAGCCGAAACCCTAGGCGACTACTATATAAGGAGGAGGGGTCCCCTATTGTACAAGCAACCACAAAGCAATAAAGAATTCTGTCGTCGCTCTCCCTAAACCTCTCTCTCTTATTTCTCTATTCTCTAATTCAGATCTGTTCGGGAACCCTAGACTATTCGATAGCGAGGTTCCTTAACCACCACTACCCTCTAGCGCCAATCGTCGCACGAGTACATGTCATGCTCACATTGCTGACGCCACCTGACGAAATCCACCTGTTCTGATCAAAATCACCCTCCGCGCGCTTGCACCATGTAACATTCCAAAAATTGGATTTTAGAATGTTTGAATTTCAAAATTCACCATTTGCAATTTCTTTGAATTAATTTCACTTAATATGCATTTTCTATTTACAAAAGGATTTAATTAGGCTAATCTATCCATCAAACATTAGATTTTCAGTTTTGCTCGGTTCATTACGCTGCAAGGAATTTTTACTGTATTTTGGAGATTTTTCTGAATTTATTTGATATTTATTTGAATTTATTTGCTTTTATTTGAAGTTCGAATTTCTTAATTCGAAAATGTTTTATTTTCGCAAATTCCTTTTGGGCCGAATCTCCGCGCCCGTTTCCTTTCCTCCGCTCGGTCCGGCCCGACCTTTCTCGGCTCGCTCGCTCATGCGCCAGCGACCACCACCCGCTCACGCCATGGTCGCCGTCGCGCGCCACGCGTGTAAGTTGCGATCGCGCCGCGTCGCGCGCCGCCGCCGCCGAAACCCTAACGCGTCAATCCGCGTCGCCGCCATCTCGGTTTTCGAGTTTTGCGCGCCCCGAGGCTATTTAAGCGCCACGCACCCACCCGAGGTTCGCCTCCTCGCGCACTCCGCCGCCTCAAGCCCCGCCGCCCGAGTCGCCTCCGTCGCGAAGATCTCGCTCGCCGAGTTTCGCCGCGCCGTCCGCGCTTCTTCGCCGCTTTCTTCCTCGCCGGTGAGCCTCGCCGTTGGTTTTGGTCCCGCCAGAACTCCCGCGCCGCCTCTTCCTTTTTCCCCAAAACCCGAGCCGATCCACTCTCTTCCGCCGCAGATTCGCGTCTTCCCCCCGCCTCGGCGTGTCGTGCCGCCGCCGAAGCCGCCGCTCGCCTACGGCCGCCGTCGCTGTCGCAGCCGTCCGATCCGCCGCCGCCGCCGTCGCGCCAGCGTGGGCGGCCCGGATCGGTTCGCGTCGATCCGCCTCGGCCCTGCGTCGGTGTCGCCTCGATTCAGCGCTGCGCGGCGTCGGCCGCCTTCTTTGGCCGCCTCGCCACCGCCATCGACTTCTTGCCGCCGCGTGGCTTGCCACGTCGGCCGTCTGCCGCGTCACCGAGCCTCCTCGGTGGGCGCGATCCACCGTGAGCCGTGTCTCGACGCGTGGGTCCCACGTGTCAGCGGCAAATCTTTTCTTTTATTCTTTTCCGAAATTCCAAAATTCCAGCCAATCACGTGTGCCACGTGTCGACCTCTCTGTTTTCTCGATTTTACGATGCAGGAATTTTCCAGAGCCGTTCTCCTTCGTTCGAGCTCCGATTCCAGTGATTCAAATTTCTAAATTCATCTAAATTCAAGATCTATCTTCCAGTACCATTCTTTTCAATTTTTGAATTTTATTTGAATTTGTTTTATTTATTTGCTCTCGTTTCGCGTGTAGACGACGCAGTCGAAGCTCAAGCAAACCAACATTCAGAGGTAGATCCAGCAAGAGGCAGCGAAGGCAAGTCTTCCTTGAACATATTGATCCCAAATTTTACGAAAATGATATGTTGTTTTTAAATTATGCATGCTTACTTTACGCAATGTACTTTAAATACAGTTTTAGAGTATAGTTAAATTCCAGTTTGTTATACCCTCATTGGTATTAATCACGTCGAACCTTTGACACCCTAGATGATATATACTAGCTATTTTATTTGGTGATAACCAGTAGATTAGCATGGAACGGTAGAATTGCTTAGTCCAGCTTAAGCGTTTCGGTATTGTGCCATTATGGGAATCATTTCAATTGTTGTTTATACTTATTTGTGGAATTGCGGCAATTGGTGTTACTGCTGTGATTTAAATGAATTAAAGTGGAAATGGTTTAGACCGGGGCGGATGGATGTTTGGCGGGTGCAGAAAGCACGAGACCTTGGTATGTGAATGTTCCGCCCTAGTCAATTAAGGACCGAAGCGTGTGTTACCATGGACCGAGCACTACCGTACAACCACAAGTCTATATGGGTACGACCTGGCTAAATAATTTGTGCGTCTCATTATTAGCCTTCGGTTGGAGAGTGCCGATGTTGGCGGCGCAAGAGGGGCTTCAGATTGGCGGCTAGAACCCTAACAATGTGAAACCTTAGCGGGCGAGGTTAATAGTGGGGTTGTGCATTGTAAAGGCCTTGTCATGATCTCTCTGCCGACACACCAAAGGAAGTGTGTTAATTGCATGGCAACAAGAGTCGATCATGTCTTGTGGGTAAAGTGTACACACTCTGCGAGTTAAAACTACTTAAGTAGCCGTGCCCACGGTCAAGGGCGGCGAGGTACGCTTGCACATTGTAGATTTTATGGTTTTGTTTTAAAGGAAAATGATGGTTTGGTTATCCGAGCGGATGGAACTCTTGGGTTATGGTTTGGCGGATGGAGCCGGTCAGTAGATGGAACACGCTTTAATTGTCATATCAAATTCAATTACTATGCTTTTACATTTTGTTCAAATGATGCTTTATGAAATTACTATTGGTATTCTACAGATAAACTTTGCTTTATGCTAAAAGAGCCATATTATGCCTTCAATTGTTTAGCCTTGCATATAGTTATCATGCATCATGTTTCCAAGACTTGCGGAGTACATTTTGTGCTCACCCTTGCAACATCCCCAACTTTCCACAAAAGAGTGTGCGTGTGAAGGCGACTACGATTTCTACGCTTGTGGTTATGATGAAGGCGACCGGAATGCTAGGGCGCGAACCCGATCGATTACTGTTGGGCAAATGGATGGGCTTACTTACTTTGCTTTTGTTAATTCGTTTCCGCTGTTTCTTATTGAACTCTAGCTATGATGCTTCTTATTTGTAATAATTGGCCATAAGGCTAATACTCTTTTGCTTAATGAATATTATTTGATTCGTGATATGGATGTGTTGTCATCACTGTTTCACTGTGTGTGCTAGCTTTTCCTGGACTAGCACAGGTTATACCGAGAGGTTGGATTTGGAAATCCGGTCCCGACAGAGGTGGTATCAGAGCCATATCGACTGTAGGTCGCAACCCTAGTTAGTCTGGTCTTCTTAGCAAGAACTTCAAAATTATTTTCTAAATCAAACCAACGAATTAATGTGAATAGATTATCTCATCTCATCTTATTCTTAGGTTCTTACTCCTTTCCTTTGCTAAAATATTATTTTAAAATTTTAATTTGATCTTATCTCTTGGAACTTCTTAAAGCCTCGAGTTTTACGCAAGAATCCAGATCAAGGAAGCAGAAGATCAAGCCGTCAAAGGGTATATCCGTGAAGACTACCATATAAGATAGGTTTTTAGTGCTCTAGGTCATCCCTTTTAGTGTAGCAGCGTATAGTTCGAGTGTTTCAAGATTTTTGTCGCTTGTTTGTGGGGTGTGTTGTACACTTGCGCTAGCATTGTGTTGCGACCATCTTTCTTTTGGAGTGTTAGTTTGTTTGGTCTTGGAATGGCTACCTCCTAGCCTTCTCACCTTTTGCTCTTCCTCTCATCTATTGCTAACTGTTCTGGCCGTTGCTTGGATGGAAGGTCAAGGAAGAGGTCGTGGAGCTGGTCGTAGAGGAGGTCGTGTTGGAGGTCGTGGCGTGGTCGTGGTCGAGCGAGCCACAAGAGCGGCAGGATGTTCAAGATCAGCAAGTGCCACCACCGTCGCCGCCAGTCCAACCCCCAGTTGCAGATATCCAGCAGATGATGGCAATGCAGCTTCAGTTGTTGCAAGCCCTTGCTCAGAATATAGTAAACAATCCGCAGCCAGCACCAGCCGCAGCACCAGTGATGCCACCCCAATCAAAGCTTGGAGAGTTTATGAGAACTAGACCGCCTACCTTCACGGGAGCAGGTGAACCCTTGGAGGCAGATGACTGGTTGAGAGATGTAGAGAAAAAGCTCCAGTTAGCGCAGTGTGATGACCGTGAAAAGGTTCTCTACGCGAGTCATCAATTAAAAGGAGTAGCTGCTACTTGGTGGGATAATTTCTGTGCTGCCCATCAGAATGCTCAAGCTATAACTTGGGAGGAATTCTCTGAAGCCTTCCGTACTGCTCATGTGCCTGCGGGCATAATTGAAATGAAGAAAAGAGAATTTCGCTTAGTCGCATCGGGAAACCAGTGTTTCGAGTATCTTAACCGTTTACCCAATTGTCGAGGTATGCACGGAAGATGTGGCAACCGAAAGTGCCAAAATCGGAGGTTCATGGAGGACTTGACCACGACATCAAGGTGCAGCTAGTTGCTTTGGATTTTCGAATTTTGGCATATGGTGAACAAGGCACTAGTGCAAGAGGATGCTCAACGCCAACAATGAGAGTCCGCAAGAGAAGAATAGCATTTCGGGCTCGGCATGGGCGAGTGGTTCGTCGCCGCTTTCACCTCGGCAAGCCAGCGAACACTGTTCAAGGAGCACCCGTACTCCTAATTTCGGACCGCGCCCAATCGCTCAAGGACGCAGAACAACGCCCGATGGTCAGCAATGAAAGGGAATTCAAATCTGCGAGGATTGGTGTTTCCTTTGTCACGGATGGGACATTATGCTAGCAATTGTCCTCGAAGCGTCGACAAGTGACCCGATGCCGTTCAACTTGGGATCCACCGCGCGAGCTCCTACGCAAGGACAAGGTCGTGAACGCCCCAGACGCCTGAGCTCCGCAACCTTACGGAAGAGGACGTGTCAACCATGTGACCGCCGAAGAAGCTCAGGAGGCATCAGATGTGGTTTTGGGTAAGTTCCTTATTAACTCAATACCTGCCTCAGCATTATTTGATTCTGGAGCATCGCATTCTTTTATATCGAAGAGTTTTGTTGAACAATTTGGTTGGGAAACCTTTACCCTTAAGAGCCCTATGATAGTTCAATCTCCTGGAAAAGAATTGAGAACTAGTTCAGTATGCCCAAGTGCAACCATAAAAATCAATGGGGTAGAATTCCTAGCGAATCTTATCATCTTGGATTCAAAAGGAATAGATGTCATCCTAGGGATGGATTGGTTAACCCGATATAAGGGTCAAATAGATTGTGCCAGTAGAGCCATCACCCTTACCAATTCAGAAGGCATTCGAGTGGAGTATATGCCTGATGAGTCCGCAAGTAAGAAGTGCGCTTTGAACAGTTTGAAGGAATCGACTTTGGAAAGTGTGCCTGTGGTGCAAGAATATCGGATGTATTTCTGAAGATTTGCGGGTATGCCTTTGATCGAGAGGTAGAGTTCGTCATAGAGTTAGTCCACAGTGCGGCTCCAATTTCCAAGAGACCCTACCGCATGCCACCAATGAACTCGCCGAGATGAAGAAGCAGATTGAGGAATTGCAAGAAAAGGATACGTTCGTCCAAGTTCGTCACCTTGGGGGCGCCGATTCTTTTTGTAAAGAAGAAGGATAATAGTTTGCGCTTGTGCGTGGATTATAGAGCCACGAATGAAGTCACAACAAGTACCCGTTGCCGGGATTGATGACTTGTTTGATCGATTGAAAGGAGCATGTATTTTCTCCAAGATCGATCTTGATCTGGATACCATCGATTGAAAATAAGGTCACAAGATATTAGAAGACGACTTTTGCTACCCGATATGGATTATATGAGTTCACGATTATGTCATTTGGTCGACCAATGCACGGCTTATTTTATGAACTTGATGAATAAAGTGTTTATGGAATACCTAGACAAGTTTGTGGTGGTATTCATAGATGATATCCTGATCTATTCTAAAGATGAAGTAGAACATGAAGGTCATTTGAGGATGGTGTTAGAAAAGCTCAGAGATCATCAGCTGTATGCTAAGTTCAGTAAGTGTGAGTTTTGGTTAAAAGAAGTCGCTTTCTTAGGCCATATAATTTCCGCTGGAGGTGTCTCAGTAGACCCTGAAAAAGTGAAAGGTGTACTTGATTGGAGGCAACCCAAGTCAGTGCCTGATATCAGAAGTTTTCTTGGTTTAGCGGGTTACTACCGAAGATTCATAGAAGGATTTTCAAGGATCGCAAGATCGCTTACCCGATTGCTAAAGAAGGAAAAGAAGTTTGAATGGTGCGAAGCTTGTGAGCAAAGTTTCCAAGAATTAAAGAAAAGTGACCTCATTCAAGTGCTCATTTTACCGGATATTCAGAAGAACTTTGAGATTTTCTGTGATGCTTCAAGACAGGGTCTTGGATGTGTTTTGATGCAAGAAGGCAAAGTAGTTGCATATGCCTCACGGCAATTGCGACCACATGAGAAAACTATCAACCCATGACTTGAAATGGTGCGATTGTGCATGCACTAAAGTTGTGGAGGCATTATCTCATCGGGAATCGTTGTGAGATTTTTACAGATCATAAGAGTTTGAAGTATATCTTCACTCAAGCGGACCTCAACCTAAGGCAAAGAAGATGGTTGGAGTTAATTAAGGATTATGATGTGGGAATACATTATCATCCGGCAAGGCTAATGTAGTTGCCGATGCCTTAAGCGGAAGAGCTATTGCAATAATATGATGATTCAAGAAGGTCAACTTTGCTCTTCACGAGGAGTTTATTTGAATTTGGAATTAGTGGATGAGGGTTTCGTCATTGCATTAGAAATTCAACCAACCTTGACGGATCAAATCAAAAGATGCAAAAGTCGGATAAAGAAGTTGCTAAGATCAAGGATAGAATCAAGGAAGGTAAAGCCCGAGATTTTTCGAGGATGAAGAAGGAACTATTTGGCTTGGAAAAAGTATTTATGTGCCGAATCAAAAGAGATCAAGCAGTTGATATTAAAGAGGCGCATGAGTCGCGTACTCAATTCATCCGGTAATACTAAGATGTATCAAGATCTTCGTGGTATATATTGGTGGCCAAGGATGAGAAAGGAAATCGCATGAGTATATAGCTATGTGTGATGTATGCCGGTGAGTTAAAGTGAACATCAAAGACTGCAGGATTACTACAGTAGTTAAAAGTGCACGAATGGAAGTGGGAAGAAATTGGAATGGATTTCATTACGGGACTTAGAGAACCAGTCAGTTATGATTCAATATGGGTTGTAGTGGATCGATTGACAAAAGTTGCTCATTTCATTCTGTGAGAACAACTTACGGGAGATCAACTTGCGAGTTGTATATGTCAAGAATCGTGTGTTTGCATGGTGTGCCAAAGAGAATTGTATCGGATCGAGGCACTCAATTTACTTCAAGATTACGGCAAAAGTTGCAAGAAGCGTTGGGTACCAACACGAATTTCAAAGATGACTTATCATCCTCAGACAGATGGACAAACTGAGCGAGTAAACCAAATCCTTGAAGATATGTTAAGGTCTTGTGCCTTGTCCAATGCGGCAAGTTGGGATCAAAGTTTACCTTATGCAGAATTCTCATATAACAATAGTTATCAAGCAAGTTTGCGAGATGTCGCCATTTGAAGCCTTGTATGGAAGGAAGTGCGAACACCTCTGTTGGAATGAAGCAGAGATCGCCAAGTCTTTGGTCTGATATGTTGCAAAAGGCGGAAGAAAAGTAAAAATGATTCCAGAAAGATTGAGAACAGGGGAGGTCTAGGCAGAAGAGCTACGCCGATAATCGTCGGAGAGAGTTAACCTTTGCTCCTGGTGACTATGTGTACTTGAAAGTCTCACCGCTTTCGGAGGATTGCGTCGATTTCAAGTTCGTGGAAAGTTAGCACCAAGATTTATTGGACCGTTCCCAATCCTAGCAGTGACCAAGTGGCTTATCGATTGGGCTGCCACATGATTATCAAATGTGCACAATGTGTTCCATGTGTCACGGTGAAGAAGTGTCTCGAGTTCGGAAGAGCAAATGCAGATTGAGAATGTTGAGCTACGGGATGATCTTACCTACCAGTATCCGATAAGAATTTTGGATGAGGCGAGAGCGAGAACAAGAAACAGGACAATCAAGTTTTGCAAAGTCGATTGGAGCAACCATTACGAAAAGGAAGCAACTTGGGAGCGAGAAAAGATCTTAGAGAAGAGTACCCCAACCTCTTTCCTAGTCTGTCCAAATCTCGGGAATCGAGATTTCTTTTAAGGAGGAAGGTTTGTAACATTCCAAAATTGGATTTTAGAATGTTTGAATTTCAAAATTCACCATTTGCAATTTCTTTGAATTAATTTCAGACAATATGCATTTTCTATTTACAAAAGGATTTAATTAGGCTAATCTATCCATCAAACATTAGATTTTCAGTTTTGCTCGGTTCATTCTGTTGCAAGGAATTTTTCGTATTTTGGAGATTTTTCTGAATTTATTTGATATTTATTTGAATTTATTTGCTTTTATTTGAAGTTCGAATTTCTTAATTCGGAAAATGTTTTATTTTCATAAATTCCTTTTGGGCGAATCTCCATGGCCCGTTTCCTTCCGCCGCTTCGGTCCGGCCCAGCCTTCGCCTCGGCTCGCTCGCCCTTTACGCGACCAGCCCGACCCGCTCATACGGCGCCGATGTGCGCCAGCGTGTGGCTGCGATCGCGCCGCGTCGCTGCGCCCGCCGCCCGCGGAAACCCTAACCGCGTCGCCGCCATCTCGGTTTCCGAGTTTTGCGCGCCTCGAGGCTATTTAAGCGCCGTTGCACTGACCGAGTTCGCCTCCTCGCGCGCACCCGCCGCCTCAAGCCCCGCCGCCGAAGTCGCCTCCGTCGCGAAGATCTCGCTCGCGAAGTTCGCGCCGTCCGGCGCTTCTTCGCGCTTTTCTTCCTCGCCGGTGAGCCTCGCCGTTGGTTTTGGTCCCGCCGAACTCCCGCGCCGCCCTCTTCCTTTTTCCCCAAAACCCGAGCCGATCCGGCTCTCTTCGCGCATTCGCGTCGTCTTCCCGCCTCGGCGTGTCGTACCGCCGCCAGGAGCCCGCTGCCGCCTCGCGCCGGCCGTCTTGCGTCGCGGCCGTCCGATCCGCCTGCAGCGCCGTGCGCGCGCGTGGGCGGCCCGATCGGTCGCGTCGATCCGCCTCGGCCCGCGTCGGCGTCGCCTCGGTTCAGCGCCAAGGCGCGTCGGCCGCCTCATTGGTGCCTCGTCGGCCACCACGTGAGCCCTTGCCGCGCGTGGCTTGCCACGTCGGCCGTCTGCGCGCACACGAGCCCTCCTCGGTGGGCGCGATCCACCGTGAGCCGTGTCTCGGCGTGGGTCCCACGTGTCGGCGGCAAATCTTTTCTTTTATTCTTTTCGAAATTCCAAAATTCCAGACCAATCACGTCTTGCCACGTGTCGACCTCTCTGTTTTCTCGATTTTACGATGCAGGAATTTTCGAGCGATTCTCCTTCGTTCGAGCTCCGATTCGGTGATTCAAATTTCTAAATTCATCTAAATTCAAGATCTATCTTCCAGTACCATTCTTTTCAATTTTTGAATTTTATTTGAATTTGTTTTATTTATTTGCTCGTTTGGCGTGTAGGCAGCAATAAGCTCAAGCAAACCAACATTGAGAGGTAGATCCGGCAAGAGGCAGCGAAGGCAAGTCTTCCTTGAACATATTGATCCCAAATTTTACGAAAATGATATGTTGTTTTAAATTATGCATGCTTACTTTACGCAATGTACTTTAAATCTAGTTTTAGGGTATAGTTAAATTCGTTTGTTATACCCTCATTGGTATTAATCACGTCGAACCTTTGACACCTAGATGATATATACTAGCTATTTTATTTGGTGATAACCATAGATTAGCATGGAGCGGTAGAATTGCTTAGTCGGATTAAGCGTTTGGTATTGTGCCATTATGGGAATCATTTCAATTGTTGTTTATACTTATTTGTGGAATTGCGGCAATTGGTGTTACTGCTGTGATTTAAATGAATTAAAGTGGAAATGGTTTAGACCGGGCGGATGGATGTTTGGCGGTGCGAAAGCACGAGACCTTGGTATGTGAATGTTCCGCCCTAGTCAATTAAGGACCAGCGTGTGTTACCATGGACCGAGCACTACCGTACAACCACAAGTCTATATGGGTGCGACTGGCTAAATAATTTGTGCGTCTCATTATTAAGCCGCGGTTGGAGAGTGCGGATGTTGGCGGCGCAAGAGGGGCTTCATCTTTGGCGGCTAGAACCCTAACAATGGTGAAACCTTAGCGGCGAGGTTAATAGTGGGGTTGTGCATTGTAAAGGCCTTGTCATGATCTCTCTGCCGACACACCAAAGGAAGTGTGTTAATTGCATGGCAACAAGAGTCGATCATGTCTTGTGGGTAAAGTGTACACACTCTGCGAGTTAAAACTACTTATGTAGCCGTGCCCACGGTCAGAGGCAAAGCAGTGCGCTTGCACATTGTAGATTTTATGGTTTTGTTTTAAAGGAAAATGATGGTTTGGGAATCCAAGAGCGGATGGAACTCTTGGGTTATGGTTTGGCGGATGGAGCGGTCAATGTAGATGGAACACCTTTAATTGTCATATCAAATTCAATTACTATACTTTTACATTTTGTTCAAATGATGCTTTATGAAATTACTATTGGTATTTACAGATAAACTTTGCTTTATGCTAAAGAGCCATATTATGCCTTCAATTGTTTAGCCTTGCATATAGTTATCATGCATCATGTTTCCAAGACTTACGGAGTACATTTTGTGCTCACCCTTGCAACATCCCCAACTTTCCACGGAAGAGTGTCACGGTTGAAGGCGACTACGATTTCTACGCTTGTGGTTATGATGAAGCGACCGGAATGCTAGGGCGCGAACCCAGTCGATTACTGTTGGGCAAATGGATGGGCTTACTTACTTTGCTTTTGTTAATTCGTTTCATTGTTTCTTATTGAACTCTAGCTATGATGCTTCTTATTTGTAATAATTGGCCATAAGGCTAATACTCTTTTGCTTAATGAATATTATTTGATTCGTGATATGGATGTGTTGTCATCACTGTTTCACTGTGTGTGCTAGCTTTTCCTGGACTAGCACAGGTTATACACAGAGGGTTCGGATTTGGAAATCCGGTCCCGACACACCAGCCTCACATCCCATCGCTATACTCGTTCTATAGACTTGCCATGCAGCCGAGCCTACATGAGAGAGACCGCCTTGCCACTCTATCACGCCACACTCGACCTTCTCAATCCTATTTTAAACCTACTGTGAGAATCATCTCACCCAATTTGCCGTTTACAGTCTCCCCACCAAGGACCAGAGCCTCTTGTCTTGTGGTTCACAGGGAACAGCGTCACCTTCCTCGGTATTGGTGACCACGCACACCGTGCCATTGATGCCTTGGTAAGCTCTCCTTGCTTGACACATGCGTCATTCTTCTCCATGAGCTTCGCTCTTACCTATGTTGTGCATGCCTTCATAGTAGGAACCGTGGGGAGCTACATGTCGGACCCATATTTGCATCTAGACTCTCTGTGTATTTTGAGCTAGTTCCATGATCGGTAGCTAGCTCACACGGTACAACAATGGCAAATATCACATCCATACATGTGCATAAGTAAAAGAAGTACTTAATATTACATGAACAATCATAAATAGATCCAACGATCAAGTTTTACAGAACGGACCGATAGACCAAATGATTTTGCTTAGGAATAGTAGTAGAAGGAAAATAAGCCAAAAGGACCTCTATGATTTGCTATAGGCAATCATCTGAGGCTAAACATAGTCCTGGCTATTATCATCACCTTTATAGCCGGATACTAGAAGTATTCATACACCGAATCTTCGCTTCCATCATCTATATCCACATGTTAAGCAACTATGAGTACCAAAATACTCAACAAGCCCTTACACAAAATGCAAGTATATATATAGATGCGGGCTTGACAAGGGAAGGTTTTAGGGTTGGAAGTAAATTTTACTATAAACACTATAATTAAATTCCAAATCTACAACTTAGCCTTTTTAACTTAAAATGAAGTGACTAGTTTAATTGAATTTATCATGAGAACGGACTCTCTTCACATTTATCAATCGTACCCACTTCATAAGCACCATACCATGTCAATCGCTTCACATTTGTCATATTGTATCCGCAATTAACCAATTTATGAAAACTAACCAAGTGCGGTCTTTCCTCATAATGCATGTAACCGGGGTGGGGGGGGGCAAAGTTATTCGAATAGATTATATACACTCTACAGAGATTGTACAGCTTTACACATAAGATGTGATCAAATCTCTATCATTTTATAAATCATTTTCCTAATGGCAGTAGTAACCCACATTACCACACCAACTATCACACAATGTCCCAGGTATTTGTTGCAATATTTGTGTTGTATTCAAAATTTCCATTATGCATTTCTAAGCATAACCATTGTTCATTAAAGATTGACCAAGGCGAAATATTATGAAAATTATTCTAGGGAAACATGGTAAAGGTAACATCAACAACAAAGGAAGGGAATAACAAGTATCAGTTGCATGGTATAGCTAACCATCAATATTTAATATAGCATTTAATAAATAGTGATAAGCATGCAAATTGTATTTGAAAGCAAAGTAGTTGCATATGAAAACTAGGCTAAACATGATATATCATAAGGAGCTCAACAGTGGATAGCCTTGGTTTTTAATCGGCAACGATGGGGGTGTCCGAAGCGTCTAATTCCATAAACGTGCAAACATCCATATTCAACACAAATTCAAATAGGCTCTAAAAATTATGATTTTGGTACCGATAAAAACCAAGTTATTGGATTTAAAACGAGGGATAACAAGCTCTCCAAAGTTTGACCCAAGAATTGAAAAGTCCTGATAGGTGGGGTCCACAGTTTTTCTTTCTTTTTGAATTATTTTTCTTAAAGAAAATACTCAGCAGTTGATAGGTGGGGTCAACATGTTATACTGGCAGACTTTAGACTAGGGTTTAATTAGATTTCCTAATTAGTCTCATACCCACACATCATACTAACATTAACTTACTAATTAACTACAAAATAATTATCGAGACCTGAATATGCAAATTCGGACCCTCTATGAATATTGCACTAGTTCAAGATCACGCTAGTACACTGTGGCAATATAGATGTAATATCACAATCATACATAACAAAAACATAATAAAAGATCATATTTATTGAATTTATGGTAGTTGAATGACCTTAAGGTCAATTTTTCGATATGGCATGTTCAAATGAAAGCAGTTCTTACACACGTGGGCATCAGAAAAGCACTGTCAGCTAAACCGACGACAATGACAGATGAACAATGGGAAGAACTTGACCAAAAAGCCCTCTCTGCCATACAGCTCAGTTTGTCTACAGATATTCTGCGTGAAGTCATTCATGAGACTACCGCCGCAAAACTGTGGCAGAAATTGGAAGACTTGTACATGAAGAAAAGTCTTGCCAACAAATTGTGCCTCAAAGAACGTCTGTACACAATTCACATGGTGGAAGGTACCTCTATTCATTCTCATCTTAATGAGTTTAATTTGCTCATCATTGATCTTGAGAAATTAGAGGTGAAAATTGATGATGAAGATAAGGCTATTCTGTTGGTCGTCTCTTTGCCTGCTACCTTTAAGCATTTTAAGGAAATTATGCTTTATGGCAATCATGATACCCTTAGTTTTGAGAATGTTAAATCAAATTTATTGTCTAAGGAGAAATTTGATATTGATTCTCGTTCTGAAGTTAAGGCTAAGGGGTTAATTGTTAGAGGTAGATCTCCCCATAAAGGCAATTATCATAGATCAAAGTCTAGATCTAAATCAAGAGGACGTAAACCCAACAATTTTTGCCGTTATTGCAAGACACCTGGTCATGTTATTGATCATTGTTACAAGTTGAAAAATAGGGCAGATAAAGACAAAAAGACACATTCTGATAAACCTGCTGAGGCTAGTCTTGTTGAAAATGAATCTGATGGTGAGGCTCTAATTATTACTTCCAACTTGAAGAAACAAACAGCATGGATTATTGATTCAGCTTGCACTTTTCATATTTGTCCATTTAAAGAGTGGTTCTCTACATATGATTCTATTGGTAGTGGTGAAGTTGTGATTGCTGATGAGTCTCCACTTGAAATCGTTGGCATCGGTTCTTTTCAAATCAAAACTCATGATGGCATTGTTAGGACTCTTTCAAATGTTCGTCATGTTCCAGAATGAAAAGAAATCTTATTTCTTTGGACACCATAGAATCTTTGGGTTATAAATATACCGGTGAAAATGGTGTTCTTAAGATTTCAAAAGGCAACCTTGTTGTTATGAAAGCCAATAGAATGAACAGTCTTTATTACTTGCAAGGTTCTACAGTTACAGGTTCTACAGCTGTTTCTACAATTGCATCAAATCCTCACATCACCAAGCTTTGGCATATGCGCTTGGGTCACATGAGTGAGAAAGGTATGCATCTTTTATGCAAGAAAGGACTTTTATATGATATTGGCAAACTTGATTTTTGTGAACATTGTGTATTTGGCAAACAAAAGAGAGTCAGTTTTTCTGTTTCAACTCATCAGACTAAAGGAATTCTTGATTATATTCATTCTGATCTTTGGGGTCATTCTAGATTTCCTTCTATTGGAGGTTATGAGTACATGATTACCTTTATTGATGATTTTTCTCAAAGTTTGGGTTTATTTCTTGAAACATAAGCATGAAGCTTTTTCAGTTTTCAAGAAGTGGAAAGTCTTTGTTGAAAATCAAACTGGCAAGAAAATCAAGAAACTTAGAACTGACAATGGATTGGAATTTTGTAGTTGTGAGTTTGATCATTTTTGTGCTAATCATGGTATTACAAGACATTTAACCGTTCCAGGTAAACCTCAGCAGAATGGTGTGGCAGAGCGTATGAATCGCACTCTTCTAGAAAGAGCCCGTTGCATGCTTTCAAATGCAGGTTTATGGAATAAGCGTGCTTTGTGGGCTGAGACTGTTTCTACAGCCTCTTATTTGATTAATCGCTCTCCAAATTCAGCCATTGATTTTAAGATTCCATAAGAGGTTTGGTCAGGTAAACCAGTTGATTATTCTAATTTGAAAATTTTTGGTTGTCCTGCTTATGCTCATGTTGGCGATGGAAAATTAGAGCCTAGAGCAAGAAAATGCATATTTATTGGGTATGGTTCAGGTGTCAAAGGATATTGTTTATGGTGTTCTGATTCTCACAAATTAATCATTAGTCGTGATGTTACTTTTCATGAAGATGCTTTACTCTCATCTAGTAGTGACAGTGATGGTTGTTCATCCACTAATGAATCTGGAACTTCTGAAATTGCTGAAAGAAATGCAGAATTTGAGGTAGTTTTACCTACCATTGATAATGATTCTTCTAGTGGTTCTTCTTTACAACCAACTTTAGCACCTAGTGGTACTTTGTCACAACCAGTTTCTGCATCTCCTAGTACTAATGATCATTGTATTGCTCAAGATAGACCAAGGAGGAACACTCAATTACTTGCTAGATATCGTGACACTTATAATATGGCCTGTTATGCTCTTCTTGCTGCACAAGATATTTGTGATACTTTTGAACCTTTTTCTTATTCTGAAGCTATCTCATGTGAAAATTCTTCTAAGTGGTTGACAGCTATGAATGAACAAATTTTGAGCCTTCATAAAAACCGTACATGGGATTTGGTTAAGCTTCCACAAGGTAAGAAACCTTTAAAGTGAAAATGGATTTATAAGAAGAAGGATGGTATTTCTGGAGTTGAACCTGCAAGATGGAAAGCCTGCTTAGTGGTAAAAGGTTTTGACCAAAGAGAAGGTATTGACTTCAATGAAGTTTTTTCTCCTGTTGTGCGCCACTCTTCTATTCGTGTTATGCTTGCTTTTGTTGCTTTATTTGACTTAGAATTAGAGCAATTTGATGTTAAAACTGCCTTCTTACATGGAGATTTAGAAGAAGAGATTTTTATGACACAACCTGAGGGTTTTGCTACTCCTGGAAAAGAGGATTTAGTTTGTCATTTGAAAAAGTCTCTCTTTGGTCTTAAACAAGCTCCTAGGCAATGGTATAAAAGGTTTGATTCCTTTATGATTGCACAACAGTATTCTCGCAGCAATTATGATAACTGTGTTTACTTCAAACAGTTTCCAAATGGTTCATTTGTTTATTTGCTGCTCTATGTTGATGATATGCTTATTATTTCTCATGACAAGTTACTCATTAAATAGTTGAAGGCTCAACTTAGTCATGAGTTTGAGATGAAAGATCTTGGTCCAGCTAAGAAAATTCTTGGGATGGAAATTCAACGTGATCGCAAAGCTGGTACATTATTTCTTTCTCAGAAAAATTACATTGAGAAGGTACTTGATAGATTTAATCTTAGTAAATGCAAACCTGTTTCTACACCTTTTGCCTCACACTTTAAGTTATCTTCAAGTCAGTGTCCTATTAATGAAGAAGACAAAGACTATATATCTAGTGCAGTTGGTAATCTCATGTATGCTATGATTTGCACCAGACCAGATTTAGCTCATTCTATTAGCGTTGTTAGCAGATTTATGCATAATCCTGGCAAAGAGCATTGGAATGCAGTTAAGTGGATTCTTCGTTATTTGAAAGTCACTTCTAATTTTGGCTTGATGTTTGATAAGAATAAAGTGAAGACAAATGATGTTCTTGGGTTTGTTGATTCTGATTATATTGGTGATCTTGATAAAAGAAGGTCAATTTCTAGATATATCTTCTCTTTATATGGTTCTGCAGTCAGTTGGAAAGCATCCTTACAGCCTATTGCCGCTCTTTCTACTACTGAAGCGGAGTATGTTTCAGCTACTAAAGGCGTTAAGGAAGCTATTTGGTTGCGAGGTCTGGTTTCTGAACTTGGCTTTAAATAGGATACTCTTACTGTTTATTGTGATAGCCAGAGTGCTATTTATTTGACCAAGAATGATATGTATCATGCCAAGACCAAGCATATTGATATCAAGTACCACTTTATTCGTGATGTTGTCGCTGAAGGACAAGTTGTTATGGGAAAGATACATACTGATGATAATCCTACAGACATGTTGACCAAGACACTTTCAAATACCAAGTTCAAGCATTGCCTTGACTTGGTTGGCATTCATGGTGCTTAATTGCCCTTCGGGATTTTTTTGGAGACAATTCATTATGGATTTTGAGTCAAGGGGAGGTTTGTTAGAGATAATCACGGATTGCCTCAATATCCAATATCTCAACTTACCAACAGAATAAATCTTTCCAATTCTCGGATTCTATTTTGGCTATATATATGCCAACCCCATTGTACATGTAATCTTTGAACCAAATAGTGCATTTGTCTCCCGTGGTTTTTTTCCGCAAGGGTTTTCCACGTAAATCTTGTGTCTCCCTTTTGTGCGTGTGTGTTTTGCATCTACAAACCCTAACAGTATATGCAAAGGTGCCGAGTCAGCAGTTGAAAGAAACTTGATGATAGGAGCAAGTCCATGGTGTTTGTGGGCTATGAGCTCGGTTCCAAGGCCTATAGACTCTATGATCCCAATGCTAAGAAAATTTGCATTAGTAAAGATACTGTATTTCTTAAAGACAGTAAATGGAATTGGGAATCATTTCAGCATGACAGTGGCACTGTGAGGAATGGATCAGAAATCTTCACTGTTCATTATGAAAGTAACACTGGTGACAATAGTCAAGGTGTGCCAGTGCAAGTGGAAAGTGATGCTGGTGACAACAATTAAGGAGTGCCATTGCAAGTGGACAATGCCTCAAGTCCAGAATGGACTCCAAACACACATGGTTCAGCTCAGGCAGCAGATGGAATGGGAGACTCATCAAGCTCAGAGGGATTATCAATGAGAGAACCCTGCATGATATCTATAATGACACTACTGAGGTTGAACTTCAAGATGAAGTCAATCAGTGTTTTATGTCAATAGAAGAACAAGCTTTGAAGAGGCAGCAGGGAACTCAAATTGGAAGGAGGAAATGGCTGAAGGGTGGTCACAGCCAAGAGTGACTTTGAATAGTCACAGTCTAAGGTGGTCACAGACTAAGTGATCCAAGGTGGATCTTTTGTTTATTGACCTATCACTAATCATTATGTGATTATTGATGTATGTTATTGTGAGCATTGCTATGTGATGGTTTGCTTGTCTGTATTTGTTGCGGAACTCCGGGGCTAGGCCATGATGAGGCGAAGGTGAGACCAGGACTAGGCTAGGAGAGCTAAGGTCTAGAATGGTCAAGAGACGTCGGAAGATGACTGAGGCCGAGAAGTGGTTGCAAGCCAAAAAAGAAAAGGAACCAGAGCATGAAGCATTGATGATGAACATAGTAGGCAACGGCATGGATCAAGTGTTCGCGGGTGTAGTAGAGGCTAAGATAGTGTTAAAGGGTATGGTCAAAACCTATGATGTTGTTGGGTTTTGGGTTAGCCCATATATGTGTGAGGGAGTGAATCTCAGCCCTTGATGAGGTTTCTTGTGGGCCAAGATGGTCATCTAAGGGTGGAGATTACACTCAGTGTGCTATAAATTGAGGGGTGGAGGGATGCCTCCAGATCAACTCTATTTGAACCAAGTCTGAGAGGAGTCTTAGATAAGGGTTCTTGATTTCTTTATGCTCTGTTAAGCTTTGCCCACCTAGAAGTGTGGCTTTGTAACCATCCCTCTCTAAGCAATGCATGTTCTAAAGTTTATTTCTGTTCTTGCATTTTTGCTTGGTTCTTTCTTGCAACTTGAGCTGTACTTCACCTCCTTCTACCTGCTGTGTTTTACTGGATCTAGGATGCATAAGTGGTTGAGAAACTCATCTAAAATATGTCCCAACCGAGCAAGATCTGGTAGAACGTCTTTTGCTCAAGTGCTGGTCTCCTTCCTTTTTGAGTCTGTGATCTCTCTCTCTCTAGTTTCTTTCCTTCTAGATCTTGTGCTGCCAAGGATGAATGATTGATGGATGAATCTTTTATAGATCATATTCCAATCATCTAGGTAAGTTTTAAACAAGAACTCCAAAGTTCTTTTCAAGAAACTTGTTCTTGACTTGAAAAGGAAGGATTTGTGGTAGATCCTTTTCTTGCATATTTGAGGGTTGTCTCTTGGTTGTTCTTGATTGCTGTGATATGTGGAAGATCATCTTGATCATCAAATCCCCATGAGGAAGCTCAAGATGAAGTTTGTGAGTTTTCCCTGTCATAGGTGCAACTTTCCTTTAAACTGAAAAAGGTCAGAATTTTGACATCAATATTTGTGATTTAAGGTTGAAATAGGTTCTTGGCATACATAGGAAGGTGCACACAAAGTTTCACAAGATTTGAATAAGCCAATAAAAAATTATCTCGATTCTTATTTTTAAATCGTGTTGATTTTACTGTTCATCTCGATTTTAATATTCACCTGAGAGCACTTTAAATCGTGCTGGTTTAGTTGAGTCTTTTGGTTGACTCTTTTAGCTAGAGAAGAGGCTTGATGTTTTTGGAGAGGAAATTTTCAATTGGCTCCTATTCACCTCCTCTATTCACCTTTTCGGTCTTTCGAAAACCTAAAAAATGATGCTGCGGTTTTGTGCACATCACAAATCTTTGGTGTACTCTCTATTCTCTGAACTTCCCTACACAGAAAAAAGCTCTAAATCACTTCTCTGAATTCATTGAGCCTTCGGCTTATAGGCAATGCAGTAGACCTCCAAGGCGGCAGCGACCCAACGGTGGCTTGGCAGTGAGGGAAGGCATGGGATGGGCTCCTGAAGTTGAGGCGAAGATGGTGACGTAGTTGGCTCGGCCTAGAACGCGGTGGATTGACGGGAACACGAGCGGTGGAGCACAAACGCTCCTCGGCGGTGGCGCGCATGGCGCAGCGACTGTTGGCTACGAAAGGGGAAGGGAGATGATGTCCAAGGGCTTGCTTAAGAGGTTTAGACGCTATGTACAAAGTTAATTTGGGATGGTGGTGGCATGGCGATGACTTTCGGGAAATAGGGAAAAACGGACTGCGACAGTTTCTTCTTGGATTACTGGCACTGGAAACGATGGCCATCCTTTGGGCTCCAGCTTCTGGCTACTATGGAGATGGGGTAGGGTTTAGGAGTGGCCAACCAAGAGGAAGGAGGCGACGAATGGCTTTTGCTGGGGTGTCAGCGAGTGGTGACACACGCGTCGTGCGGCCCATGCCGCTCGGCTGGGCAAGGACTGGCATAGGCGCCCTCGCACAAACCGCCAGGGGAAAGGGAAGGAGGGTCTACGACTGGGCACAAGGGTAGCAGGGCAGGCATCCTTTCACAAACGAGAAAGCAGAATCAAACGGGGCGTTGGAAAAAGGAAAGACCAGAATTGCCGATAATCCATCTCCGTAACCAAAGAGATTTGAGAGAGAAAAATCGCTTCAATTGGATTCTGTGGTCTAGTAACGCAAGATAGCTACCTGTTTTAAAGGAAATCATAATACTATAAACTACCGGAATCTAGTTACATCCGCAATCTTCTATTCCTACCTTAGATTTTGACATTACGCCAAAACCTGCAATATGTGACGGTCTATTTGTGGCGGTTGTTTTCGAACCACCACAAATATAATTATCAGTGACGGTTCCATATTGAAAATAGCGGGAAGAATATCAGTGGCGGTTCTATTGTCGAACCGCCACTGATAATCATTATCAGTGGCGGTTCGAGGATAAAACCGCCACTGATAACAAATACATCATTAGTGGTGGTTGGAGGATAGAACTGCCACAGATAATGTTATCTGTGGCGGTTCTAGTTAACAACCGCCACGGATAATATTGCCTATAAATAGGTGGTCAGTAGCAGCACTGGTCTTCTTCCTCCCGAGAGCAAACCAAAACTTCTAATTTTCGGATTTCGTTTTCTCCGATTCTTGTGCTTGTACTTCCGGTAGTTATTCCTTGGTAAGTTATTTTTTCTCCTCTCTTGATTTGTGTTAATCTTGTTGCAATTAAATTTTTAAACCTATTTTAATTAAAGTTTATATGTAGATGAGATGAAAAGTTTAGATTTTGTTTTTTTATTTACCTACCATTTTGTAGTTGATGAATTTATTTCCTAGCTAGTTTCATTAGATGATGTTGTGCTCCTTTTATAGATGATGAATTATGATCAAGCATATATTTAATATAAATTGCATTTTAAGTTAATTTGGTAGATGATAAATTTATTTTGTAGCTTCTTTAGATGATAAGTAATTAGATTAGTTTTTTAATTACTATTAATTTGGTTCCATTAGTGTGGACATATACATTTGCATATATTAAATTTATTTGATTATGATTATAGGATATTAATATAAATGAAATTTTAGTTAATTTGGTAGGTGGGTGCTCATCATTTTTAGATGATGAATTTATTATCTAGCTTCTTTAGAGGATATGTATTTAGATTAGTTTTTTAATTACTATTAATTTGGTTCCATTAGTGTACAGAGATATATATCTTGCATATATTAAAATTATTTATTTAAGATTATTGGATATTAATATACATGAAATTTTAGTTAATTTGGTAGGTGGGTGCTCATCATTTTCGGATGATGAATTTATTATCTAGCTCCTTTAAATGATAAGTAATTAGATTAGTTTTTTAATTACTATTAATTTGGTTCCATTAGTGTGGACATATACATCTTGTATATATTAAATTTATTTAATTATGATTATTGAATATTAATATAAATGAAATTTTAGTTAATTTGGTAGGTGGGTGCTCATCATTTTTAGATGATGAATTTATTATCTAGCTTCTTTAGATGATAAGTATTTAGATTAGTTTTTTAATTACTATTAATTTGGTTCCATTAGTATACGGACATATACATCTTGCATATATTAAAATTATTTATTTAAGATTATAGGATATTAATATACATGGAATTTTAGTTAATTTGGTAGGTGGGTACTCATCATTTGTAGATGATGAATTTATTATCTAGCTCCTTTAAATGATAAGTAATTAGATTAGTTTTTTAATTACTATTAATTTGGTTCCATTAGTGTGCACATATAATATACATCTTGCAGATATTAAATTTATTTAATTAAGATTAGTGGATATTAATATACATGAAATTTTACTTAATTTGGTAGGTGCTCATCATTTTTAGATGATGAATTTATTATCTAGCTCCTTTAGATGATAAGTAATTAGATTAGTTTTTTAATCAATTTTTATATGTTAATTAATTTTAGATGGACCGGAGATGGATGTACAATGCGAACCGTTATAGCCGAGATTACATCGACGGGGTATCTGCTTTTCTAAGAGCCGCCGAGGAGAACAAGTTGCACAAGAAGACGGAGTACATACATTGTCCATACATTGATTGCAAGAATGAGAAAATATTTTCAGACAAAGAGCACATCCACTTGCACTTGATTCGAAGGGGTTTTGTACTTGGCTATACACGTTGGACAAGTCACGGTGAAGAGGAAAACATACATGAAGGTGATAACATATTGGATGATGGAGAAGGCATTATGGCAGCTGACATCGGTTATGGATCTGATGAGGATAGGTTGGATATTAATGACGATAATAATCTTGCTCAGATGTTGCGCGATGCAGAAGGGAACTACACTAGTCAGAGAGAGTTTAATCAATTCAAGGGTTTGTTGGACGACTCGGACACACCTTTGTTCCCAGGTTGCAAGGAGGAATACACAAAGTTGCACACCGTGCTTTCACTTCTAAAATTGAAGGCAAGCAATGGTTGATCCGATAAGAGTTTCACGGCGCTATTACATCTCTTAGCGGACATGCTTCCAGATGGAAATGTATTGCCGATAACCACTTATTTAGCTAAGAAGGTTGTATGTCCATTGGGATTGGAAGTAGAAAGAATACATGCATGTCCAAACGATTGTATACTCTATCGCAAAGAGTATACAGACATGCATGTATGTCCGGAGTGCAAATCATCGCAATACAAGCGTAAAGGCCATGACAGCTAGGGCACCGTGGTGAAGAAAGGAGCTCCCGCTAAAGTGGTGTGGTATTTACCAGTAATACCTTGGTTGAAGCGTTTATTTGGAAAAAAAAGTATGCCCAATTGATGCGATGGCACTCAGAAGAGTGTAAAAAGGATGAAAAGCTGAGACACCCTGCTGAATCTGCCCAGTGAAGAACCATCGATAAGCTCTTTAGGAAGGACTTCGGAAATGAACAGAGGAATATAAGGTTTGGGTTGAGTATGGATGGAATGAATCCTTTCGATAACATGAGTAGTATTCATAGCACTTGGCCCGTGACTCTCTGTATCTACAACCTTCTTCCTTGGTTGTGTATGAAACGAAAGTACATTATGATGTCGCTGCTTATCCAAGGGCCGAGACAACCTGGCAATGATATTGATGTATACCTACAACCATTGGTGGAAGATCTTGTGGTACTGTGGAACGAAGGTGTACAGGTATGGGATGAGTACAAGCGAGAATACTCCATCCTACGCGCATTGTTGTTTTGCACCATCAATGATTTCCCTGCCCTTGGTAACCTGTCCGATCGTACTGTAAAAGGGGCTAAAGCATGCCCCCAGTGCATGGATGAAACCGCTAGTGTGTGGCTCAATAACTCGAGGAAAACTGTGTACATGCATCACCGTAGGTTCCTTCGCAGGAATCACCCCTACCGCAATATGAAGAAACAATTCGACGGGACAAAAGAGGATGGTATATCTCCAAGGTCTCGTCGTGGGGAAGAGGTATATGATATGGTTAAGGATATTAATGTTGTACTTGGGAAGGGAGATAGTAATAATAAATCGAGGTCTTGTACTGAGAAGACCACGTGGAAGAAGAGATCGATATTTTGGAACTTGCCCTATTGGAAGGACTTAGAAGTTCGACACTGCATAGACGTCATGCACGTAGAGAAAAATGTATGTGACAGCTTGATTGGTCTTTTTCTGAACATTCCTAGCAAAACTAAGGACTGATGAAGGCACGAAGGGACGGAAGATATGAAAATCGAGTGAGCTACATCCTCAAGACACCGGAAAGGGCGATTTTACCTTCCCCGACTTGCTACACTCTATCCAAGAAAGAGAGAATGGACCTCTGCAAATACTTGCATGGTGTGAAAGTTCCGTCGATTATTCGCAAGCATCAAGAAACCGGTCTCGATGAAAGATTTGAAGTTAAGCGGCATGAAGTCTCATGATTGTCATGTGATGATGACACAAATGCTCCTATTGCAATTAGAGGTATTTTGCACGAAAAGGTCCGAGAGGCAATCATGAGGTTGTGTTTCTTCTTCAACACGATTTCACGAAGGTCATCGATCCCATCGGACTTTTCGAATGCAGAATGATGTGGTCAAGATACTATGCCGACTAGAGATGTATTTCCCTCCATCATTTTTCGATATAATGGTTCATCTCATTGTTCACCTTGTGAATGAGAAATGTATGTGGCCCCGTATTCCTGCATCAGATGTACCCGTTCGAAAGGTACATGGGTATCCTGAAGAAGTATGTACGCAATCGATCTCGGTCGGAGGGCTGCATTGTGGAAGGTTATGCAACTGAAGAGGTTATCGAGTTTTGCATGGATTACATGGCGGGGGTGGAACCGGTAGGAGTGCCTATATCTCGCCATGAGGGTAGGCTAGCTAGGAAAGGGACGATTGGAAGGAAATCAATAAATTCTTATGATCATGGATTGTTCGAAAAAGCTCATTTCACAGTCTTGCAACAGTCAGTTGAGGTGTCCTCGTATATGGACATGTACAAGGATAAGCTACGAGAAGAAAATCGTGGACGATCAGAGGTTTGGGTAACAAAAGAGCATAACCGTTTGTTCAATCATTGGTTCAAAGAGCATATGACTGGGAAAGAAACGAGTGTTATGTTGAGGTGGTTGGCAAAAGAGCCATCAGGTAAAATCTTGACATGGCAAGGATACGACATAAATTGATATACCTTTTACACGAGATCTCAGGATAGCAAAAGCACTTACCAAAATAGTGGTGTCCGCATAGATGCCTATGACAACATAGACAGTAAGAAGAGTAGCTTCTATGGGTTCATAGAAGAGATTTGGGAGCTCGACTGTTGTATTTTTAAGATCCTGATGTTTCGGTGTCGTTGGGTACAACTCCCAAAGGGTGTCAAGGTGGACAAGTACGTCTTCACTACTTTGGACATCGAACATGTCGGATACAGAGACGAACCATTCATACTTGCGAAGCAAGTAGCACAAGTCTTCTATGTAATCGACCCAGAAGATAAGAAGCGTCATGTAGTTCTTCAGGGAAAAAGAAGGATCGTCGGAGTTGAGAATGTCGTGGATGAGGATGAATACAACTAGTTTGATGAGTTGCCTCCTTTCGTAGATGACAACATCAGGCTCGAGGAAGAAACCACTCAGGAAGCTACTTATCATCACGACGATCATGAAGAAACGCAAATTGTGAAAGAAAATAATTAGCTATATACGAGTAATGGCAATGTGATGTAAACAATATGCATTTGTATGGAGTAATGGAAATGTGGTGTTATGCATTTGTGTGGAGTAATGGAAATGTGGGTCATTAATATATTAGGATTATATAGGGTATATTACTATATTAGAATTATATATGGTCATTACTATATTAGGAATATATAGGGTATATAATATTTAGTAGGATTATATAGGGTATATAATATTTAGTAGGATTATATAAGGTCATTAATATATTAGGATTATATAGGGTCATTAATATATCAGTATTATATAGGGTATATTACTATATTAGGATTATATATGGTAATTAATATATTAGGATAATTATATCAGTGGTGGTTCTTCACAAGAACCGCCACTGATACAATTATCAGTGGCAGTTCTTCACAAGAACCGCCACTGATACACTTATCTGTGGCGGTTCGTATAAAGAACCGCTACAGATAATATATGTATTAGTGGCGGTTTTTTATACGAACCGCCACAGATAAGTTTATCAGTGGCGGTTCTTGTGAAGAACCGTCACTGATAATATGCTCCATATATAAAATGGATACAATCACTCTTCTCACCGAGTGCCCTAAACCCTAAACTCCCACCGCTTCTGACGCGTCCTAAACTCCCGTCCGCGCTCGACGTCGCCACGGTCGCCGCCCGACGCCGCCACGCCCGACGCCGCTTCGACGACGCCGCCCTCCCGACGACGCCGCCCGCCGATGCCACCACGGTCGCGCCCGGCCGCCCGCGCCGACGCCGCCACCGCGCCCGACGCCGCCCAAGGGTATAGTCAAAATGTTTTTGAGCTGATTTAGTTCAGTTTGTCTGTCTTCATTTGACCATCTTCTAAAAGATAAGTTCTACGGATTATTTTGCTCTACAGATTATTGCGAGTGTCGTCATGATCACACTGTGCGAGTGTCGCTGCAGGAATTAGCCACCTCCCAAGCAGGGCAGCAGCTAGGGTTTCAAATCCGAAGCTTTGATATGTTATCGTTTTCGCTGCCATATAATTTCTCTTTTTGTGGAATCTCTTAGTCTAGTATGCTTCAATCAAAAACTGCAAATTGCATTAAAAATGCATATATGTTGAATTTATAACATGCTGTTCTATGATTTATAACATGTTGTTTTATGATATGTTATTGTTTTCTATAGCCGTTCTCTATTTTCTTGAAATGCCAGTTCCATTAGAAGTAATATGGGTACTTAGTAAGTATTAATTAGAGCAATATATGTGCTAACAGTATATTGTGCTTTCTCTGTGCATTCTTTCACAAATGGAAGTATCCTAACCTAATTATTGTTCAGTTGCCATATAGCTTCTCTTTTTGTGGAATCTCTTAGTCCAGTACGCTTCAATCAAAAATTGCAAATTGCATTAAAGATGCATATATGTTGAATTTATAACATGCTATTCTATGATTTATAACATACTGTGCTGCAATGGTGTGGATATGGGAAAGACACCAAATCTACATTTGTTCTGTGAACTTGTGCTAAGGGCCATTGGTGTTATTTTACATTGTTATTTTTTATTTTGTACCTTTTATGTTTGTGTCATGGAACTTCGCCTTGCTTTTTTTTACCACTAATGTTGGATTGTTGGCTATTGATTGCATGGTTATGTTTTGTTGAGTATATATCCAGATTGCTCTCTCATTCTTATGTTGCCTGTGGGAATTGATCTGTGATGATATTGGGTAAATTGATGAGACTGACATTTAATTTTGTGAACCAGGCCTTGAACCAGTAGACTTCATACTGTTTTCCTTAGTTTGATCAGTATTAAATATCTGAATATTTGACTCACTGATTCAATTGGTTATATTGCTGCTGATATGAATAATAATCAATGGTAATTTCTTAACATTGTGATTCATATGTGCTCTGCTTGAAGCAACCATTATGAATTAGAAGGGAACTAATGCTTCCTCCATCTAAAAATATATGACATATTATTTTAATAATCTTATTCATGAATATAAGATATAGTTTATATTCTAATGTAAAGTTAGCGCCATGAATATAAGATATATTTGGTTATAGGTGTGGCAGTGAAGTCGCCACTTAATTTTCTGCACACGTGGGAAACAATCTCCTCCCATTTCCATCCTGTTCTTCCTCGTATGTCCTATACTCCTCTTCATCCCCTGATATATACGGGCAAGCAAAACTAAAAAGTTGGGAATATTGCTTTAGAAGGGAAGAAAAATAAAACAAACTAGGAGATATATCCTAGACTCTAGCACACGGATGAACGATGGAATGAACAAAGAAAACAAAAGTAACCGAATAAATTAGCTCTTGTTATAATTTACCTGCAGATATGAAAGATTGGCTGATATTTGTCTCCAACTTCAAAATACTCATCCTGCAAAGCCAACATGAAAGCAATCACCAATGAATATATAAACTCTTTAGGCATGTTATTACATTTACACGTATAAGCTGGCACTATGACTTGCACATAAACTTAGTCAGTGTAAGTAATTAGACAAAAGAGTTATCCAATATGCTGCAAATATTTGAGTGCCATCTTTTCCAAATATGTAAGTCACATTATGTGTAGAACCATCTGTGATGTGTAGTCATCACAAACGGCTCATCACAGACAGTTCTTCTAAAAGATAAGTTTTTCTGTTGAATGCCCAATTTCTCGATTACTCTCATTTCTAGTTTTCAGAGTTAAACTTCCGTACTTAACCCAAATGACCGCCAAATTCTAATGGTTCCATACTTTACCTCTTTCAGTTCGCACATCCAAGGCTGATATGAAGGAGCAATCCATCCCGAGCCCTAGCCCTAGCCCTAGCAGGTTCCTCAACCTCCACCCAACCACCGCTGTTGCCGCTGATGCTGACGTACCAGTGGCAAGACCTCGTGGCCGAGGAAGAAATAAGGAGCCCGAAGGCCGGTATACCATCTCGGAGGTCTCAGATGCTGGGGCCCCTATTGCACCGCCAAAGTTCGTAGCAAAGTACAGAACAACCTGGGGGTATATCGCAAAGGAGAGAGTGCCAATCACCTTTTTGGATTGGCACAAAGTGCCCGATACCATCAAAACAGATCTATGGACGGAGCTCAAACAAACCTTCGAATTCCCCAAAGAAGATGAACACCGCGTGCGTTGGGATGCGTTGATGACCATGGATGCGGCATGGAGGAACTTCAAAGCCAGGCTGAATACTACTTATGTGAAAAAAAACCGGTCGGCCATCGGGGACTACCCAAACTTAGAACCATATTGGGATGAATTTGTGTCGATGAAGCAAAGTGAAGCAGCAAAGAAGTCCAACGAGGACCACATAAATATCGGAAGGAGGAACATCCATCCACACAGACTTGGTACGGGTGGGTACGCTGGTAAAATCCCTCAATAGAAGAGGCAGGAAGCAGAATCACTACAATTGACTGGTACAAGTCAATTGACCGGACTACCAAACCGAGTCAAGCATATGTGCTAGCGAGGGCAAGTGTCCTGTCTGGTGGGGGCTTATCCTTCAGAAATAGCGATGACGAAGCAATGTTGCAAAGGGTCCAAGAGCTGTACGTCGAGTCTTCCCAAGGAACATTCCACCCAGATAGGGAGAACGACGAACTAACATATGCCCTGAGAAACAAGGAGCATCCTGGACGGACACGAGGTGTCGGGGTTAAGGTTCCTGGAAGATAGGATTCCCAGAGCACCTCCACACTTACAAGAGTCGAAAGAGAGCTAGAGAAGCGTTTGCCGAAATAGAAATGATGAAGGAAAAGATGCTTCGAGAATTACAAGGCACAATAGAATAAGTACAACGACAAGTACAACAAGCCATGAGCCAGTCGCAAGCCGAGAACATTGTTACGACCAGCCCTCCGAATCGTCGCAGCAGTTGCGCATCCGCCCCACTTGTAGAACAGGACATGGGCCATTATCCTGTGGATGACATACATGACCCCACACCGTGCCAGCTCACTTTGTCCGTCATGGACATATTCATTCAGGCTGGTACAGGCATAGCGTACCCATGCTAAGAAGGAGGTGTATTGCACAACTCTGCGATAGCGCCGGGTTATGCAAAGGTCCAGGTGGACACGGTTAATCCCCAGTTTGCCAACCTCGGGCTAGAAATGCCCCCGAACAACGAGGTTACAACTCTAGGAAGTGCCGTCCACTCATTCATCCAGTGGCGCAAACGTGACATCGTCTTGGACTATCATGAAGTGCCTGCCCCTCCCGAGGTGAACTTGCCAGCCCCTCCAGAGGTGACCATGCGTCTCTGCGGTGAACCCGCCTACCGTCCTACAAGATAAACCTCGCACAGTCGTCACCAACACATCAGCGTACAAAAGTTAGTGCGACGACTTCAGTTGACCGACTTAAAAATCCTCCTCTGAAGGCATGGTAGAATAAACAAGCCATATCAGTGAGGTCAGGCGAAGCCAGAATAGAGTATGATGTTGTGCACGAGAAAAGTAAGGGTAAAGCGGTCTCCAAAGGACAAGCTGCTGAAGAAAGACTGAAATACGAATTGGGGAAGCTGTTTGTCACCCCTTCGAAGCTTGATAGCCTAACAGTGCAGCTAAGGCGATTACATGAATGGTATATGGAGCGATCTAACCAAGATGTACTCCCGAAGGTGATCTCTGCCATTTACAGAGAGGAACATTTCCACCATGAGGAGTCTGGCTACTTCATGATAGAATTCAGTGAACTGCACAACATGTACTATCAAGATGCCTTCGACGTGTCTCTTATGAGATGCTGGTCACTGTAAGTGTCCAATATAAAAATCATTGTCTACATTCATGTAATACCAATAAATGTGATGCCTAAATCATTTCTTATGTAGATACGAGTTGATAGAACTAAGAAGAACCAAAGGGCCAGTGGCATTCCTCGATCCGGGAACGGTTTGCCAGCCGAAAATCAAAAGAGTACCAAAGGAGGTCGAGGACTACGTATATAATGCTTTCATCAAACTCCAAGATAAGGAGTTCATACTTTTACCATACAATTTCAAGTAAGTGGCTCACTAGCTAGTTCAACTACTTGTTGATCTTGTTCTTTGCTCAGCTTAGGACTAATGACTACGGCATCATACATGTGTATGTAGTTTCCACTGGATTCTCGTAGTAATTACTCCAGATAAAAGCAAGATGCTGATCTTGGACCCGCGGGATAAAGATCCAAAAAACTACAAAGATATGACAAGTCTAGTGAATAGGGCATTCCAAGCATATTGTAAAAAGAGCTCGAGACACCATCCTTTCCATAAATCATTAACAGTCCGTACTAAATTTTCGGTACGCACAAAAACAATTTTCCTATATCACACCTCGTAGTCAATAACTCCTTCAATGTCGTACAAGTTTATTCAATTTTTTGCAGTGCCACAAGCAGCCGCCAGGCACAAATTTATGTGGGTACTTCGTGTGCCAATACATGCGCGAAATCTTAGGCTCTACAATAGTAAACAATGACGTAGAGGTTTGCCACGCTAACATCACACATTGATTCGTACATCTCATTCTCTATATAAGCTCTTAAGATAAACTTTTTCTATTTATAGCGTCTGAAGTTGCCTACGGAGGCGGTTCCAAATGAAATCCAAGGCATCCAGGGACAGCTCGCCTACTTCATCATGAAGGAAGTACTCAACAAGAACGGCGAGTTCCATGACCCAGATAATAACGATGAAGTCTTCCATACTCATCTGCCACCTCCTGAGGCCCCTACCAACACCGAAGACTCGTAGGCTTATAGTTCAGAAAACTAGTTAATTTTTTTCTTACGATGGTGTAAACTGATGTTTCATTAAATGTCAAGTTTAGTATTGGATGGCATGGCTTGCACATGTTTTAATTTCTGTCATTTGATTTAAGAAGTTGTGATTGATCTGCCTGTGTGTTGTTGCCCTTCTCCCGTGCGTGCGTGTGTGTGTTGATGGGTGGTGTGTGTGTGTGCTCTAGACGAGGAGCTTTTTATAGACAGTGCAACTTGCCGTAGTATGTTCCAGTCGACTAATTCTATTTCATAGTGGTGGGATTCATTTTCATTTCTTGCTTTTCAAGAAAAAAAATGGTCCAAATAATCTGCAGTGCTCCATAATGTAAGTAGACAAAGCAATCCACTTTAGGAGCAAACCCGCTGAAGTAAGGTTGTTTTAGCAGTTAGCAAAGTACATCGCTTCATGCATCCACTGAGCTCTATTTATGCTTCACACTTATAGATTTCATACTTTTGTGCTTGGAAGTTGGTGATAATTTGTAATGGTCATGTTTTTTTGTACAATCAGCCTTTAGTTCATGATTCCATGGGTTTAAGTAATTATAGTGAGGTATGAACACACCTTAGGCAGCAGTGTTGCCATTTGCTCGTAACTTTATGGGTTGAATATTTATCATAATTCACAAGTTGTTTGATGTCGGTTTGATGGTAGTAAATATAAATCCATATGATTTATCCTTGCCATAAAAATATTTCATGCTTTAGTAGCCAAGGTAGTGCTTATAAGTAACTACAATAATAGATGTGTACTTTATTGATGAGACATTATGCAGTTCAATGTTAATTTTTAATTCTCCTACAATTGTTTTGGTCATTTTATTCTAATGCATGCTCTTATTGATCTGTTTACGAGATACTATTAAGTGTATTCATCATCAGGCGGAGATGATGATATCCTCGATGATCTGGATGAGATGATATTTGGCAAGAAGGGAGGAAGCAATTCCCAGGAAGGGCCCAAAAAGCAGGATCCGAAGAAAGATGACCTGTGAGATGATATATCTGTATTCATCTGGTAGAAGATTTCACATTCATTAGGATTTGGATAACTTCGCATACAATCTTACTTGTGCTTCGCAATTTGTTCAGTTGATAATTTGCTGTAAGCAACAAATTCATCATTTCTTCCACACTGGTATATTGTTGTTATTTGATCAAATCGGTATATTGTTGTACATTGTAATTGTGTATATGCAAAATCTGTGATTGATGTATATGATTCAGAGGGCATGGTTAGCAGCACCTGAGGCTAGCCCAAAATGCGGTTTTTTATTTTTTCGGTCAAGTACTATCTGTGGCGGTTGGTGGATAGAACCGCCACAGATAACTATTATCTGTGGCGGTTTTCTAACCGTCACTGATAATCCTCGATTATCAGTGGCACTATATCTGTGGCTTGTTCAATAACCGCCACTGATGGCAGTTATGAACCGCTACAGATGACCTTTTTCAGTGTAGTGTGAAGTAATTGTGCCAAACAGGGTAATTATTTCACATTATCCTATGATTACTGGGAATCTTAGCAAAATCATTGCTACCAAACGCACCCTAAGTGAAATAATTCCAGGAAAAGTTAAATAAAACACATGAAGGCCAAATAGAACCAATAAAAGCATGAAAAACTCTGAAATAGACAAGGAACTCAAATAAAATAACAAAGAGGGCTTTGAAAAAGGTTTTCTAAAAATCTGTATGTTACATTATTTATGATTAAGAATATTTGATTGTTATGTTTATGCTCATGTTGATAATGGTAAATTGGAGCTTAGGGCAATTAAGCGCATCTTTCTTGGTTATAAATCTAGTGTGAAAGGTTATAAGTTATGGTTTCATGAAACTAAACAGTTGTTATTAGTAGAAATGTTATCTACTATGTTACATGATAAACCTTTTATTAATTTTCTTATGAGAATCAGCGGAAATCAAGTAACAACAAAATCTTTACTACCTTAAAAGTAACAACAAAAAATAACTAAAATTCAGAATAATAATTAAATAGGATTAGAAAATTTAAAAAGTGTTCACCTTCAGTACAATTTAAATTAATCAAAATTCAGAATAAAATTAGCTATTTGATTTCCATATGAATTCCAAATTAAAATATATTAATAATTGAAATAATAAATGAAAAATAGAGATAAACACTAAATAGAGTATGAGATAAACACTAAATACTTTAGAGTACTGCTACCCCATGCTATACCATTGGAATCGTTTCCAGTGGTACAGGCACGTTTCACCAGGTTTCAACATGTTCTACACCCATGTTTCGTAGGTTTCTAATGTGAATCTAAAAGTTTCGTCCAGTTTTAAATTTGAAACTTAATTTAAAATGAACGGGGTCCGGGGATACCGTTGGATCTAGCTCATCGAGCTCCCTTGTGTTTGTCGTGGTCGCTGGCCTCGAGCCGCGCTGAGCACCCTACAGCCGCCAATCTCGCTTGCCACGCTCCCCCAACGACTGTTGCGGCTACTCACCTCCCATGTGTTGCTGAACTCCCGTTGTGATAGCAGCTCCCACTCACTTTGCTCCTCCTTGGTGGCTCATCACTACTCCATGTGATAAGAGAGAATGTGTGTGTTGTATTAGATTGGATAAGATATGTGTGATTGTGTTGTGCGAGAAGAGAGATAGAGGGTGAATGTAAATAATTTGATGAGATGCATTAGATGACTGTGATATGTCCTGTTGGTTGGACACCGAATGGTAGTTTTCCGAATACTTTATCTAAGAAGCAACCTGTTTTGCCGGCTAGTTTGCTCTAATTCAAAAACTAAAATTTCAGTATCGTTTCTTAAGAAAATCCCAAGTTTCATATAAAGAACCACCTCATATTTTACGAACATGACCTTTGGGACCGGTAGAATTACATTTCAGTCCCTGAATTCTCCACTCTGGAAATAGCACACATGACCTCGATAGCATCGACATGGTGGTTTGGTGTTGTATCGGTGTATGACACGTGTTTGATACGGATACGATACAAACACGCCACTCAACACTTATTGAATAATTACATAGCTAGAATAAATAATTTTAATGTTTGACATGATTTGGATACTTCATCGACACGTATCCGATACATATAGTGACACAGCTTCGCCCACCTTAATCACCTAAAGGGAGACCCTAGCTACCCGAGAGGAGCAAAACACCAATATTAAGACTCCATTGTGGAACCATATTGACATTCTAGATAAGGGTGGTCCATCTAGAGGAAATGTGAAATAGAGATGAAAGTATTGCGAATATGTTGGCACTAGTAATTACTCTATAGTCAAAGCGCGCTTGCTGAAAATTACTAATGGTGATTGAAAAATATGTCATAAGGTGAGACAATATCTATTCTTGCTTAGCTTAAAAGTGAAATTGCAAAATCCAAGGCACATATTCCTAGTTTGTACTTCACATTATGTTATTTTGATAAACACGTAGAAAAATGAAAAATAATATATATTTACATTAATAATAATAATAATATTTAAATATCTATAGTCGTGTCGTTGTGTTGGTATTTTTGGAAAAATAATAAATCCTGTATCAGCGTCGTGTTGACGTATCCGTATCCGTACATCATAGCACGTCAGTGATGATGTTGGAATGATGATGAAGAGTAATTCGTATGGGAGGTGGTATATCCAGAAAGCAAAAGTTACAACGGGAAAATATAAGGAGGAATAGGGCTGGCTATCAAGCCAGCTCAGCTCAACTCAGCTCGGCTCATACAAGCATGTTCGAAAAAGTGCGGGTCGGCTCGTTAAGCTAACGAGTTGAAAACTCGGCTTGGCTTGACTCAGCAAAAAGTTCGAGCTGCTCGTGAGTAGCTCACGAGCCACGTCAACCAAGAAGAGATGGGTTGAGCTAAACTGAGTCATGTGAGTTATGGTAATTAGTAAGGAGATAATTACATGGAGATAAATAAATTTAAATATTTTTCTAATCAATTTAAGTGGGGAAAGAATAGACCAAAATGAACAACAATCATAAGCAAAAGAAAAAGGGGGGTTTACTAGTTACTTCCCACCCCGATATTAGCTAAAGAAATGTGTTCAACATCAAACTCATCTTCTACTTCATGTAAACAAGCATAATAATAGATTTAGGATAGATTTAGATAACTAACAAAGAATCAAGATGAAATAAAACTATTAGTATGTAACGCTGTGCCATAGCCAAAAGACTTCTCATGATATGATATTGCAAGCACTTCTTATCCAACTAGAAGCACACACTAGTATCTCAACCATTGGTGGAAGCAAAGAACTCCTATAATTATCTAGGATTTTACCTCCAGCACTAAAAGTTAACTCTGAAAATAAAGTGATAATCGGTATAATCAAGAAATCCTTTGCCATGCTTGAAACAACGAAAAATCTATGGGAATTTACATCCATCATTCAAATAACTTGAAATTTAGGTTAGATAAATTTAGTCACCGAGCCTTAACGAGCTAACGAGCGGCTCGTGGGTTAGCTCGAGCTTAACTCGTTAAGGTACCGAACTAGTAAGGTAGCTCGGTTCGGCTCATTTATTTTATGAGCCGAGCTCGTAACAAGTCAAGTTCGAGTAGCTTGCAAGCTTCGAGCTTTTTTTTGCTAGCTCTAAGGAAGAAGCTAGGAGTGAAGATAAATCTGAAATTAAGGAAAAGGAAAAGAGAGTGATGTTCCAGCAAATGAACATGAACAATACTCACAGGGGTAGACGATAGAATATGCACGTAGAAAAGAGTTAATGACAAGAGTATGTTAAGATATGTACCTGTATAACAGGGTAGGGGTAGAAAATACTCCTCATACATAGAGTATGTACGTGCGTACAGAGAGCTAATGAAAAGACTAGATATGTATGTGCGTGAAGACGTGCTTCGACGATGGACAACATGCATTCATGGTGAAGTACAAATGGAATCAATTATATGTCCAAGCAAAGGATCTCGTGCGGCCATTGATCACAGGTTACTAGTTTATCATAATGTCGACGTTTCGAGCACCGGCAAGTAAATTTGTAAGTCGGATGGGACCGCGCGTTCCCTCTTCCTGAATGGTTAGACTTAAGAGTCCAAGATGTATACTGGTTCGGGCCGAATGTCCCTACTCCAGTTCGTGTGGTAGTGTTGTATTGCCTTGGATACAGTCGGCTGCACCGTGTTTACAAGTGGGGGCTGAGAGTTTGAACACAAGAGCGTTCGTAATCTGTTCGTAAAGACTTTGCAAGAAGAGGTTCTCCCCCCTCCCAGAGGGCCCCCCCCCTTTTATACAGTCGAGAGGGGCAGGTTACATCGAGAATTAGGAGAAAGAAGGAATGAGAAAAAAAGCTATACTAGGAGCCCTAGTCCTAGTCTTAGTGATCAGTCGCCGTCCGGCCTCGCCCACACCGGGTTCGGTAGGCTTGCTGAGCAGAGCAGTTCGAGTTTCCTTGGGAAGCAGCGCACCTGCCCTCTGGGAACCTGTCAGGTGCTGATGTTGCGAAGCGTGGCCTTGGTGCTGTCTCGGGAGGGAGCGCTTCCTCATATTTTGCGTGACTGGACGACGGGACTGGAGTTTTGACTTGGGCAACTTCTTGCGCTGCCTCGGAAAGGGGCCACCTGCCCCGTACGATCACTTTGAACGATCCTGTCCGTGGGGCACGTGGCCAACAATCAGCGGAGGTCCGACACGTGGCCCTTGGTGAAGGTCGCTTCAGCTTGGTCGGGGCTCGGGGGAGCCCGACCTGTGATGGGGGTCGGCGTCCCACTTGGTCGAGATCGCTCGTCCTGATCTGGTCGGAGACGAGCGTCCTTTTGTGGCCCCGTAGGTCCCTTGGTCGGAGCTGGGCTTGACGCGACCTGCTTGCCATCCTGGGCCGCTGGATACCCTTGGTATGAGTATTCGCCACATAGCTATCTGCATGTACCATTTGCGTTAATTGTTACATTAGACACCATGCTCAAGTGATTGAGCTATTGAGATGTAAAACAACCTGGTTACTAATTACCTAAACGCAAATTTTACGGTGAATGTATTAAACTAAGAAATATATAATAGACAGTAAAAATCAGATCTAGCTATTGATTTATTAAATGTATTTATGCTAATCTGCTAGGGAAAATAGAAAAAATACTAGCTAATCTGATCGATAAAATTAAAAAAAATAAGAGGAGTGCTTCAATGCTTTCCCTCTTAATACAAATTGCACAAATCTTAAAGCAAACGAAGGGGTAAATAATCACAATCTACCCTTTATTCATGCTTTAATATTTTTGTATCTATAAAAAAGAGAAGCATGGAAGCACCTCTCGAAAAATAAAAGATTCACTTTAAATTTAGTGAAAGAGCTCAAAATTAACGCTAGTCAACAGTACATGCCTGCAGTCTGCAGTACCTTCAACTTTTATAAGGGCCTATTTGTTTTAGCTTTTGATTCTGGATTCTGACCTCAAAAGCAGAATCAGAAAACAAACAGTCTAATTTTAGAATCTGATTCTCACAATCCAGCTCACCCATATAGACTAAAATCCACAACCCACTTCATATGTACTTTTGGATTCCAGCTTTTGAAGAATCAGTTTCTCTACAACTACAATCCAGAATCAGCTTTTAGAGAATTCAAAACTGAAACAAATAGACCTTACGTACGTATGATGATGAATAAAGTGAACAGGAGGTACTGAGAAAAAAAAACATATCTTTACCCGTTGCTGTTCTTGCACGAAACGTATAAACTGACGGCACCTCCATCGAGATCCAGTATTCCAGTGCTTCCTTTACTCTGCTCCTACAGTCCTACTATACAAGAAATGAAGAAAGGAATGCAGACTTGGGCTATTTCTAAGCTTGAGTTTAAGCTGATGGCCGGGGTTCCACACCCCGGCAGTTAGAAAAATCTTGCAGCATTTGGCTCAAAACAAAGGAAACATCCGTCTATTCTAAGGTATGCACAAATATCTTGGATTAGTTTATCTCAGTTCGATGATTGCACCATTAAATTATTCTTCTCGATGCTTCTAGTTCTAGCGAAGTACTAATGGAAAGTAGTCTAGAGAATTATTAACTTTTACTCTCCTAGATGGTCAAAAGCTGGGTCTTTGCCGAAGACCATAAGCCTACAAGGCCCAACTGTAACCTACGCCCACAGATCCAATCCACCCACCCCATGTTCCCCAATCCACCGGCTGAGGAGCGAGGAAGAAACCCTAAACGGGCGGCGGCGTACGCGACGAGGAGGGGAGTCGACGAGCTGGCCCAGGGCGGCGGGCGCGAGGACGTCGACTCACCGAGGAAGCCTGAGCCGGCGGGCCGGCGAGTGGGCGGCCGCCAGCCAGGCGGCGACGACGAGGAGGCGGCCTCGTACATGTTATACATGTTGAGATATTTGGCTTTCCTGATGTCTTTTAAAATCTGGCATTAGCGAATAGTGATGCCTAACTATAGTGTATAAAATTTTCAGGGCAAATTCCAAATGGTTAAAAGTCCTATTTTGCAATTAAAATACATTTGTGATATTTCAATTCACATTGAATTAATGCAATTTATTTTGAGGTCCCACTTCCCTTAGCAAATCTACACATTCTCAACCTTTTGAATTATAGGTAGTGCTACTATCTCTTTTTTTACTTTTTTTTTCTTCAAATTAATATATCTTTAAGCCAACTATCAAATCTAAGCCTTTAAAATTAGGATCCACCAAATTAAGAGTTAAATGTTTTTTTTCTTTTTTGTGAACGTTATTTTAAATTCATATATCTATAAGCGAACTATCAAATCTAAGCCTTTAAAATTAGGGTGCACCGAACTATGGGCTATATGTTTTTATGTTTTTTAGAATTTGTAGCATATTTCTTTTTTCTTAGTAGTTGTAAATCACTTGTTTCTCAAAACAAAAGTTGTATGTAAATCACCTATCGTTAGCTTTTATTACATAACTAGTGGAATTCCTCATGCAATTGTGTGGCTAGATATATATTACAATTCAATTGTCTTTGTTATACAACTTCAAATGAACATGATTGTAAACACAATTGTATTTGTTATACAACTCTAATATCTATATACTGTTAATCTGTTCCGTTATAATATGGCCCACCAAAATAAGTTCTGTAGATTGTTCTCTCTTTCTCTCGATTAATGAGAGAATTTTTATGATTTTTTTTCTCATGTTAGGATTTCTTTGGAATTTTCTTGTCCTCGAAAGGAAGGTGTCTTCAACCTCACCACTTGTTTGTACTTATATTGGCATAGATAGATTATCTAGCTAACACTGTTGCCACATAGCTACGTGGGACTAATCCGAATGCTTCTAGGTCTTGCAAGGTCAAACTAGGCTGGTATAGTACAGTCATGTGTCATGTCCTGTTTGGAACGCATGAATAGAGAACATAGGAATAGGAAAGGAATGCAATTGCAAAACAAAGGATTAGAAAAACAGTGTGGCATGTGCATGTTAACTACTTGATATTTGAGAGACCTATGAGTTATGGCATATTATTGTTAACATGTAAAGAAAATATTGTTTTTTTCTCAACCAAAGCATTTTGTTATTTAGAAAAAAACATAATGAACTATGTCAATTACAGGATCAGGCGATCATAGACATAGGAAATCTAAAAAAGGAATGGAGAGCCTGTTGCAACTACTTATTAAGTGGGAAATCCAGTTGCTAGTCCTCCTAAGCTTCACATTACAAGTGTTCCTTTTTTTCACTGGTAACATTTGACGGCGTAGCACCAACACTCTGCTAAAATTTTTTATATGGATAGCGTATCTGGGGGCAGACATGGTAGCAGTTTACACCCTTGGGTTCCTATCGAGGCAAGATGATGCCACAGTTGGGTGTCACACATTAAGGGGAACCAACCAATTAGCCTTCTTGTGGGCACCCTTCCTCCTCATTCATCTTGGTGGGCAAGACACTGTTACCGCTTTTGCCATGGAGGATAACAACTTGTGGCTGAGGCATCTGTTGAATCTGGTGGTGCAAGTTGCCTTAGCCTTGTATGTCTTCTGGAAGTCAACAGGTCGAGATCATTTGCAGCTTCTAGTTATCGGCATCTTTATGTTTGTTGCTGGAATCATCAAGTACGGAGAGAGGACATTGGCTCTCATGTACGGGGACCTGAAAAACAACAAAAGCTCCATTGGTGAAGAAAATGAGAAGCAGCGTCTACAAGTAAATAATGGTGATGGCTATTCTGCTGTTGTTTGTGTCGCTTTGCGTTCAGCACCAATCATCAAAGATTTGTTTGCGGGACGCACCACCCTTGGGATGCAAAACAAGCTTGCCGGCTTGAATCATCTCGAACTCTGTAACAGCCAGGTGCCCAAGTTGCTGGAGATTGAGCTTGCCATGGTGTACGATGATCTGTACACCAAGGCTATGGTGCTTAGGACAAGGATAGGCATCATACTTCGATGTGTCTCTCAAGTATCTGCAGCGGTTGCTCTTGCGCTCTTCCTTATAAGCAACAAACAACCATATAGTAGAGTTGATGTTGCAATCACCTATACATTATTCATTGGAGGCTTTTTCTTGGAAGGTTTTGCGGTTCTTATGACAGTCATGGTGTCACCTTGGACTTGGGCATGGTTGGAAGCTCGAAGGTGCAGTAGGCTCGCTCTCATGTCCTGGCTTCTTTTCTCTAGCAATATTGGTTGGGCCGAGAGAAAGCCATTGTGGTCAAATTCCATGGGGCAGTATAATTTACTGAGCTACATGGGCTGTGACCAGTCAAGGCTGTCAGAACGATTGAAGATCCTCATCAGGAAGATGGCAAGCATGGTTGGTGTCAGAAAGGAGAAGTTCTTGTGGATGAGCAAGTTACTAGACTCGGAGTTTGTTGAGGTGAACGAGATCATGAACGGTGTGGTGGAGGGTGTAAATCGCTAATATGACCTGGTCCAAACCAGAAACTTTCCGGAAGTCCTTGGTGAACCAAGCACGGTTGAACAGTGGCCAAATCTTCGTCCATTATTGAAGGAAGTGCTAGAGAAGGGTGTTGCCCTGCCTTTTGGTCATCTGATTCTCTCTCTGCATATAATCACAGAGGTACACTTGAGTAGATATCCCCTTCCTTCTCCTCCTTCTTTGGACATGGATGAAAATGCAGCAGCAGAGGCGGCAACAGCAGAAGCTAATGCTATGGTCAGCGTATGCCAGAAATTGTCCAACTACATGCTCTACCTTTTGGTTACCTACCCGTCCATGCTGCAGCTCATTGGCTCAACAGAAGATACCCTAGAGTACTTTCTTAAGGAGGGATGTCTTACGGGGAGCGGCGGCAAGGACGCAATTCTGCGTGGAGCCAGTGAGAAATTCAGTGCTCAATGGGGGTTCCCTGAACCCCAGCCATGCAAAGAAACACTGCAGGAGATCCAATACATGTGGACGGGGCTTCTCCTCTACGCCGCTGGCAAGTCGCGCCCGGAGTTGCACGCGGCACAGCTGGCCAGAGGAGGGGAGCTCTTCACCTTCGCTTGGTTGCTCATGGCCCACAGAACACTCGGGGATTCCGGGACCTATAAGATCCAACTTGGTGATGTATTCAGTGTTCCATGAGCCGGCGCGCACTCTTGATCCTGAACCAATCGTGATGAATGCATGCATGCATTAATTAATAATGGCTGTTTAATTATTACTTTCGTTGTTTCAAAGTCATCAAAGATCTCCCATCATGTATTGCTGTCGACCGAGTGACACGAACTGTTCTCCTTCAGTCAAGTATTGTTGAAGCTCTGCCCAATATAGTCAAAAAGAACAAATTTAATGAACTAATGACAGAAGAATCCAACAGTTGCTTATGATCAAAACTGATGCCAATTACGTGAGAAGATGTGAGTATCTTGGCACTGTTCTGCCCAATTAAGGGGGGAAATTACTGCTGTGTTCTTTGTTATGTGTTATTGCCAAAGCAATGTTGCAGTGCCCAAGGGATGCTGCTATCCCTCGTGCTTCTTGATGTGTGTGTACTTGATCCTATGTATTTCTACTACCAGTGCATCTTTCTGTTTTCTTCTTTGACTTAAGATATCGGCCAGGCATATATAGGGTAACCTGTTCTTGATGTACCTGCTATCATTGTTGTAACAAGAGGTATCAATAAAATTAGATGAACGCATGCAAATTCTCCATGTGATAATTGTATGCAAATTTGCTACACATGCAGTTGCCAATTTTGATTAATACTTTTGAAGGACCATGTAGAGGTCTACCCAGATTTGTGATGAGTATTTGACTAAATTTGAGCTTGGGATGCTCTTGTTTGAGTTTGATTTGAATTGGATTTTCAAACGGAAGCAATTTGAGGTCTTCTTTGTTTTCTCGCTGCTACCGGCTATGGCAGTGCGGTGCTACCGGGCGTGCGGTAGCACTGGCCTGAGGAGTAGTGTGAATATTCCAGAGAGGGATGTTCTCTGGTTTGCGCAGTGCGGTGCTACTGGCTTGAGTGCGGTAGCACCGGTCCACCATGGGTGGTGCTACCGGCCTGAGGGCGGTAACACCGGCCAGAACGAACAAAGATGAATTTTAACGAGTGGACTTCAATGAATTTATTGCAAATCTTTGTGGGCAATGCTATGTGATGTTTTTTCTTGTTTTTGATGGTTACAGGTCGACGATGCTAGATCATGGTGAGACGAAGGAAGACCAAGACTAGGCGAGGAGTGTCGGAGGTCCAGACGGTCGGGGATTGCCGGAAGATGATCGGAGACGGAGTCGTGGGAAGCCGTGAAGACAAGGAACGGATGAGATGCTAGCTAGGCGTTGCATGGATCAATGAGGGTCATTGGATCTTGGTCTAGTTGATAGGTTAGCGGGTCTAATTAGTGTGCTTTGAGAACCGTGCAAGAAAACCCATTATGTGTGGTGGGTTTTGGGTTAGCCCTTGCATGGCTGGTTGAGTGGGTTAGCCCTTCCTGACTGTCTGTAATACTTGATTTTTCATATCTATTATATAAAGCTTTTTAACGTGATTTTTGGTGGATTGTTTCACGATTAAACTGCTCACAGAATTTTTTTTTCAAAAAGTTTAGAGCAACAGAAACTCACCAACCACATGCTCCAAGTGAGGACAATTCTTGAAAAATCTGTTTTTACTTTTCTAAAAAGAGACTTTGTTATTTTTAGCTTTATCTCTTTTAGAAAAGAAGTCTTTGAATTAATTCCTTTTTGTTTGGACACTTGACAACTAGGATTGTGATTAAAACATCCTTAATATGGTTCATGGTTCTCAACCATGTAAGCTAGGGGTACACATAGTTGTCTAGTTGTTCGGGTTTTGGAGGGTGTGCGAATTTGAGAAGCACCAGTTTGAAGAAAAATCTTTGAGTATGATAGGATTTCTCACCTCTGTTTCGCTCACGAGATTTGGGAGACCCTCAATGCTTACCATGAGGGCACTACTCAAATCAAGACCGTGAGGCAGGATCAGTACAAGCGTGAGTACAACAAGTTTGAACAACACGCTAGTGAGAGTCTTGACGAGTGCTTTGGTCGGTTTACGAAGATTTTGAGTGACCTCTGAGCAGTCGGTTGCATATACCCTGACTCGGATAATGCTCGACATTTCTTAATCGCACTCGATCTTCGAGTTTGGGAAATAAAAGTGACCACCATCAAGGACACTACCGACTTGTCGACCTTGACTCTTGATAGGCTTTAATCCCGTCTCAAGACTCATGAGATCGGCATCATCTCTCGCAAGACGAAATCTCAGTCGATGGCCTTGGTCACCGATCCCACTGGATCTTCCCTTGATCTTTCTGCTGGTTTCTCTCTTTCCGCGCTTTGCGAACTAAGCGATGACCATCTGGAAAAATTTCCAGAAAATGAGCTTGCTCTTCTTGCTCGCAAATTTTCACATGCATACAAGAGGGTGAGAGAGAGAAAGAGAGGTGGCATGATCACATGCTTCGAGTGTGGTGGCCCCAACCACATTCGGGCTAATTGCCCCAAACTGGAGAAGGCAAATAATGACTACATCGATAAGAACCATAACAAGAAGCCTTCAGTTCGCGAGCCGGCACTTGAGAAGAAGTACCGCAACTTCTCCAAGAACAAAAAACTCTTCCACCGCGTCCTCGCCGCGCTTGACGACATCAACCTCTCCGACACGGAGACATGGAGCGACGAGGGCGAGGATGAACCACAAGAGAAGAAGGGCGACGATGACTTTTCCGGCATGTGTTTCATGGCCGACGCTAACGGCATCAACGACTCCGAGCTCTACAGCGACTCGGACGAGGTAGCCTCCTATGACCAGCTCAATGAAGCTTTCTGCAAATTAGAAAACTTTCATGCTAGAGCTAGAGATAGGTGCGTGGAGCTAGAGAAGGAAGTAGGTACCTTGAATCGAAAGTTAGCTTCTTTTAGATCTTATCCCTCTCGAGTCACTGATGACTGTTCTTTGTGTAATGCACTTCTTGTGGAGTTGGAGAATTTAAGGACTATGCATGATAGTGTATTATCTGAACTAGATAGTCTTAGGTTGAAGAATGCTAGCGATGATTCTGTTGATGCTATTCCACTAGATGTTAGTTTTCTTCATGCTCACTCTACTCCATCATGCTCTAATTGCCCTAAATTGCTTGCTGAAATTAATGCCATAAGCTATCACCTTAGGAAGCTTTCTTCTAGAAACGATGAACTTGAAATGCATGCTTCTAAGGACCAAGTCAGCTCATGTGAGGGTTGTAGGCAACTAAAACTTGATAATGAATCACTAAATATCAAGTGCGCTAAACTTGCTAAGGATTTACTAGATAAGTCACAAGAAAGTTGTTTGCGATGTAATGTGATTGAGGGGGACTTGGATAAAATCCATGTCGAACTTAAAAGAAGTTAGAAGACCAAGTCTATAGGATTAGAAATGCGTCATGCGTTTCTTGTGAGGCCCTCAAGATTGAGGTAGTCGTGCTGAGGAAGAAAAATGCACGTACTGAGAGAGCTTCTCTTTCTGGTTCTTCTTCTTCCTCTCTTCGCTGTTCTTCATGTGCCTCTTTCTTCCGGGATTGTGAGTATCTCATGAGCACTATCGAGAAGTTTGTAGTAGGCAAGAAGAAACTCAATCTTATTGTAGACCAATCCAAGATTAGCAAATTTAATCAGGGTCTAGGATTTGACCCCTTGGAGCACGCTCGGGCGCATCCTCACACTATTGTGCGCGGATCCAAGAGTGGTGAGATAGTGGTAGATTCCAGAGTGAGTACCACTGTGTTTAGATCTGTTGGGGTTGTCTATGGAATTTCTGATCAGAAGGTTGTTACTCCTGTTGCTTCTGCCTCTAGTAAGGCGAAGTACATATGCACCTTCTGTAAGATGGATAGTCACCTACTAGATTTCTGTTTCAGGCGCGCCAAGAACACTCGACGTGAGCGTGTTGCTGCCCTTAGGGGTATTCAGGGTCATCCTCAGACTTTGAGTGCTCCTAAGGCACACTCTGCTTTTAGATGGGTTAGAGAGTCGCCTACTTTTGGGCAGCGTCCTGGACTCGGTTTTCATTCTGTTTCTTTGAGTTTTAGTCCTGGAGTTGTTCGTAGTCAGTCTTTCCGCCGTCATCTTGATATTCCTCATTTTTCCCATCGAGATAGATATCAGCAGCGTGATGTGTTTTCTGGTAGGAGAGTTAGGCAGCCTCACTGGGATGGTACAACTTTTGCACCACAGTGGGCCAACCAAGTTCCAGCTTCTAGATCATCTACTAGAGTTGCTACTGATCTTGTTAGGGTTAAACGTCAGAGAGACACTCGAGTCCAGTCTTCTTCTATGGCTGATACTCTGAGGCGTTGTTCCCAGGTCTTCACTCTATCCCTGTACTGAGTCATCTTTCTCTCTTGTGTCTTGATCAGGTTCGTCGGATGGGGAAGGGAGATGTTTGGATTGTTGACTCCGGTTGTTCTTGTTATATGACCGGAGATTCTCAATGGTTCTCTTCCCTTGTCTGAGCCCCCGGTGATGAGTTGATCACTTTCGGGGATGCTTCATCAGGTAGAGTTATTGCTAAGGGCACCATTTGCATTAATGACAATTTCATTTTTAAAGATGTTGCCTTAGTGAGTAAGCTGCAATACAATTTGCTTTCTATTTCTCAGCTTATCGTTGACTCTTTTGAGGTAAGCTTCAAGAGTAATGCCTGTAGAATCCTCGATTCTTTAGGAGGGTTAGTTTGCGGGATTTCTAGATTTGGGAGAGTCTTTCGTGCTGGTTTTTCTGCTTCTTCTGGAGATTCTCTTCGGTGTTTGATTGCTTTAGAGTCCCGTGATCTCTCCTTCAGGCATAGGAGATTTGGTCACATTGGATTTGATCATTTGACCCGAGTTAGTAGCCACGATCTCATTCGTGGTTTGCCTAAACTCAAAATGGCCAAAGACTTAGTTTGATCTCCCTGTCGATATGGCAAGATGGTTGCTGCTTCTCATCCTCTAGTCACTGTTGTGATGACTGATGCACCAGGACAGTTTTTACATATAGACACTGTTGGTCTAGCTAGAGTGCAGTCAATGGGTGGAAAGTGGTATGCTCTTGTCATTGTTGATGATTTTTCGAGGTATTCTTGGGTGTTTTTCATGTCCTCGAAAGATGAGACTTTTACCCATTTTAGGGGTTTGGTTAATAGGTTGTCTTTTGAGCTCCCTGGTGCTCTACGAGCTATACGCAGTGACAATGGCACGGAGTTCAAGAACTTCTATTTTGATAGTTTCTGTGTGGAGTCTGGTTTAGAGCATCAGTTCTCCTCTCCCTACGTCCCTCAGCAAAATAACGTAGTGGAAAAGATGAACAGGACCCTGGTAGAGATGGCCAGGATGATGCTAGACGAGTACAGCACTCCTAGGAAGTTTTGGGCTGAGGCTATAGCTACTGCTTGTCATGTTTCAAATCGCGTATTCTTGAGAGCACATTTGCACCGCACTTCTTACGAGTTGAGGTATGGGCAAAAGCCCAGTGTTTTTCATTTTCGTGTGTTAGGTTGCAAGTGTTTTATTTTAAAGTCTGGTAACCTGGATAAGTTTGAGTCTCGTTCTTCTGATGGTATCTTTCTGGGTTATTCGACTTCTTCTCGTAGCTATAGGGTTTGGAGTTGCGATACGCATAGGATCATAGAGACCTGTGAAGTGACCTTTGATGAGGCTAGCTTAGGAGCTAGACCTAACATTTCAGGCTCTTTCTCCTCCTCCGAGACCATCTTTGTAGAGGATGAGGATGATGGAGAAGATGGTGTTACACCTGATCCAGTCCCCTCTACACCTGAGGTGCCACCTGTTTCCATTTTTGCATCTCAGGAAGGCCAGCCTTTGCCTTCTAACTCTCATGCAGCTAGTGGCTCTGCTCCTACCTCTTCTGTGCATGAGGTAGAGGCCACTTCTGCTTCTGGATCTCCCCGTCATATTCAGCGTTCCCATCCGCTGATCAGATAATCAGCGATCTGTTTGAGCGGGTCACTCGCTCAAAATCAGGTTTGTCCGGTTTCTGCCTTCACTCTGCCTTTGTTGCCTCGTTTGAGCCGAAGGATGTGACTCATGCATTATCTGACGAGTCTTGGGCTAATGCTATGCATGAGGAACTTGAAAACTTCGAGAGAAACAAAGTCTGGAAGCTTGTAGAACGTCTATCTGGTCATAATGTCATTGGGACCAAGTGGGTGTTAAAAAACAAGCAAAGTGAGGATGGGGTTGTCATTCGCAATATGGCTAGGCTATTTGCACAGAGCATTTCTCAGATTGAGGGTCTTGACTTTGAGGAGACCTTTGCCCTTGTAGCTAGACTAGAGGCTATTAGGATCTTGCTTGCATTTTCTGCATCCCGGGGCTTTAAGCTCTTTCAAATGGATGTCAGGAGTGCATTCCTCAATGGCTATATTGAGGAAGAGGTTTATGTCAAACAACCTCCAGGATTTGAGAACCCCAAATTTACGAGTCATGTATACAAGCTTTTCAAAGCTCTGTATGGACTCAAGTAGGCCCCTAGAGCATGGTATGGGAGGCTCAAGTCTTATCTTGATGTGCACTAGGGTTGTCTCGACCTTCTGATGAGAACGATTCGATGAACCACAAGATCAGTAATTAAACAATTGCAACATCACCACACGAGGCGATCAACCGAATCAAAAACCCAATCAATCCTTGAACCTACTGCAACCAAGAACAAGCAAGAACAAGGTGATAGCAATTTCAAACCAATAATCTCAAAGAAAAACAAGGTGAGGTTCTGTTTCTCAACTCGGGTGGTCTAGTCAACACACACAAGATTGAGGAGGGATGCACACGGGGTCAACCAAAACACAACAAAACCTTAAAAATGAAGAACAGGGGTGAGAACCCAATATAAAGGGGTACCCACACAAAGGGGGGCACCCAAGAGGGGTGCGGCAGTCAGGAGAGGGGCGCCGGCCAAAGGAGGGGTGGAACCCTAAGAATAAATGGGCCTTGGGACCAAAAGAAAGGTGGCGCAGCACCTGGAATTTCTGTCCTGTGAGATTGTTTTGTGATTTCCTGTCGCTCCATGAGGAATTTGGCCTCAGGATTAGATCCATTGGAAAGGTTATCTCGATACCTTTCAAACGAGTTGTCGAACGTCAAAAACAGAGTTCGGATGTGGCCGTGGCGTCCGTTTGAAGTACTACTGCTCCTGGATGGCCGAACCGGACTCAACGACGAATTGGGCTTTATCTTGGGCCTTCCTTGGCGCGTGGGCTGTCCTCCGTGGATGTTCTTGACGTGCTGGTCCGGCAAAGGTGGATGGAAAGGACTTGCTTCTGGATTAAGCTCTCCAGACGTCGTAGACGATGTAGCGAGCGAAACAGCGATGGTCGGGGACGAAGTAGCGGTCGTAGAGGAAGAAGGGGCAGCAGTTGTCTCCTTGGTTGGGATGTCCTCATCATATCTTCTCAACCATGATTTCAAAATGATCGTAGTAGACAAGACTCTGTTCATCAGACACCATGAGTCGTATTTTCTTCTCGTCCAGATATATGTGGACGATATTATTTTTGGTGGCTCATCTCATTTGCTTGTGTCTCAGTTTTCTGAGGTGATAAGCACAGAGTTTGAGATGAGTATGATGGGCGAGTTGAGCTACTTTCTAGGCTTCCAAATCAAGCAGACTCGGGAGGATACTTTCTTGTATCAAGGCAAGTATACCCGTGACCTCCTGAGGCATTTCGATATGTCTGACGGGAAGCCGGTGATGACTCCTATGGTCATCACTGCTGTCCTCGAGTCGGATGAGGATGGTGAGCCTGCTGATCAAAAGGAGTTTCAGAGCATGATCGGCTCCCTCTTGTACCTCACTGCTTCGAGGCCGGACATACATTTTGCTGTGTGTCTGTGCGCTCGATTTTAGGCCTCTCCTCGCGCCTCTCACCGCCAGACGGTCAAGCACATCTTCAGGTACCTTCGTACTACCACTGATTATGGTATTTGGTACTCTTCTTCTTCTTGTTTGTCCCTTTGAGCCTTTTCTAGTGCCAATTTTGCTGGCTGTAGGATAGATAGGAAGAGCACTTCTGGCACTTGCCAATTCATTGGCACTTCTCTTGTTTCTTGGTCGTCTAGGAAGCAGTCCGGAGTTGCATAGTGCACAACTGAGGCCGAATATGTTGCTGCAGCCAGTTACTGTAGCCAATGCTCTAGATGAGATCGACCTTGCGGGACTTTGGGTTAGAGACTAAGAGTGTGCCACTTTTCTGTGATAATACTTCTGCTATTTGCATTGCTAAGAACCCAGTGCAGCATTCCCGGACCAAGCACATTGATATTAGATATCACTTCCTTAGAGACCATGTGGAGAAGGGGGATATCGTGCTTCAGTTCGTAGAGAGTGACCTTCCGTTAGCCGATATCTTCACCAAGCCTTTGGATAGCTCTAGATTTATTGCCTTGAGGAGTGAGCTTGAAGTCTTGAATCCTTACGTCCTATCTTGAGGGGGAGCTGGTTTGTATATTATGTATATTTTGTTCTCTTCTAGCTTTTCTTTACTTTTGCTTCTTCTGGGTGTTTATGGGCTTGTTTTCTTGAGTTGAGTTCACTCACTTAGACTTCTGGCATGTTTTGCATGGACCTCTTATCTTGTGTTTTAGGTTGCTATCATGCGTGATTAGCTGTTCACTTTTCTCTCTAGGTTGAGTTCCCTCACAGTCTTATAAGTCTAGCAGGTGTTGGGCCTCTTGGGTAGACAGGGTATGTGTGCACTCCTTAGTTGGGATCTAGAGTCAGCTTCTCTATGTCAGTCACTAGGGAAGATAAGAGCGAGTCTGAGCCGTAGTGAGTCTCTTCTATCTTTTCTGTGCTCTATAGCCATCCAGTTTTGCAGTTTCTCGACTTCTTCTTCTCATTCTGTCTTTCTGGTTGTTTTTGAGTTCACTTGGGTTTTCCTTATGCCTAATCTTGATAATAACTCAACTTTAACCAGATTTGAGCTTAAAACTGATTCACTTGTTGAGGTAGAGTTTGAGAATCTGTTAATGCATTGCATTTAGATTGCATTTTATATTTTATGAGCTTTGTCTATTATGCAATTGACTCAATCTTCATGAAATACATCATGCTATATCTTTTGAAGAAAATCACTAGCTTAGATATGTCCAAGTTTATTTATCATGCTAAGCTTATTAAAATCTAACAAATTTGAAAGCTTTAATTGAAAACTTGATGAAGCATGTTGCTTTTACTTACTAAGTTTCTTCTCTAGGAGTATTTACCATAATTTTGTGAAATTTTGGATTTCTCTAGAGTCCCTATAGCAACCTGGGTGAAATTTGGTTGATCCATATTTGAGCCCTTCAGAATCGCTCATATGTGCTAAATTGAAATCAAGAAAAATTTGACGCTTTTGTGCAAAATTGATCTCATCACTTTATATTCACGAGACTGCTTCCCATTGCATTTGGGATGAACTTGGAATATGTTGTGTTTGACCAAGATCATTCTCTTAAGAGTTACTCTTAAGATGATTGAAAAAGGCTTGAGTCAATCAATAAAATAAAAGAAATGCAAATATCAAACACATAAGTGGGTAAAGAATACAAATAATGTCAAACATTTGCACCCTGCTATGTTTTTCAAAGTCTTAAAGAAAATTTGCATAAATTAAAAAAATGAGCTCGAATGACCTTATGTGCACTTCAAAATTCCCCAAAGTGTTGAGTAGGTTGAACTCTAGGTTTTCCATTTGATCCTTGAGTGGTTTTGCTTCTAGCTTTGAAACTTTTGCTAAGTTTTGCACTTATCAAATCATGCTAAAATGAAATATTGTAAACTAAGCTTTTTCATAAAATGTATTGGTCTTGGACATGTCTTAGTTTAGTCATATTCTGAAATTGATAAACTTGGTGTAATATCTTTCCATTTTGATCAATTGGATAATCTTCAAAGCTCTTTAGATTGCATTTCATGCATTTATAAGAAAAATTGATGCCTATATTGTCAAAAGGGGGAGAAAACGTAGAAAATGCATCATCAAAAAGATGAAAATGTGAATGCTTATTTGGTTAATATGACCTTTGTAAAACTTTGCTACTTCTTTTGTATCAAATCTCATAAATCACATTTGACATGTATGGTTGGATTTTAGAGTTTTTGTTGAAAACTTGCACTCTCTTAAATTTAAGCTCCAAAATCCCTTGTGTCAACTTGGTCATGATCTCATTTCTTATCCTTGGACCTAGTTTTGACTTTACAACAAAAAATTGCTTTCTTCTTCATCCTCTTCAAACTCAAAACATATGCCTTTTGTTGTGTTTGTCAATATACCCACCAAGGGGGAGATTGAAGGATCATGTGGAGGTCTACCCAGATTTGTGATGAGTATTTGACTAAATTTGAGTTTGGGATGCTCTTGTTTGAGTTTGATTTGAATTGGATTTTCAAATAGAAGCAATTTGAGGTCTTCTCTGCTTTCCCGGTGGTACCGGACGTGCGGTAGCACCGGCCTGAGGAGCGGTATGAATATTCCAGAGAGGGGTGTTCTCTGATTTGCGCAGTGCGGTGCTACTGGCTTAAGTACGGTAGCACCAGCCCACCATGGGCGGTGCTACCGGCCTGAGGGCGGTAGCACCAGCCAAAACGAATAAAGATGAATTTTAATGAGTGGACTTCGATGAATTTATTACACATCTTTGTGGGCAATGCTATGTGATGTTTTTCCTTATTTTTGATGGTTGTAGGTCGACGATGTTAGATCATGGTGAGGCAAAGGAAGACCAGGACTAGGCGAGGAGTGTCGGAGGTCTAGACGGTCGGGGATCGCCGAAAGATTATCAGAGATAGAGTCGTGGGAAGCCGTGAAGATAAAGAACGGATGAGATGATAGCTAGGCGCTGCATGGATCAATGAGGGCCATTGGATCTTGGTCTAGTTGATAGGTTAGCGGGTCTAGTTAGTGTGCATTGAGAACCGTGCAAGAAAACCCATTATGTGTGATTGGTTTTGAGTTAGCCTTTGCATGGCTGGTTGAGTGGGTTAGCCCTTGCATGGCTGGTTGAGTGGGTTAATCCTAGCCTTTGATGGATGCTCTGGGGTTTAGAGGCTCATCCAAGGGTGGTAGGTGGCTCAAGAGTTGTATAAATAGGGGTGGAGGGGTAGCCTTCCCCCCTTGAAGGTTTGAGTTGCTGCTTTGAGCTTTGCCCACATCAAGTGAGGCTTTGTAAACCTTCCATCCAGAAAATACAAAAATTTTCTTTACCTTATTGTGAATTTTGTTTGCTCATTTACATTATGTCTTTACTTTACGCAATTTAAATTCAGCATTTACTTTCCCGCATTTACATTCTCGCAATTTACTTTCTCGCAATTTGGATTTGCCTACCCTCCTTCTAAGTGCTGTTATTCTAAGATGTATTGAGGGTGTTTATATGGTTTTACACTTCTCTTGCACCATAGGATAGACTAAAGATCAAGTTTTCTATCAAGTTGTCATTCTGTCCAGAACTTGTTCTTCGCGCAGTAGTCAGTCTTTTGATTTTTAGAAAAAACTAGAAAAATCCTTTTTGAGTGATTCTTATTGAAGAAGGTGCGTGACTCATATATCCATCTCTAGAAAAATTTGTGAGTCCACTGGTTGCACCGTTTGAGCGCTATGAAGTGAAAACCGAGCCTCAAACTTTCTGGTCAAAATTCCTGACTGTCTGTAATACTTGATTTTTCATGTCTATTATGTAAAGCTTTTTACCATGATTTTTGGTGGACTGTTTCACAATTCAACTACTCACAGAATTTTTTTTTTCAAAAATTTTAGAGAAATAGAAGCTCACCAACCACCTACTCCAAGTGAGGACAATTCCTGAAAAATCTGTTTTTACATTTCTGAAAAGAGATTTTGTTGTTTTTAGCTTTATCTCGTTTAGAAAAGAAGTCTTTGAATTAATTCCGTTTTGTTTGGACACTTGACAACCAGGATTGTGATTAAAACATCCTTAACATGGTTCATGGTTCTCAACCATGTAAGCTAGGGGTACACATAGTTGTCTAGTTGTTCGGGTTTTGGAGGATGTGGGAATCTGAGAAGCACCAGTTTGAACGAAAATCTTTAGGTGTTTCAGATTTTTATTGCGAGATTGTTTGGAGTACTTTGAGTGGGGGAAAGTTTTATTTGGGATCATTCAACCCCCTTGTGATTGCCAAGATGGCTGACAAGTTCGCTGATTGTGCCGAGGCAGTGAAGGCCTATTTGTAGCTCTTGATAGTACTCGTCTACAGATCTATTTCCTTGATTCAAGCATTGCAATTTCTTACATAAATCACGTTTATAAGATGGAGGAATGAATCTATTACGCATAGCTCGCTTTAATCTATCCCATGTATCAGGTTGTAAGCCAGAATTAACTACTTCATTCCACCACATGATAGCAAAATCTTTGAACTCACTAGTAGCTTGTCTGACTCTATGTACTTCAGGAACTAGATGGGAGTTAAATTTTTGTTCAACAGTCATTTCCCAATCTAAATAAATTTCAGCATCATTTGCACCAGAAAAAGATGGTATGGTAAATTTGACTTTAGAAAAAGGATCATCGTATCCACGACCATTGCACTGATTAAGATTATTACCTCCCATACCATGACAATTGTGATTCAGGCGTTGTTGTTGTCGTACATCCTGTGCAGCGGCCCGAGAAGCGAAGGCGTCGCGATTTTCTCCATCCACATCATCTCCTACGACAGACTGTTCACGATCGTGGGCTGCATCATGCTCCTCTACTCTTCGAGCCCCATTGAGAGGCGGCGGTCTCTCATAGTTCTCCATCCTTGCAAGAAGATTGGTGATGCTTCGTTCTATTCTCTCCAATCTATGCTCAATGTCTCGACCGATCTTTGCAATGTTTGCATTAATGTCATTTAGCGTGTTATTTAGCTCATTTTTCGTAACGCACTCCAATCCGTCCTCAGCTTCAGCTTGCGAACCTGTCATGGTTAGTAAAAGATAAAAGACAACACAAGAGTATTATCCCTATCAACTACTAGGTGGTGTAAGGAGGAAACACTCACTCTCAAGCGTCTTACCACGCTCTTACAAATGTTCTTACCAAAGCCGCAGGTGGTTCAACCGGTGGCTGGTTCGTGATACTATGAGGGTGTGAGCGAAGCGATTGCAAGGAGAACCTAAACTGATAAGAAGTATGTGGAGCTCGGAAGGTAATATTTAGTAGCAAGGAATAAGCAATATCGAAATCAGATTAGCAAGCTAAATAAATGTCCAACGTACTTATCACAGTTGCTGGTCTAAACGTGTTCCTAGAACTAGTTCAACCTAGCAAGGGATATATCAAAGCACATAGGACTCAAAAGATGCAAGCAATTCTGATTATCAGCTTCTCTTTCCCTCTTTTTGCTTCTTTTTTTTCTCTGATTTTTTTTTCAGTGCGGCTCTTTTTTTTGCACTTGCCTTTTGCTTTTCTTTCTGTTAACTCAAAGGGAAAACAAAAAATCTCACATTTTGGAACAAGAGAAGACGTTAAACAGATGACCAAACAATGATAAAAACAGGACAGCAAACTTGTAGGGTCCAGAATTCGGTCTTAGAGGCCGATTTTGAGGGTCAAAAATTGCACAAGTCTAAATACTGTGGAATTTTCAGATGCGCGTCGTCGTCCTCTTCGAAACAAAAAAAATTCGCTCCAATCGGAGTTCGTATGCAAAAGTTATGCCAATTTTACTGAACAGTGCACAATTGCCTGCGACTTCACTTCTTTCTTCCGGTTAGGGCTAAAATAGCAATAGGATCGCAGGTGAACAAGGGTGGCCAGCAGTGCAGGGTGATTGGTACAAGGCGGCTCGCAACCTATCTAGGGCTTGCGGAGCAGAAAATATAAGAGCGGCGGCAATGGCAAACAGTTCAGTTTTAGGGTTGGCGGTGGTGGGATGACTAATGGTGCAAAACAAGAACTAGGGCATCGGAAAAGGACCACTAGAAACTAGGATCACAACCTCCAACCAGCAACACTACGACGACGATGGACATAAACTCAACAAGCAAAACTAAAAAACAAAAATTGCAAAGGCACAATGGGTTGTAGGACAGCGGAACTGATGAAGAACTTTTTGTAGGGCAATTTTTTTTCTGGACTCTAGGATGATGGCAAAACAAAATTGGGGATACAAGAATTACCTATCGGGCAACCGAAGCTCTGATACCACTTGATGGGAATGGTGGCCCGATCTTCCGACAGGTAATAGTAAGTCGATTGGTGGAGAACTCGACGTTGACGATCCAGCTCCCAATCAGAACTGATTCGAACCCTACAATCGCTACACCACGGCTCCGTTGGTTATCAACCACGCACAAACACAGTTGACCTCGCCAAGAAGGCTTATCCCTGCATGCGAATCGAGAACACAAGCAAGAACGTAGAAGATGCAATCTGAAATTGCGAATAATATTAAGCATACGAGTTGGGGTTCAACAAACTGATGAACAGCGAAAAACTGACAAAGTGTCTAGTTGTAATCTAAGCAAAACCCATCTATTCTAGCGACGGCTACTGAATATGTATGAGGGAGAGGGCAAGGAGGCAGCCAAGGGGGTGGCCATGAAACCCTAGGTCGTACAAGGCCTTTGGGCCCAAGTGGAGGTGTCGCAGCACCCGGCAGATTCTGTTTATCATATTGTTTTGGTGATTCCCGTCGATCTAGAAAGAGTTTGGACTTGAAACCACTTCCGTTGGAAATCTCTCGTCGTGGGCTTCTCCGTAGAGTCTAAGAACGCCTCAATTGGACTTCATATGACCTAGATATGGTCGTTTTATTGATGTTCTGTCCTGAGGCTCCGAAACGAAGTTGGAGTCCGACTTGAGCTCGACTTTAAGACCAAGTAGACTTGGGTTTTGAGGGATGCCGTCTAGGTAAACTTGTGAAGCTTCTCCCATATTCCTAAGCAATAAAACATCACAAGAATTTAGTAGCAATCCATCCAAGAAAACATGAACAGCGAGGAATGAGTTCACCTGGTGGTTTAATTGTCGCGCACGTGCTCTTGTAATTGGACCTTGTATATCTTGAGGAGTTGTGTTGCGCACATCCGAAGGAGTGATGTCCTCATCACCAACTCAACCCACTGTTATACTATCGTGGGAAACTCATCCTAGCGAAGTAGTGCATTACCAGGCATACACTGATGCTGCCAAGTTGAACGTGTCGGCTAATTTGCCACCCGTCAGCTCCATTCCTCGCCTTCCCACAATCGGTCCCACAGCCAATTGAGTCTAATAGATATTCTCAGCACCATGAGTCGATTCTACCTAGGAATCCGGTTCCGCACAAGGTGGTAACTTATACAAAACCCATCGTCCCGTTGCCGGAGCAACCGGTTAGGAGAAGCGATGGGTATGATCAATTTCCTCAACATCCGTCGGTTCAACCTAATCGGCAAACCGAGCTTGCACTCGGGGGGCAGAATGCCGGTTATGATTATTGGCGGGTCCCCGATGTTTTGTCGGCTAGTAACGTTAATTGGGTTGACCAAATTTCTGTCGTGTTGAGAGATCAATTCGGCTTACAGCCAAAGGGTAGATTCATCGGTTATAGAAGGTTGTATCCTGATTATATAGATCATATGCCATATCCACATAATTTTAAAGTTCCTGATTTTGCCAAATTTTCTGGGGATGATTCAGTTACAACTTTAGAGCACGTCGGACGCTTTATTGCTCAATGTGGTGAGGCAGCTCAGTCTGACGGATGAAAATTAGATTATTCCCCTTGTCTTTATCAGGAGCTTCTTTCACTTGGTTTACTAGTTTACCTCCAAATTCTATTCATTTTTGGAACGATTTGGAAAGTCGATTCCATGAGTACTTTTTCTCCGGCAGTCTGAAACTCAAGATTTCAAATCTAAGCTCTATCCGATAGAAATTTGGGGAATCGGTAACTGACTACATTAAGAGGTTTAGAGAAGTTCGAAATCGTTGCTTTAGTGTTACATTGCCTGATAATCAACTGGTCGATTTAGCTTTCCAGGGGTTAATTTCCCCGCTTAGTGAGAAGTTTGGTTTGCAGGAGTTCACTGACCTAAGTCACCTGCTTCATCGCGTGTCGACTCAAGAAAGCCGATATCCTGATAATAGGGGGTTCCGAGATAAATTCAAGGCAAATGGTAATAGCAAGGAAAAGGATAAGGCCAAGGTTAATATGGTCGATTATTGCTCGAGTGAGTCCTTTGAAGAAGATTAGGCAAAGGTGAATATAACCGAATGGATCAAGGGTTCAAAAAGTCCTTGGTCTGCTCATGGCTTAAGCCGACTAAAAATAAGTCGGAGGTAAAATTTGCGTTTGATGTGTCCAAATGCGATCGTATTTTTGATTTATTATTGCAAGAGAAAATAATACGATTACCTAAAGGGCACATCATACCATCGACTGACGAGATCAAGAAGCGAAGGTATTGCAAATGGCATAATTCCTTTTCTCATAATACTAACGATTACAATATTTTTCATCAACAGATCCAATCGGCTATTAAGGATGGTCGGCTAAAGTTCGCAGATGAGCCGACCATGCAAGTGGATGTTAACTCGTTCCTCACAAACATGGTGCAATGTCACGCAAGGGGAAAGAGCCTATGCACGATGAGGGATCAAAACAGACTCGACGAGTTGATGTTCGACCGACCTCGAATGATGAAAAAACCTTAAAGATCACGATTGGTTCGCTACAAATAGAAACCGATCATGAAGGTAAGACCTCAAGAATGGTAAAGCCAAAGGGAGATCCACAAGTTGGTTGATGGTATGAAGCCGAAAGATCGCCGCCACGGAAGCCGATCAACAGGTCTGGGCCAACGTTTTCTCAATTACTGGAGAAATACGAAAAGATAAACTGTCAACCCCGATATCCTCCACGTCGGCTAGTCAACCTATATTGGCCAGAGAACCTAGAAAAGACTCATCAAAGGTGTCACTTTTGGTAGTTTTGCTGGGAAAGGGAAATAGCACTGCCATCACCATACTCATGCCCGATGGAGCACTATCCCCGGGACGATTGGCCAAGACGATCAGCTAAAGATCGATTATCCGGGTCGATACGGGATCATTTTAGCAAGACTTACAGAAAGTCGAATCGGGAAAGGATTTCTCTACCAGATCAACCTAAGGTACAGGTGGAGGAATCAAGCTCTGCGATGAAAGAAAATCTGGCTGGAAAAGTACGTAAGCCGATTGAGCCCAAACCAAGATGGTGCCCGTTGGGTCTTAGCTGATCACAACGCGGACGACTTCCGAGGCTAAGGACTCAAGAAATTAGAGAGGCCAAACAAAAAAAACAGAGAGACCAGACGTTCAATGAACTTCGGCCAATCAAAACCATGAAGAAAGAATGGAGGGGGAAAGATCAGATTAAAGAAGAGACAGATTCAACCGATGATTTCGGTTCACCCATGATTCAAGATGATATGCCTCCAATCGATATCAATATGGTGTTCACGCTACCAGCCGGGTTCAAGATGAAAACTGAATCAGCTAAAGAAACATTTGCTCAGCTATGTTTGGGTGCTGAAGACGTAGTATTTGAGAAACCACGTAATGCTCATCGGCATCTGAAGCCATTGTATCTAAAGGGTCAAATAAACAGCAAGCCGATTTCCAGAATGTTGGTGGATGGGGGAGCAACTATCAATCTGATGCCGTATAACACCTGCAAAAATCTAGGTAAGACCGACTAAGACTTAATCAAGACCAACATGGTGTTGAATGACTTCATAGGAGACCCACCGAGGCTAAAGGCGTCATGGTCAGGGAGTTGACTGTCGACAGTAAAACTTTGCCGACTGCTTTCTTCGCTATTGATGCCAAGGGCAACTACAACGTGTTAATTGGACGAGACTGGATATATGCGAACTATTGCATCTCGTTGACTATACATCAACTTCTTGTCCAATAGAATGGAGATGAAATAGAGGTCATTCTAGGTGATACGTCGGCTCATATTGCTATGGCTAGTTCGGATGCGAATTGGCCACACGAAGAGGCCGAATGTATATCGGGTAAAGCACTGGACAATTGTGATTTTATTTGCATCGGTAAAATAGGACTTATGCCGATCAGTGTTAAGCCAGGCACATTTGATCGGGCGAATGAGGTTTTGCGCCGATGGTGTCAAATCAAGTGATGAGAGTTTTACAAGATAAAATGCAAAGCTATCGACAAATAACAGATAGCTATGAGGTCATCGAAGATTTTTGAGAAATTGAAAGGTTAGGCCAAGGATTTACATCGACAAATCTACTTGAGAAAATCAACATAGGAGACGGCGATAGAAAAAGACCTACTTTTATTAGTGCAAGGTTAGATGCAGCATACAAGGAAAAGTTGGTTAAAATTCTTAAGAAGTATAAAGATTGTTTTGCTTGGGAATACTATGAGATGCCTGGCTTAAGTCGACAACTTGTTAAACATCAGCTACCTATTAAGCCAGGATATCGGCCGTTTAAACAATATCCCTGACGTTTTAATCTGGCTTTGTATAACATTATAAAGGAAGAAATAGAGAGATTATTGGAAGCCAAGTTTATTAGGCCTTGCCGATATGCTGAATGGGTCTCTAATATTGTTCCCGTTATGAAGAAAAATGGCAAGCTCAGGGTATGTGTTGATTTCAGAGATTTGAATAAAGCTACTACAAAAGACAAATATCTGATGCCAATAGCTGATATGCTTATCGATGCTGCATCAGGAATAAGATTATCAGCTTTCTGGATGGAAATGCCGGATATAATCAAATATTCATGGCAAAAGTCGATATACCAAAGACTACTTACAGATGCCCCAGCGCTCTAGGGTTATTTGAGTGGATAGTTATGATATTCGGTTTAAAAAATACTGGTGCAACTTACTAGCGAGAGATGAATCTAATCTTTCATGATTTAATCAACCATATAGTTGAAATTTACATCGATGATGTTGTTGTGAAATCTAAAGATGATTTACAACATCTGGCCGATTTAGAGACCGTTTTCAATAATACGAGAGCCCACGGCTTAAAGATGAATCCTTTCAAGTGTGCGTTTGGTGTATCTGCTGAGCAATTTTTAGGTTTTATGGTCCACGAGAGGAGAATTGAAGTTAATCAAGAGAGAGTTAAAGCCATAGCCAAAAAGAAACCACCTACATGCAAAAATGATTTGCAGAAGTTGATCAGCAAAATCAACTACCTACGGTGGTTCATCTTGAATCTTTCTGGTCAGATTCGCTCGTTTTCTCCATTGTTAAAATTAAAGGACAATCAGGAATTCGTTTGGGGAGCCGATCAACAAAAGGCTTTCGATGAGATTAAAGAGTACTTGACCAACCCTCGAGTATTAGCCTCACCACAAAAAGGGATTCCGTTCAATTTATACATATCGGTTGAAGAAGAAACGATAGGAGCAGTTTTATCACAAGAAGTCAATGACAAAGAGAGAGAGTGATTTTCTATTTAAGCCGACAATTGCTAGGTTCTGAGATCAGGTACCCTTTCGTGGAGAAACTATGCTTATCTTTATATTTTGCCTGCACAAAATTGCGACATTATATTTTAGCGTCGGCTTGTAAGGTAGTCTGCAAAACCGATGTTATCAAATATATGCTGTCAACCCCAATTTTGCGAGTTCGACTTGGAAAATGGGCTTATGCCTTGATAGAATTCGACCTATCGTATGTATCGGCTAAAACAGTTAAAGGACAAGCAATAGCTGATTTTATAACAGGACATGAAACTACTGTCAATCTAGTTTTTGTTGCCCCTTGGCAACTATATTTTGACAGATCGGTGTGTCGAGAAGGTAATGGCATTGGTATAGTGCTCATTTCTCCTAAGGGACATAACTTTGAGTTAGCGTTTCGGTTAAATAGCTGATGCTCCAACAATCAGGCAGAGTATGAGGCATTGCTTAAAGGCCTGCAGTTGTTGGAAACTATCGGAGTAAATGCTGTGGAGGCCTATGGTGATTCCTTATTAGTCGTGCAGTAGATTAAGGGAGAATACTAATGCTACGATGAGATATTGTGCAAGTATTTGGGACAGTGTCTTGATGCGATCGGGTCGTTCACCTCATTTTCTATTGTTCACATTCCTTGGGAAATGAACAACAATGCTAACTCTTTAGCTTAGCAAGCATCAGGTTACAAAGATTTTAGCCGATATCCAATTCCCGAGCTGATTGAGAAAGTAATAATGTGTGCTGATATTGTCGACTGGAGAATGAAAATAAAAGAATACCTGATTGATACATCTAAGCCAACAGAACACAGAGTTAGGCAGCAAGCGTTAAAGTATGTTGTCTTAGATGAGGTTCTGTATTATCGAACATTAGAAGGATTTCTACTGAGGTGCCTTGGAGCCAATGAAGCTAAAATAGCAATGGGTGAAGTGCACGAAGGCATTTGTGGGTCTCATCAATCGGCTTATAAAATGAAATGGATGCTTAGACGCACAAGGTATTTTTGGCTGACGATGTTGGAAGATTGCTTCCGATATTATAAAGGGTTCATAAAACCTTGGCCGTTCAGAGGATGGGGAATAGATGTAATTGGTCAAATATTTCCCACATCGAGCAAAGGCCACAAATTTATTTTAGCTGCGATCGATTATTTCTCTAAGTGGGTTGAGGCTATACCCCTCTAAAGGGTCACACGTGTCGAAGCTACTGGGTTTGTTGATGAACACATTATCCATTAGTTTGGAATACCACAAACAATCACGACCGATCAAGGTACTGTGTTTATGTCCAATGAATTTCAGAATTATGCAAAGAGCCTGAGAATCAAGCTGCTAAATTCATCACCTTATTATGCTCAGGATAATGGACAAGCCGAGTCATCAAATAAAACTTTGATTAAACTGATTAAAAGGAAAATTGATGAAAAACCGAGGAGTTGGCATACAACATTATCAGATTCACTGTGGGCCTATCGGCTAGGATACCATAGATCGACAAAGCTTTCACCCTATCAACTAGTTTATGGTCAAGAAGCTGTTTTACCAGTGAAAATTAATATTGACTCTATATGAGTGGCTAAACAAAACGGTCTACCGACCCAAGATTACAGTGATTTGATGATTGAATACTTAGATGACTTGGCAGAGTTACGTTTGTCTACATTGAATTGGCTTAAGAAGAATAAGATAAGAGTTGCAAAGGCATATAATAAAAAGGTGGTGCCTAAGTCCTTTAATGAAGCCAATTTAGTTTGGAAGACCATACTGCCCGATTTGGGAAATGGTCGCCTACGTGGGAAGGGTCGTATAAAATAAATCGGCCTGTTGATGGAAACTCCTACATATTCGAGACATTAGAAGGAGTTGTTTAGCCTAAGGTGATTAATGGCAAGTATTTAAAGAGATACTATCTTAGCGTCTGGATTGGAGCTTAGTCGGCTAAGAGGAAATATCGTTTTGAAAAGCCAAGTTAACTCGCTGCGGTTAATTGGTCAAAAGGAGGTGGATTACATAGACAAGGCAAGTACAAAATCAGTTAAACGGCGGATTATAAAATTAAAAGTGTTATAGAGGTATTGTTGCAAAAGCTGAACATCCAAGAAGTTTTCATCATAACAAGATTAACATTGAAGGCCAGAACCATGAAGTCTTGCGCCCAGAGCTGACAAGGCGCCCACAGCCTTGGCAATGATGTTCTGCACCTCGTCGACTATGAGTTGGTCTTCCTTGGCGTTTCGAAGCATAGGAGTTACCTTAGCCGATTATTTCTTCACGCTGACTACGGCCATAGCAATGCCAAGTTTCTGCTTCTTGATGGCCGATGAAGTCTTCTCTATGATTTGTTGGCCTTCTAAGATTTGTTTTTCCGTCTTGGCTAGCTCTTCCATTAGAAATTTCTTGGTCGACTCAAGCTTCATGATAGTCTCTTTGCTGGTCTTGAGCAATTGAACATCAGTGTCGAAACTCTGCTTCTTCGCCTTAGCATCGGCCGCCAACTCATCCAAAAGCTTTTGGTCGGCCTCTTGTGTTTCAGGTTGGGCGATTCTCGCCTGGGCAACCTCTACTAATTCCTTCTTTGATGTACACTAGGGTTGTCTCGACCTTCTGATGAGAATGATTCGATGAACCACAAGATCAACAACCAAACAATCGCAACGTCACCACATGAGGCGATCAACCGAATAAAAAAAACCAATCGATCCTTGAACCTGCTGCAACCAAGAACAAGCAAGAACAAGGTGATAGAAATTTCAAACCAATAATCTCAAAGAAAAACAAGGTGAGGTTCTGTTTCTCAACTCGGGTGGTCTAGTCGACACACGCAAGATTGAGGAGGGACGCACACGGGGTCTACCAAAACACAACAAAACCTAAAAAACAAAGAACAGGGGTGAGAACCCAATATAAAGGGGTACCCACACAAGGGGAGGCGCCCAAGAGGGGTGCGCAGCCAGGAGAGGGGCGCCGGCCAAAGGAGGGGTGGAACCCTAAGAGTACATGGGTCTTGGGCCTAAAAGAAAGGTGGCGCAGCACCTGGAATTTCTGTCATGTGAGATTGTTCTATGATTTTCCATCGCTCTAGGAGGAATTTGGCCTCTGGATTAGATCCATTGGAAAGGTTATCTCGATACCTTTCAAACGAGTCATTGAACGTCGAAAACGGAGTTCGGATATGGCCGTGGCGTCCGTTTGAAGTACTGCTGGTCCTGGATGGCCGAACCGGACTCGGCGACGAATTGGGCTTTGTCTTGGGCCTTCCTTGGTGCGTGGGCTGTCCTCGGTGGATGTTCTTGACGTGCTGTTCCAGCAAAGGTGGATGGAAAGGACTTGCTTCCGGATTAAGCCCTCCAGACGTCGTAGACGATGTAGAGGCCGAAACAGCGACAGTCGGGGACGAAGTAGCGGTCGTAGAAGAAAAAGGGGCAGTGGTTGTATCCTTGGTTGGGATGTCCTCATCATCCTCCCCTTCTTGAATTGGAGTCATCCTCGACTCCATCTCATTATCCTTCAAAGTATTAGTAATAACAGAAGACAAAGCAACAGAGAATAGCAATGGTTGTATACTATCCATGTTATCTTGTGAGAGAACTTTTGCAGCCAACAATACTTTACCCTTCAACTTAAGATCAGGTGTTTGAGCAACTGGTGTAGTTGAATGGGTTGATTTACTAGCTACACTTTTAATTCCAGTCTCTTCTTTTTCTCTTTGAGCTCTTTTAACATCAATATTCCTTAGTTCTGTAGGGCTCATGGGTTTCAAAATAATTTTCTTTCCCTTATACAAGAAAGTATACTCGTTGGTCCTACCATGATGTATAGCATCCATATCATAGATCCACGGTCTACCCAATAAAAGAGAGCAAGCATCCATGGGTACAACATCGCAAACAACATTATCATGATAAGAACCAATCGAGATAGGTACTTGAACGGTTTTTGTTACCTGAACCTTACCAGTGGAATTGAGCCATTCAATTTCATACTGTTGAGGAAGTGGATTTGTGGTCAAGCCAAGCTTCTCAACCATGTCTACACTAGCAAGATTGTTGTAGCTACCTCCATCAACAATGACATGCATAGCGCGCTCATTCACCACACACCTTGTCTGAAAGATAGTATGGCGTTGATTTTGTTCATCGCGTGCAGGCTGTGCGTTAAGTACACGTGCGACAACAAGAGCCGGATATTTCTCGGATGCTGCAGAAGTGATAATCTCTTCTGCTAGCTCTGCAGTGTTAGTGGCAACAAGAGCATATTCAGTTTCATCAATGTCACTATCACTAGTGTACTCACCATTTTCTCTGATTATTAGAGCACGTTGATTAGGACAGTCTCGCATCACGTGCCACATTCCTTTGCATCAAAAGCATTGTGTTTCCCGCGTTCGACTGGTGGAGGCAACTGAGGAAGCACTCTAAATGTCCTCATCATCCTTCCCATCCAAATGGCGACATTTAGAGTGCCTCCATCGCCTTTGGGGGCAAGTCAACTTCAATGGTTGCCATGGCATCACGAATTGGCTGGTTGTTGGCAAGAATCTCTGATTGAGGTTTCATCACCAAGTCAAAGAGCTTGTCAAGACACTCTTGCATTCCAGGAGCTGAAGTCACTACAGCTGACGCTTCTTTGGAGACTTTGAGGATTTTTCTGATTTTCACGTCATAATCATCTGTAGCCATTATCTCTGGATCGTCTAGATTGGCCAAGGATAAACCCAGTAAGTCAGTTGGGTTAGAAGATTCTGAGACCGCAGTGACTGTAGGGGCCAGTGGCGTCGGTTGAGAAGAGGGTGGTTGAGGCCCGACGAAGATTGCAGGAAGATCGGCTAAGATATCAACCGCTTGTACTAACGCAGTAGGCTGAAAAGGAAACAAGAAGTGAGCTAAGCTGATGAGCTCACACACTCATGGGACTCCCAAAGATTCAACCCACCTCTGTGGTAGCCGATGCACGTGGCGAGCTTTCACTGCTTTGCTCTTGAGGCTTGGGACCTCTTTTAGCCGGTGCTTTGGTCGATTTGGCCTTCTTCTTCTCTGAAAAAATTGGCCAATGATGAGTCTCAAAAGAGATATGAAAGGAAGGCATGTGATCAAGATATGCTTACTGGGTTGTTGCTTCTTCTCTATATCCGATAGCGACGGGCTTTGGATGCCCAGAGTGCCAGAAGTATATCTTGTTAGACCAGTCGACTGACGTGGCCTTTTGCATTGGCCACTGCCTGATTGGCCGGAGATCGACTTCTTGCCGGCAGCCTTGGTCTACAAAGTAAGGATAAAAGCCGATTAGATGAAATTACTTACAATAAAGATTATGGGTTAAAAGGAATCCGATTTAGTCGGTACCTCACCAGTAATATCTACTTGGTTCACATTAGTATAACCAGAGGATTTGGATTCATCACTCGAATCAGTGCTAGAAGGTGCCGTGGCTCAGGTAAATTTGGAAAGAAGATATTAATAATGGCCGATGACGTCCGTTCCAAGAAAAGCGCCTTCGCAATAAAAGACCACCATGAGGTAAAGCGGCTTGACCGACGGGTATTCAAAAAGAAGTGCGTCAGATATTTGATCTGGAAATCATCGGCTATCTTTGAAACAATGTTAACTGCTGCAACGTTTCGTACTCTGGCTCTAGGTTGAAGCCGATCAAGGAGTTGAAGACAAGGGATGACTTGGCCAAAACCCAACTGACGAGCATAGGTTGAAGGGTGATAAAACTTATACGATGGCTGAAATGTCCGATTTCTGGTATTGAAACAACCGTGCAATATGCTAGGGGAAATGAATGTCTTGTAAAAATCCAAGGTTGATGAAGGCATTGAAGAACTGTCGACTTCCAGATGTAAAAATGGTAGCCACGGAAAATCGGCCAGGCTACTATATCTGAAGAAATCTTGTTGACCAAAGTCATCACTGATCAATTGAAGGAAGAATGATAAAAAATTTCTCGATCCGATCGGTGTAATCTGTCTCATTCCCAGAACACATGATATATCTCTCCCCATATGATCGGCTAGCTCTAAATTGAGGTATGGCATTTTCTGTAGTGTCTTCATAAGGAAACGCTGTATCTTCTAACTCTAATTTGAAAGATCGGCTGAACAAGCAGTAAAGCCAAATCTGGATAAACCAAAGAGGGCCGCCCACATTGTCAACGAAGAAATTGGTGAAGCCTGTAAACAGCCGACTCCTTATTGTATACATCATCTGATAAACTGCTCCTAGTAGCATTTTGCCCAGGGCAAGCCGACGTCCTTCCACCAAGCGCTCTGCTATCAGTTGATACACTTGCATCGGCCCAAGAGAAGCACCACAAAACAGGAATCTATCAAACCATAAGTTCAAAAAAGCAACATGCTCTTTATCCGATACCGGCCCGTTCACTATATTGTTATTGCCGATGTACTTGCTCCATCTTTCGCCTTTGGACTGGATCAGCTTATACCTCGGCTTGCCACTATAAGCCGATATTTGTTCGCCATCTGGCCTAAGCCATCATAGCTAGGCCATATCTAGAAGGGTTGGGCCGACAAGACCAGTGCAGAACATGAAAGTATTAAAGGTGTCCGACCAGAAATAGCAGGCCGTGGCCACTAAGGGCTCATTGGCTTCTGGATCGACTAAAGAGAAGGGCAGACACTCAGCTATACCCCTCGTTTCCCATTCACCTTTTTTTGAGCTGCTACGCCGATATACCAAGACCTCCACCCTTTAAGCGCTGTCGGCCAGGCTCTAAAGCTTTTGTTCTAGCCTTCTATGTTGTATCCGGCAGCAGATAGAGGAAGGCAAGGAATTTCTTCATTGATAACCGTATCAGCATCTAGGTTTCCTACTTGTCTGAGGTAAAATTGGCCGTTGCCATTAGGAATTGGGATGAATACCTGAGAAGGATCTATTCAGACGATCTTGGTAGGAAGCCAATCAAGGGCAGAAGATGGTGAGCACTGAAAGGCTTGATGACTGAAGAGAAGAAGCCGATTGTAGACAACTTGGGAGCTTGGGCGCGTGAAAATGACAGTGTGGGGGCCGCATATTTGTAGCACGGTGAAAATCTGAAGAGGAGGGAAAAGGATCTCAAAGGACGTGAGCAGTTAAAATGTACGATGTGCGCTCTAAGATTTGGCAGGTATGGTCAAAATCGGCAGATTTGAGTCAACGGGATATAGCCGATGTTTAACTAGGAATGATTTAAGGACGTTTGGTAACTGCAAATATGTGAGGAAAGATCAACCGGATTGAGGCTGATACGAATCGTTTTCTGCAAACGTGTTGTAATAGGACTCGATCGACCGATGGGTATAAAAGATGGACATGGGCAGACGAAAAAACAACAATACAATTAATCAACTCGCATTGTAAGACCCCGTTCTGATGAACAGGAACCCCCATGTGATTACTGTGCTATTCCCTGGATCAGTAGCTAGCACTCACATGTTTACAACAATTGGAATCACAACCATACCACAAATAAATTAAAGCAGAAGCTATTACAAAGAGAAGCTTACAAAACAGAGGATAGCAATACTCCACCGTCCCATTGCTCGGTCCCATTGCTCGGTCCTTAATCCGACTCGGGCGATACTCCACCCTACACTACGTGCAAATCCCTCTGCACATCCGGCTATTGCCAATAATCGCCCGCGTCAAACCATAGTTTTGTTTTGGGGTTTTTAGCAAACTACTAGCAACCATTTTCCCAAAAAGGACCATTTAGGCTCCAAATAAAACATTTCAGGAAACAAGTTTTAATCATGATCATCTGCCCCACAAAAAGCTAAAGCATGGCTAAGCAAGGATAACATGATCGCATATACCCAATTTGGCATTAAGTAATGTCTAGCCCTATTCTATGGTTATCAAGGTTCACATTTCCATAATTAACAAGGATTTTCATGTGACAACAGGTATATCTACCAATACCCCAAAATAGCGAATTTACAGAAAGTAAACGCATGCATGAAACAATTTGATGAACAAAAGGAATATAAAATACTGGGATCAATATGGTCAAAGGGGCGCTTGCCTTGCTTATTTATTGCTTACGACGAAGATGAGGCCACGGCTGACGGAGGCAACGATGGAGGAAGGGACGTCAGATTCTACACGTCGATCAATCGAAAATATAGCAAATAATAAACTTCAATAAGGGAAAAAAGAAAACAGACAGAAAATCAAATAAAGATTCATTGCAGAAAACAGGAATATTTTAGGGTTTAAGTTGTATGATTCCACATCTTGAGTTCAAGATAATTAAGCATTCATATTGTTAATGGCTTTTATTATGAACAAAGCACGGCTTCTTTTATGGATTATCTATTCTTGCTTTACGAATTCAAGAGGGTAAGATTATGAATTCTTGTATTTATAACTTCGAATTCTAGATGCTAAAATTATTTAGATTAAAAGGATTAAGATTTTAGACAAAATGCTGCATGATATGCATGAATAGATCTTGACTACAAATGATTTGCATGAGAAGGTTTCATATACGCTAGATCCGTTAAGCTAGGTTACTAGAATTATGTATGGTTTTTAAGAAGGTTCTGGTGATACAAATATATTAACTATGGATTTCTTCATTATTTTCGAGTTCGCTTATTCACAATATGAAGTTCAGAAATCATATTACTTAAGGTTATTTGGCTAAAAGGATTTATATGCAAAACATGATGAAACAAGAATATTTCTTCAGAATAAGGTGGTCTATACTTTGGATAGCAACCCAAAGCTGATTTCATAAATTTTTGGGTTTGGACGAGACATTATATTTATTGTTGAAAAAGCTTATATGATATTAAGGGTCACGTTATAATGAATCGGACTATTGAGGTGAAGCGAATGATTAATACTTAGAGTTATTCGACTAGCAAATTTTAGTTGAAAAGCAAGTTGTAACAAGAATATTTTTCTGGATTATGGTAGCACATATCCCAAATACCATTTCTAAACTGATCTTCATAATATTAGCATTTAGACGAGATATTCTACGGGTTGTTGAAAATGCTTAAGTGTTTCTAACTTTACACGATGAAGGTTTGATTTCCGATTTAAATTTGCGATTACACCTTATAAGGAAACACGAAAGCGAAGGTTGATGAGTACTCCAGGAGGTACAAAGGTGCTACGGATGCGATTAATTTGAAAATGGCTCACCGGATTGCTTGATCTTCAATCTCTCCCCTTCTCTTGCTTGTGGCGGCAATGGAGTTGACAGCGCTTGAATTCGGAAATGTTTTGTGAGACCCCGTTTTTGCAAACAGGAACCTCCATGTGATTACCGTACTAGTCCCATGATCAGTGGCTAGCACTCACATGTTTACAACATTCATATCACAACCACAAGATAAATATTTGACAGGCATATATTACAAGCAGTAATAATTATACAGAGTTAAATTCTTACAACAGCGGAAAAATAGAGGAAATTAAAACTCCAAAAGCCACGTGGTTTGCCCGCTAACCCTCAGGCAACTGACTTGGCAAACCTAGGGAAACTCATCGCCAAACGTCCCGCACCCTGCGTGAAAGTAAAAGTCGTCGGAGCGCCAGCGAGCTTCCGTCCTCGAGACAGCAGATGCAAGATTGAGTACTTTGGTACTCAGCAAGACTTATAGTGTTTGGCAGATGCATTTAAGTAATTATGCAGGCTAATCAAGGCAGGTTAATGGTTATTTTGCAGTTGCATAAACATTTTAAGAATATAATATAATAAATTGAAAACACCGCATTTTCAAATGAGCATTTGAAACATAAAGCGATAAGCAAATATCCAAGTCCTTCAACCCAGTCTACCCGACTGCATAGATCCCCGGAGTCTGTCCTTTGACCCAAAAAGCTATGTGCAAAACGATTTCCTTTTTAAACCCAGTTTTTCCAGAAAAGTACCAAAACATTCTAACATTGGAATGACTTCACCAAGCGTCCATAACCGTGGACACGGCTAATCGATTAGTTTTACACTCTGCAGAGGTGTACAGCTTTACCCACAAGGAATGATCAACCTCTTTTGCCAGGCCAATTTACACACTTCCTTTGGTGTGTCGGCAAGGAGATCATACAGAGCCGATACATTATCTAGATGTGGCTTTGAACCAGCCCGGGACGTTTGACCCTTGCCATGAAACAGAAACACTCACCCAAGACGTGGATCCTTTCACTTTACACCCAACACCACGTTTCTGTTCACGGCCAGGCGTACACCGTTGCATTGGTATGTAGAAACCCCTACAGACAAACCGAAACGGAATGCCTGTGCAGTACTCCCGCCTTCCTTAGATGCAAAGCCACACCTAAACAACTTAATAGGCTAAGACTGTCCCATACCAGCCCTCGTGGTTGTACGAAATTCTTGGATCTATAGCGTCCCATTGCTCGCGGTCCTTAATCCGACACGGGCGATACTCCACCCTAACTACGTGCAAATCTCTCTGCACCTCCGGCTACTGCCATTAATCGCCCGCATCAAAACCATAGTTTTATTTTGGGTTTTTAATCAAGGTACCAGCAACATTTCCCAAATGAGGATCATACATTTGTTGAAAAGATTGAAAGTACGATCTACAGCTTTGAGCAGATATTCTATACCAGCGGTTATACCCAAAATGACATTATGCATGTCTAGCTTTTCCAGCTAAGGCTTACAAGGTTCACATGTTCATACAGATTGAGGCAAACCATAATTTACAGGACTAACTACTGTTCTAACCCAAATTAGCATTTTTAGGGAGAACTATCCGGATGCACTGTACATAAGCAAAAACAACATAATGTAGGTAAATTATTAGGCTCGACATGTTCAAGGAGGTGCTTGCCTTGCAGCTCGCTGTCTAACTCAGGATCTGGATCGGCGATGACGTCGTCTTCCTCTTCGAGGTCGTCGGACTCTACACGACGATCAAGCGGAAAAATAGTAAATATCCAAATTCAGAAAAGGGCGAAAAGAAGACAGACAGTAAGTCAAATAAAGAAAAACTGCAGAAAACAGGGTTATCCTTTTGAGGATTAAAAATATGATTTTTAAGATTTCATGAAGTAAATAATTGTACATCTGGAACGTTAATACTTTTGTGAAAAGATCAACATGGTTTCTTTTACAGATTAATTGCTTGGGATTTACGAATTCAAGAGGCTAAAATTGTGAATTCTAGTATTTATGACTTCGAATTATAGATGCTAAAATTATTTGAATTAAAAGAATTAGACACTAATTAAGGGTTACGCTAAACACTTAACCCTAAGTGATTTGCATAGGAAAGGTTTTAAATAATTTATAACTGGTAGCTAGCTAATTAGATTTATACTTGATTTTTGAGAAGGTTACGGTGATACAAATTTATTAACTACAAATTCTTTATCAAGCTAAGTTGTTAGGTTGTTTATGGCTTGAATCAAATAAACTAGATTTTAGCTATTTAACCTACAAAGCACATATATATACATATATATGTGTGAGAGTGCATTTGGCACAAAAATGATTACATGCTTTAGAGTTAATTCAACCCAAAATTCCTACTTAATCAAACTTAACTATGCTCTGCCATCCTGCTATTTATAATTAAACTTTTGTTCCTTTTATATTTCTTTTAATCTTAGTATACATATTTGAATTGCTAATGTATTGGAAACAAAGCCTAAATAAAAGTAATTCATATAAGCATGAAAATTAAATATCCTTATATATCCGGGTTCTGAAATATAAGAATTCTAGAAAAATTAGTTTCATAAATTTCCAAATTTATTTACAGAAATTTTGTATAGAGTATATCTCTAGCCTTTTAATTCAAATTTGAATTTCAAAATTTCCCAGAGATGGTCTTCAAAATATTTTTGCATTTTCTGAATCTACGGAATTTTTCATGAATTTAGAAATTTGTTTCATTCAATTTGAAATTTAAATGCGAAAGATATGTGCAAGTGAAAGTGCTAGGGTTTTGAAAATACTAGAAATTAGGGATTTTGCCATTTACGGAATATACGTTTTCCTTTTGGGAAAGCGCCTTTCCGTTTTCGGTATGGCACCGAGACGCGGTGACTGCTGGGACTCGGCCGCGCGATGGATGCGTGAGGGACGCGGCGACACGTGAGGCTGACTTGCGGGTCCCACTCGCCATTCACACAAAACAGAGGGGCGGAGCCGAAGCTCGCCGGCGGCGATTCACGGCCGGAGACGATGAATCGGTAGCAGAGAGAGCTGCTACGCATCCCGGCGATCCTAGAGGGCTAGTTTTTGTGGCTCGGAATCGGCCGGAGATACGGCTCCACCGAGCTCATGCGGCGGCGGAAATGGCAACTCGCCGAGTGCAAGGACGGCGGCGACATGGGTCGAATGGGTAGCATTGAGAGCATCAGTGGAGTTAGTGGGTTCTATTTTACCGGTTGGTCGGGCCGGAGTTTGGCCGAGGAGCTCTGCCACCGCGCGCCGGAGTTGGAGAAGAAGGGCGCCCGGTGCGGCGGAGCTGCGGGCAAGATGAACAAAAAGGAACGAGTGGGATGAGTTCACCAGCTCATGAGGAAGCTCTAGAAGCCATCAATTTGGAAAGATTACTCACGGTTGAGCTCGATTTGATTCTCCCCCCTTTTCGGGTTCCAGCCAAAATAGCGAAGAACACAGGTTTTGGTTCTGGCGTTTGGTCCAGGGATTGAGCAAGGAAGAAGAGGACCTCAAGGCGACACCCCTACGGTATTTATAGCCCGGAAAGCGGCAGCTCCAGCGTTTGAACGGGCGAGGGAGTTGTGGCTGGCTCGGTTTTGACCGCTCGGCGAAATGGCGCGAAGCTTCACCGGCAGGAAGTGACGCGGGATGGGCTGGGTATGGCACGGGACTCCCGAGGCTTGGCGTGGCAGCGACCAGCAGCTCCGGTCGGCGCGAAATGCGCTGAGATGCGGTGAGGAGTCGGCGAAGTCTCGCGAGGGTGCGGCTCGTCTCAGGCGAGGGAGAGAGGAAAAAGGAAAAGAGAGCGAAGGGGGAGACTGACGAGTGGGTCCGGCCCCACCGGGCAGTGAGTAAAACGGTCCACGCCCCTCGCCAGCTCACCAAGCCACTGTAGTGTCCGGGCCCGCATGTCAGAGGGAGAGAGCGAATTAGAAGATAAGCTCTGCTTCGGACAGCTCCATGTGGGCATTAAAACCACTGTCAAATCACTTTGAAAATTTTCCAAACTTTTTTACTGGGTTTCTCTGGTAGTTCACGACGTCCAGTTAAATTTTCAGAGTAAAATACATTATGGTTATTTTATAAGAATTCTGACACTGTGGACTGGTACAGAAATTGTATTTCGGTATTCTATTTATTTGAAGGGGTAAAATTATTAATTATTTTCCAAACTTTTTGGGGAGGTTCATCTTGTCAAATGGATGTCACCATAAAAATTTCAAGTCAATAAATCAAGTGAATATTTTATAAAAATTCTGACATGAAGATTTCTTGTTCTTAATAGTCTCTGTTTCTGAATTTTTAGGAGGCTTTGCCGACATGATAAATTGCTGAGATTTTTACCAGATGTAACTACTGCCCTAAGGGTTCTTTTGTTATTTTTGGGACTCCTGATCAATTTCTATTATTTTTAATTAATTCGGGCTTTACTGTTTTTAGTCAAAGAGAAAGAATTAAGATATTTATTTTTGCTCCAAAACAGCACTAAAGATTTTTACTAAGTATTTTTACTGGTTTACCAGATTGGTCACGGTCAAATGGTAATTTTTCTTATTTTTACTTTTTACTTCTACCTTCTCACCATTTTCCATTTAGTAATTCCATTTGTTGGACTTTTCATACAAAACATAAATCCTAGAAAATCCAATAAAACCAATAATGTCAAGAAAATTCAGAAACAAATATGTTTAAATCCAAAATATTCATTTCCATTTTATTATATACTGTTCTTCATTTTCGGGCTGTTACATGTTTTGGGAGAAATGATCAGGCTGTGGGTTCCTGAAAGCCGCGAACAAGGACATGTGGTGGCTGTGCTCTTCACTTGTTCCACCGAAGAAATTTGGCCTAACTTCCTTGCTCTTCTTCACTGAGCTGAAGCTCATGCAAGGAGGAGATGAATGGCTGAGCTTGCTACGACTTGGAGCTTGCTGCTTTGAATGGAAGGCTTCGAGCTTTGGTGTGAGAATGACTCAGTGGTTGGCTTAAACATTTGTGCTGCTGCCTCACGAAGGAATGCTCTCGAATTCGGTGATGTGTCCCCCAAAGCACAGGAACGAAATGGCTCCAGGACGAGTTAGTACTCGTGTTAAAACGCCCAGAAATTCGATTTGAAAAATTGTGAAACTTTTTTAATAGAGTCTCCTAGGAGTTGTTAGCTTACAGTAAAATTTTGGGACGAAAATACCGCATGGTTAATTAATTAAAATGCTGACACTGTGCACTGCTCAGAATTTTAATTTTGGATTTTGATTTATTTAAAGGTATAAATTGTATTAATTATTTTTAAAACTTTTTATAAGAGTTCTATTTATCATATTTATTCTCTCATAAAAATTTAAAGTCAAAATATTGTATATTTATTTTATATAAATTCTGACATGCTAATTTACAGATTTCCAATGCCTCTGTTTATAAATTTTAAAAGGCACTAAATGACATTATTAATTTCTAAGATTTTTACCAGAGGTAATTAATGTATCGAGGACATTATGGTAAATTTTCCAGGTGCAGATAACATTCTAAAATTTTATAATAAATCTGTCCTTGCACTATTTGGAGGTCAAAGGATGTCCTTTCAACTATTTAATACTTTCTTATGTATCAAAATTTATTTGCTGGATAAACTCATCCACTGCATGCTTAGAATTACCACGGTAAATTTTTCTAACTTTTACTTTTACCATTTTACCTTTTTACTAATTTCTATTTACTAATTCTATTTGTTGGATTTCCATACAAAAATCCAATGAAATTCAAATAGGAACCAATAAAGCCAATAAAACTCATAATTAAATATTTTCTAATTGAAAATATTTAATTTTATATTACTTTATTTTTCGGGATGTTACGCGCATCTATTTTTTATCTACTTTTTCAGTCAGTTAGGAGTAGTTTTGTAATCTAGATTCTCTGGTAACCCTATTTGATCAATAAAGTTGCGCATCGCTGATCATTAATCATCTTTTGTTACGCCAATCAGGTTCGATTTTCTCTGATCTTGTTGCGCATCGCCTTCATTAGAGTTAATCTGTCTTTATCCTCTGATTAGCCTTAATCGACTAATTAGATTTACCCTTACTTTTGATTTAATCGGCTTTCATTTAATTAGATCTGAGCTGATTATCCCATAGGATTGGCTTACGCTTATTTCATATTTTTCTTACCGATTACAGGATCAAATCGGTTGGTATGCCACGGGCCAACTTGAATCAGGTGTTCGTCTGATGTGTTGTGGTGAATAAACCCTACATCAAATTTTGGACGCCAACAGAAACCGATAGTAAACAACTTGTGTTGACCTTTGCAAAGATCCTGTGCAGACGAGTCCTGAAGTTGCACCGGTTCTTGCAGAAATTAGGGGGATTAGCAGGAGTTTCTCGGATTTTGCACTTTGTTTTGTTAAACGATCAACAGTATAATATATAGTGTCGCTCATTTGTGTGCTAAGCAAGTCTCTAGTGGTGTATGTGGCTTGAGATACCTGAGTTTATGAAAGAGGCTTTGCTCCGGGACTGTAATCTTGCTCAAAGTTAATAAAGGAGCTCCCAGTCTAAAAAAACAAAATAAGACAATATTACATATGTTTTGAAACATAACGATAAAGATATATGTACATACATAATAATACAATTAGCTTTTTACATACAAATTTCAAAACATAAATTAGAGCACTTGTTTCTATTTTGCAGCATATCAATATCCTACAGAAGAGCTTAGACAACTCTGCACTCAACAAGTTACAAGACCACTTATGCCAGTAGTACTGGATGGAAGTTATGTCGGAGGATGGTAAGTTTAGAGATCCGGAAAGCTCCTACTAGTCCATATGTGAACATTATTACATATTTGAATGCGATTACATGTGTACTGACTGTTAGCATGTTTGAGTTCTATTTTTTGAACGAATGTGATATTTGTTGTAATAAAGTGTTTGTATTCTGTAAATGTGATATGTGCATAATGTGTGCAATGATTTATGCTGTGTGAATGTGATATGTGCATGCATATTGTGTGAAATATGTGCTGATTGGAGGGTGAATTGAAAAACAACATACCCCTCATCTCTATCAGGTCTTTGTAAGAAGTGATAGAGATAACATACTCATCTCTATTGGTTTTTTGGAAGAAGTGATAGAGATAAGGGGTCATCTTTATCGGTTCTTATCGCTTCTTACATAGAACCGATAGAAATGACCGCCTCATGTCTATCGCTTCTTACAAAGAACCGATAGAAGAAGCGATAGAGATGATCTGTCATCTCTGTCACTTTATTCTGAGAACCGATAGAGATGATTGATCATCACAATCGGGCAAAAATCGAATGTGATAGTGCCACCTCATCTCTGTCTAATGACTTTGTGTCGTCATAAAAACCAACTGTGATGATAAAAAAGAACCGATTGAGATGTATATTCGTGTAGTAGTGTTAGTCTAAAAAACAAAATAAGACCCATATTACGTATGTTTTGAAACATAATGATAAAGGTACTTACCAACTAGCAAATACTATCTTTGTCGGGGGAAAAAATCTAGCAACTACTATTCAATTTGGGTGGCAACTATGTGTTGCTTGGTAGCCACTCTATGATGCACGAACGTGCACGAACGTTTGCATGTGACCTGCTACCAACTCTGCATGTATACATGCTAGCAAACTCTGTATTGCTACGTACCTATAGTACCACTCTAATATATACGTGATGTCAACTATTAACGATTTTGTGCATTGAAGTATCATTGATAACCTTACATTAGTTGCTAACAGCTCTTTATGTTGCTATTTAAAAACTTCACATGTTAATTATTCATAACTTTATAATACTGCTAGCAAATCATTAAATTGTTACTTGATGGCAGCTAATAGTGGTACGTGTACATATATATACCAGCTAATTAACTCTATGTTACGTATTGAATAGGAACTAATTAGGATTAGCTGGAAAGTCCTAATTTCCAGAGCGGAGGGAGATCATTTTGACTTCTGAGGCCTACAGAATCTAAGTAGCTCAAAATACAAGTCGAGAGTGGCACGAGCTATGTATGCATCGCGCGTGTTTTCTTTTACAAAAAATGACGTACGCCGAATAGAAGAGAAGATATGACGTCATGCCTTCTGCCGAATCATAATTTCTTCCGTCAAGATCGAGTCTCAGATAAACCTACGCATTGGCCATGCGGCACGCCCATGCATCGTGGGTCTAGATTGTGTCGTACCGAGTCAGTCCGACTCACCCCTGGTGAGCTAATGCACGTCCTATTGGCACGCCATATCATCTATGAGCTGTGCCGGTCTAGCTAGGCTCAGTCAGACTATTGTAGAGGGGCCGGGGACAAGCGGAACACCTACTAGTTAGCATCATCGCAATGACGAAGTGCAGCTCGGCCAGAGACGAGCAAGACGCTAGCGTCAGGGAAGAAGCACACATAGTGACCCGGGATAGTGGTGACACGGTGCGGGAAGGCCAGATTTGGTGGCGCTGAGGCGATGAGAATCATCGAGATCCACTATCGTCGTCGTCTTCTTTCTCTCTGGTTGCTACTGTCTTCTTCTTTGGGACAGTCGATGAAGTTGGTTGTGCAGTGCCTCAAGGCCATATCTGGCAACGATGTGATCAAAGGCCACTAGATCTGGCACCGAGACGACGGGGAAGGTGGCAGCACGGAGAGCAAGCAAGGGTGGAGAAGGCGAGACGAGAGAGATAGGAGACGACGGAGGTGCAGGAAGATAACGACTACGTTGGATGGCTTATGGGAGGGAGAAGGCGAAGGGGAGAGTATTTAACGATAGGCTAGGCCGTTGGAGTAAGATAATGATTGATTAGATTGTAGATATGATGTGTTTTTACAAAAGGGCGTATTTGTGCTGTGTCGATCCAGACACAGTCTAATAGGTCTTGCTATACCGGGACGCTCGTCATGCCGAGTTTCTAAGCCTAGCACACAGTTCATCATTTGTGCCGTATCGTGAGACCGTGTTGGACCGGTCTTGGCCCAAACATGGAGGGCCTATTTCGCACGTATAGTCTCAGACAAGCAAGGAACTAATTCGATCGAGAAGAAAGCAAGCACAGCCAGCTAATCCAGTTTTGGAATTAAACAAGCTCTATGAATTATCGGAATTAAAGTAAAATGGGTCAACAACAAATGAAAACGTGAGTATTTGCTCCTTCAAGCGTGTACCAAAAGCACTGATCTCTAGCATGTTCTTGCTACTGGTACATCGATCTAGCTCGCTGTTTGTTTGCTATTTCGAGCCATGCATGCATGGAGATATGCAGGCACCAGAGAGGCAAAGAATATACTCCATGCATCATCTCATGCCCTTTATTCTTAGTTCACTCCTAGCTGCATGCCCTTTTTCTTTTTCTTTTTCTCGGCCCCGTTGATTCGCCTTTTCTGGCATCTAAGGAGACGGGAATGATTCCTTAACTTCTTGTCATGCAAAGAGAATGTGCATACATACACGCAAAGATAGTTCATAAAATTAAGTACCATGCTACACCACAAATACAGAAAAACGAGGGAATATAAAGCAAAACACTCATTCCATAGGTGTTACCTGAACCTTTCTGTCGTTCATAAGCAAAACAATCGCTCAATCTTTGTGAATCTTGCTTTGAATCTGTTATTTTCTGAAATTACCTGAAATTTCTTTTGAAATTCAGCTGAAACCCTATTAAACACGCATAAGACTTGTTGAAACTTCTTTAAAACTTGGTAAAACGCGAATGAAACTTGAGAGGTTCTTCTATGAAAGTTGTATAAATATTAAAGTATTGAATGAATGGTAGATGATTATTATTTATCCATTCACTTGTTTTAAAGTTTGTGCAAATGTGATGCACAGAAGTACATGGGTGTCGAAACTTGAAACTCACCTGGATCTCGAAATCGGAAATATGGACGAAACTTGTTGAAATTTCCCTTAACCGTTGGAACGGTACGCCCGTTGTATAGTCATCACTTGGATCCTCAATTGGTTGGGTTGCATGCACGTACCTTATCACTTGAATCACAGCCGTCTATCCATCGATCAATCTGCAACCCAATCGTACGAACGTAGTCGCATAACAACAGCTAGTATGCGAGCCCATCAAAAAATAACAATAGTCTCCTCCGTCTAAATTTATAGGACATATTTATTAAGAGAAATTTTACGATGTATTATACTAATAGTATATAGTGGATAGAAGAAATTAGATATAGCCTTTGATTTGTTAAGCGTATTTCTACTACTCTACTACCATAAAAAGTATAAATAAATTCTAGCTAATCTGATTCATTATATCGAAAAGAATAAATAGTTCATACTGAATTTAGTATGCCATAAAAAAGCTCATTTATTAATGGTCTTGCGCATAAATATAGAGTGCACTTTATGTTCCAATGCAAATTAGTGAGATGCTCCCTTTTATACTCCTAATTAATATCCAGATTTAGGGTTAGTGCATGCATTAAATATAGTGCTCAGAGATACTCTCTCCAGTCACAAATAGTTGTCATTTTGGACATTGACACGGTCTTTAAAATATAGTTTTAACTACTAATTTCTATTATAATATATTTATAAAATCCAATAAAATTATAATATTATGAAAGTACTTCTCGAGATAAATCTACACATATGATTTTCATGTATGCAATTTAAATATTTAAAGAGATATTAACGGTCAAAGTTTTGAAAATTTAACTACTAATATCATCATTTTCAATATCTCCTTAGCCTCTACATGAAGAGAAAATATACCGTATAAACTCAGGCCCTATAAAGAAAAAAAGGAAATAAAATGGAGATAAATAAACGAGATAAAAGAGTGGAGGGCAATTGAATCGAGATCATGTAATTGAATCGAGATCGTCGAAGAGATAGTAGGTGGGCCCACCACGCGCGTGCTTCCTCGTCCCCCCTATAAGACAGGAGCCGCACCCCTCGGGGCCAACGTGCCTCCCCCGCCCCTTGTTCGATACGTACGCGGCTACGACCGGCTGCGGCGGCGCGGCGTGATTCCCGGGCGGCGGCGGTTCTGCGCCCCGGCTTGTGTGCAGAAGATGGCGGCGGCGGCGGCGGCGTCCGACGTTCTGGAGCAAATCAAGAACGAATCTGTTGATTTGGTGAGGACGAAATCGATCGGATCAGTTAGATATTGCTGCTGCTGCTTCTTGTTGTTCCTAGTGCTGCAAGTTCCGACGAGTCTTTGTTGATTTCCCGTTTCCTCTCTTTTTTCGGGTTCTTGAGTTCATTTGTTAGTATCGTTTCGAGTATGATCCTTGATACGAAAGAAACGATTTCTAGGTGAAATATTATGAAAAATAGTAGATCGAATCTGGCCACTCCGCAAACGGATTTGTGTTCAAGAAGGACAACGAATTCTAGGGCAGATGTGAAAAGAGCAGATCGAATATGACCACTTCACGGATGTAATCTCCTTTTGCTCGCTCATGTGAACGAACGATAAAGATGCGTACGTGTTCCCTTTTTATTATTTGATTCACGAGCGAGTTAGCTCATGTAGTCTCGTTCTTTCATCTGCACGGATCACTTTCTTTTTTTTTCTTTCACTTTCTGTGATCTGCAACCACCTAGCATGGTTCTCATATTTCAATCAGAATTAGCTAATCAAGTTTTCTTTTTGAATTCTTTGTGTGTTTGTGTGTGTTTTTCCATGGTAGGAGCACATCCCGGTGGAAGAGGTGTTCCAGAACCTGAAATGCAGCCAGGAAGGCCTCACCTCCGGCGAGGCTCAGGCGCGCATCGCCGTCTTCGGCCCCAATAAACTCGAAGAGAAGAAGGCTAGTTGAGTTTCAACTTTCAATCTACGCGTGTGTTTTTCTGATTGGTTTAGATTGTTGCGAGTTTTGCGTAGTGATGTTGTAACAATGGAGGTATGATGACATGTGCAGGAGAGTGAGATCCTTAAATTTTTGGGCTTCATGTGGAACCCATTGTCGTGGGTGATGGAGGTGGCTGCCATCATGGCCATTGGCCTTGCCAACGGCGACCACCGCCCGCCGGATTGGCAGGACTTCGTCGGCATCATCGTGCTCCTCCTCATCAACTCCACCATCTCCTACGTTGAGGAGCACAACGCCGGGAGCTCGGCCAAGGCGCTCATGGCCAACCTCGCCCCCAAGACCAGGGTGCTCCGCGATGGGTGCTGGAGCGAGCAGGACGCGGCCATCCTCGTCCCCGGAGACATCATCAGCATCAAGCTCGGCGACATCGTCCCGGCCGACGCGCGCCTCCTCCATGGCGACCCGCTCAAGATCGACCAATCGGCGCTCACCGGCGAGTCTCTGCCGGTGACCAAGGAGCACGGAGCCAGCGTCTATTCGGGGTCCACGTGCAAGCAGGGCGAGATCGAGGCCGTCGTCATCGCCACCGGCGTGCACACTTTCTTCGGCAAGGCGGCGCACCTCGTCGACACCACCAACCAGGTCGGCCACTTCCAGAAGGTGCTCAAGGCCATCGGCAACTTCTGCATCGCCGCCATCGCCGTCGGCATGGTCGTCGAGATCATCGTCATGTACTTCATCCAGCACCGCCGCTACCGCGACGGCATCGACAACCTGCTCGTCCTGCTCATCGGTGGCATACCCATCGCCATGCCCACGGTGCTCTCCGTTACCATGGCCATCGGCTCCCACCGGCTGTCTCAGCAGGGCGCCATCACCAAGAGGATGACGGCCATCGAAGAGATGGCCGGCATGGACGTGCTCTGCAGCGACAAGACGGGCACGCTCACCCTGAACAAGCTCAGCGTCGACCACAACCTAATCGAGATCTTCACCAAGGACGTCGAACGGGTCCAAGTCCTGCTCCTCGCCGCCAGGGCCTCGAGGGTCGAGAACCAGGACGCCATCGACGCTGCCATGGTTGGCATGCTCGCCGACCCCAAGGAGGCCAGGGCCGGCATCGAGGAGATCCATTTTCTCCCATTCAACCCTGTCGACAAGCGCACCGCCCTCACCTACATCGACCTCGCCGACGGCACCTGGCACCGCGTCAGCAAGGGCGCTCCTGAGCAGGTCCTTGCTTCCTCCTCCTCTTCTTCTTCTTGCATGGGTCACACTTCTTGTTTGCTACTTTGATTCTAACTTACTTTCATGGTGTGTTGATGCAGATTTTGGCCCTCTGCAACTGCAAAGAGGATGTCAAGAACAAGGTTCACGCCGTCATTGACAAGTTCGCCGACCGCGGCCTTCGATCCCTCGCAGTCGCCAGACAGGTACAACGATTATGAACAATCTTTGGTTCCTTTTCCGAATTTGCAATTGCACCGTTGCACGAGCACGAACTGCAGACGCTGCTTCTTGTGTATAACATTTGTCGGGTACGTTTGCACTATAGGAAGTGCCGGAGAAGAGCAAGGACAGCCTCGGGGGGCCGTGGAGTTAGTCGGCCTTCTGCCCCTCCTTGACCCGCCAAGGCACGACAGCGCCGAGACCATCAGGCGGGCGCTCAACCTCGGCGTCAACGTCAAGATGATCACTGGTACATTGCTCTTTTGATCACCATCTGGTTCTACTGTTTGTTACTGCAAGATTGAGAGGCTGTTTCAGGCTGACATCGAGCGTGACATACATGCTGCAGGAGATCAGCTTGCCATTGCCAAGGAGACAGGAAGAAGGCTAGGCATGGGCACCAACATGTACCCGTCGTCAGCGCTGCTCGGGCAGAACAAAGATGATTCCATCGCTTTGGTCCCCGTCGATGATCTGATCGAGAAGGCTGACGGCTTCGCCGGCGTCTTCCCAGGTGAGCACGAGAGAGCTAGCTGCATTTGCAATGTGATCTCATTTTCATGGATGTTGCGTCTTGTTAGTTTGTATATACAGAGTATGTCATCTGAAGGCAAGTTACGATCTTGTGATGCAGAGCACAAGTACGACATCGTCAGGAAACTGCAGGAGATGAAGCACATCTGCGGGATGACCGGGGACGGCGTGAACGACGCGCCTGCGCTGAAGAAGGCCGACATCGGGATCGCCGTCGCCGATGCTACCGATGCGGCCAGGAATGCCTCTGACATTGTTCTTACTGAACCTGGACTCAGCGTCATCATCAGTGCTGTGCTCACTAGCCGGGCCATCTTTCAGAGGATGAAGAACTACACTGTGAGCATTCCCAGCCTGACAACTCAATATGGTTATCCTTTTTTTTATTCAATTGTTGCAATTCTGACTGTTCTATCTGCTCCTTGTTAATTTTTAGATTTACGCCGTGTCGATAACAATTCGTATTGTGGTAAGTCACATTCTTCCGAGGCCCTGAAGAATCCACTTGCCCCACACTGTAATGCACTTGTTTTAAATCCTTCTCTGCTGTCAATCTGCAGCTTGGCTTCATGCTGATTGCGCTGATATGGAAGTTCGACTTCTCGCCGTTCATGATCCTGGTCATTGCCATTCTGAACGACGGTCGGTTTCGGCAGCAGCTTCAAGATGCTGAACCTCTCATTACTCATCCCCACATTATCGATCATTCGCGTACTCAACCTTTTCATGCGTTTAATTGTTTCAGGTACAATCATGACGATCTCCAAGGACAGAGTGAAGCCATCCCCTCACCCAGACAGCTGGAAGCTCAGGGAGATTTTCATCACCGGCATCGTGTACGGCACCTACCTGGCCGTGATGACTGTGATCTTCTTCTGGACCATGAGGAGCACCGACTTCTTCACTGTAAGCGCGAAAGAACAATGCGATCTGTATCGATTCACCGCGCATGAGCTTCCCTACGAAGATGCTGAACCTTTTGCTACTGTTGCAACTGCAGAACACGTTCCATGTTAGATCGCTGAGAGGCAACGAGGGCGAGATGATGTCTGCCCTGTACCTGCAAGTGAGCATCATCAGCCAGGCCCTGATATTCGTGACACGGTCGCGCAGCTGGTGCTTCGTAGAGCGGCCCGGGTTCTACCTGGGCGCGGCGTTCGTCGTTGCGCAGATCGTAAGCCGGCTTCCCTCTCCTCCTGCTGCCATGGATGAGCAGCTGAGTTAGTTTGCTTGCATCAATAACCTGAGCCCAAATTGCTGTTGCCTTGCCACTGCAGGTTGCTACTGCCCTGGCGGTGTACGCGAACTTCGGGTTTGCGCGTATCCACGGCATCGGGTGGGGTTGGGCCGGGGTGATCTGGCTCTACAGCCTCGTCACGTTCGTCCCCCTCGACTTGTTCAAGTTCGGCATCCGGTACCTACTGAGCGGCCGGGCATGGGACAACCTCTTCGAGCACAAGGTACAGTACAGAAGCATCCTTTGCTGTCTTGTCATGGCTTCTTTCTCCAGCTCAAGTGTTTACACGCATGTTCCTTACTGACTGAAACTGCAAAACAGACGGCGTTCACCACCAAGAAGGACTACGGCAGGGAGGAGCGCGAGGCGCAGTGGGCGACGGCGCAGCGGACGCTCCACGGCCTCCCGACGGCCGAGCTAGACGGCATCCTGAACGAGAAGAGCAGCTACAGGGAGCTCTCGGAGATCGCCGAGCAGGCCAAGCGCCGGGCAGAGGTTGCGAGGTAAGAATGACACCAATGGCAATGAAGCCTAGCGAACTGAACTGCACTTCGCTTGCATGTATTGATCCATCTCTACACACCACACTGTGAACTGAACGTTTCATGCCTGTTTGGCCATTGTTGCTGCTGCCATGCTGCAGGCTCCGTGAGCTGAACACGCTCAAGGGCCAGGTGGAGTCGACGGTGAGGCTCAAGGGGCTCGACATCGACACGATACAGCACCATTACACCGTGTGATGGCGTGCACGTTCGTTCACGCCGATCGAGCGTCGCTTCGTGCTAGCTGCGGATTTTCAGGAGCGGTACCCAAGCGAACGCTGTCGTCTGTAATTTTAATTTAGTTTGATTTGCTCGAGGTCGGACTGTAGGCTGCCAATGGCCCTGGGCCTGGCTTATCTTCATAGTTGCTATTTAGTTGCCATCTGAAAAAAAAAAAGTTGAAACCGGCATATGCCTTATTTGGCACAGGGTGTAGCTCTCACTTTTTTCCCTTTAACTTTGATGGAAATAACAAAGTTGTTGCAGTGCTAAATTGTGTTGTGGATTGATTCAGAACAGTCTGGTTGGTTTTGATTAGTGCTGTGGTACAACTAAGCAATTAATCGTAATACGGCCAATTAATCAAAATTTAACACACAATTATGTGTTCTTATTAATATATTTATTTATTTACATTTAGAATTAATTAAAAATATTTTTGTTACCTCTACAAAACATGTTTTATATTTCATTGTTTATACTTCATCCAAAAGATATATACTATGAACACTATGACATAATATGATAAACTAATTTATCGTACTTAGTGAATAAAAATAAGCTATTTTCGTGATTAAATGGGGAAAACAGATGGTTAATCAAAAATGGCCGATTAGTCGTATTATGCGGTCAATTAATCGTTTAACTTTGTTAATTGCACTCCGATTAAATTATTCGGTCCAGTCGGCCATTTTTTTGGTTTTGATTGATGTTTATGTTTCGGTGGATGCCAACTGTGAATTTTTTTCTTCAGTGAATTGTGATGGCATGCAAAGTTGAGATACAATATTCTTCACCTCCTTATCCGGGAGATCACAAGTAGGGATGAAATGGAATAGAAACGTACCGTTTCCGTTTTCACTTTTTTTTTACTGGTAAAGAAAACGAAATTGGAAACCCCAGAAATGAATAGTAACAAAAACTGATGCGGATACGAAAATGAAAGCGGAAAATTCCATCTAGGTACATTCCCAGTTGTAACACCCTAGAAATTTGCAAATTATTTAATTGAGCATTTAATTTAGATTTTATAAATTTTTGAATTTTCAGCATTTAATTAATGATTTTGCTACTTTCATATTTAAATAAATAATTTATTTGAGGAAAAAAACCGATATCTTGCTGAAAATAATTTTTCTAAGTTCAAAGTCTTATAAAATATTTTTAAGATTTTTTGTAGAATTTTTTTAACTATATTTGTTATTTTCTATAAAGTAATATATATTTTTGGTATTATTTAAATTAGAAAACGAATTTAAAATCTCCTTGAGTTTAAATTAGAAAACGAATTTAAACGCGACCAACTAACTCGAACGGTTAAATACATCCTTGAGTTTCATGGAGCTGTACAGTTGTATAGATGGCAGTTATCTATAATATATCTACATATCATCTACAGACAGCACTAAAAACAACTTATACAATAGATATATATATATATATATATATATATATATATATATATATATATATATATATATATATATATATATATATATATATATATATATATATATATATATATATATATATATATATATATATATATAATTGTTTGTAATAGTCTCTCGTACAATTAACAAACTATATATACAATGTTTACAAAACATAAAGCTGTCTATAAGACTGTCGTTAAATAGTAGACAATAAATTTCTCTCTCATCTTTCCCTCTAAACATCACCTAAAATTCTATATGTGATATGTACCACTGTACATGCCGAGATAAACATACCTTTGAGTTTGTGTGTTTGTTGTAGATCAGTTGCGTGCATTCACGCATGCATGTGAGCTTTGCTCGGGTTTTTTTTCTCAATATGCCCATGACACTGCTTTTTTCAAAAACAAAAAAAAAACTTGCTAAGATATAACAGGACTCTGATTGTTGAGATCACTTCTGCGCACAGACACATCACAGACGGTTTCGTAAGGGTCATCACAGGCAGTTTTGTGAATCGTCTGTAAGCAACTGTCAGTGATGACGACGATAAAAATAGTTATCACAGACGGTTCCAAACAAGAATCGTCTGTGATGAGGGCAACATTACAGATGGTTCTTGTTTAAAATCGTCTGTGATGAAGCCCTCATCACAGATGGTTTCTAACAAGAACGGTTTCTGGTTGGAACCGTCTGTGATGTAGCCCTCATCACAAACGATTACAAATAAGAACCGTATGTGATGATTAATTTCTAGTATTTACTATTTTTTATTTATTGGTCAGCCTCAGGAAATGCTAGCCATGCCCTTTGAAATAAAAGAGGTTGGTCCTTAATTTTTCATCTTCATAATAATGGCATCGATCAGAGTACTGCAAAAACATTCAGGCAAGAGAATTGGGTATCTTGAGGCAAAATAATTTCTCCAAGAAATAAGAACATAAATGGCTAATATATACATGACTTCACCCAAATATAGTAACAAATCCTGCAAAAAGCTATATCCATCACATGTTACAACATACAGCGCATCCATTTCAAAAATCAACTTATATCACTCATTACAACATGTATGCACATCCATTTCAGAAATTAACTCAGATATATTAACCAATTGAATTCAGAACTACAACTTACAAATTCACAGCACAAAGTTCACAAATTAATCCAAATAGTAACTAACAAATTCACAACTCATAAGGTGAGACTTAAGTGGCATTCGCCTTTTGGATTTACGACCTCACGCATCAAGAAGGCACAGAGTTATCCTCGAATACCTAGCAGGTCAGCCTTTCCAATGCAGATTCAGCGCATTTCCAAGCCTGTCGATGAAAAGAGTAAAGTCTTGCGTGTATATAAATTGATAAGTGAAAACAATTGTTGCAAGATTGACAAACCTCTATGGTCTGTGAATCAATGAGAAGTTGTATGTTGTGGAAAATATAGAATCCACATAGGTTAGTGCCCTTTGGCTACTGGTGGCACTGCCAAAATATAATAGGTTAATTAGTTTCGAAAGTACTAGTATGGAGTGTGAAGGATTATGCGTACTAGCGGATATCGGAAAGTTATAAGTATGCTTCAACTTCACTGGGTCCTTCCTGTATGGCCCTCCACGAGCTTTGTAGACAGCGAACGATGCGTCGACTAAATTTTTGATAGGCGTCAAGTCGTGGGTGCTGCTCTTCTTGGAATGAAGGTAAATTACCTGGTTCTGTCTTGGCATAATTACGAGTAGAACCTAGTGAAACTTACACGGGTATGTCGCCATGGTCATTCAACCTAACTTCGAGCTGTGTTATATAGTACAAATCAACAAGTATAGCAATTGGATGAAGCACTTATCCCTGGTTGTGGGGTAAAAGTATGAATTTTTTGTCCCATTGAGCCAGCAATACTTTTTCCATGTACTCGTGGATGACTTATAAATTTTCGTCCATGGTTTGCTTGAACACCATGTGTGGGTCGAGGAAACCCACCGGTTGTTCCTTTGCTTTTGGTTCCATGATCATGTATCTAGATATACAAAATCAAGGATCATATATATATGATATTTATCGGTACGATACGAATGTAGACCGTGATTGCACACACTTACATGTCCAACATCTCATGAGTGAGGCGTTGAGAGCGTTGAGGTTGTAGAGATCGAACAAGTCGTTGAAGCTGACCACGAAGAAGCCATCTAAAAACCGGTGTAAGAGATGATTCTCCTTGAAGCTGACCGAGATACTCGATGCACCTTGTGCCATCGACTTGTTGGCTAGTTCCATGCACTAATCTTGTAATCTAATGTAGGCTAATGTAAGCGTCTCCTGGCGTTCTTTCGGTATGAACGACTATCCCAACTCGAATTACCGCGCCAACGAGGCAAACAGAAAGTCATGGGCTGACGTGGTCCCTTTCGATTTGCCCTTATCGTCGCCTCGCAGTCTAGCAAATGTCGTCTTCATGAGAGACGAGTGGGCTCGAACTGCAATAACAAACTATGCCTGACGGGATTCGGTAGCCGATTTGATGGGCTCCTTTGGTGTTGCACATGGCTTTGGTAGTGCTGGTAGTTTCGACGCATCGTGTGGCTTTGGTAGTGCTTGTAGCTTCAGTGCTGCAGAGCGGGCGTTGAAGGAAATGTCCTTCTTGGGCCACTGGATGAATGTGCCGATGGCATCCCCTAGTGTACACCGTCGACCTGGACCTTCACGTATCCGGATCTATCGTGCGACCATGCACCACCGACCCTAGACCTGATGGATACGCACGCCCCCAAGCAGCCTGCAGAGGAACGGAGCTGTTGGCAAGCCTCACTTGGAGATTGCATGGCATGACCACCTACATAAGGGTACACAGTTAGCTAACACGTCAACCAGGTCTATCTAAGGAGCATTGCAGAAATGTATATTACCTGGGTGTCGTCGGGAGCAAATTTGGCGTCATCCATGTCCGTCTTAGGGGCAGAGGCACAGTTGCTCCGATAGTTAGTTGGGCTGAACTGCACCTGTGCTTCTTAGGCTTGCACGTTCCTTGTCTGTCTCTCCGTAGCCACCCTTTACTCCATCCTTTCCTCAAAGCTTCTTAGCTGACTATCGAACTGCGCTCTCAGCCTTTCCTCAACCCTTTCCTCAATCAGGCCTACTAGCCGATCCTCGCACTCGGCTTTGCTTCTCTTCCTACTCCGGTACGTGTTGGAGTCTTGTGGGAATCCCATTTTTCAAGGAACGAAAACACCTAGGCCTCAGGTGCGACCCGGGTGCTCCTTGTTTCCCAAGGCCGTGGAGAGTATATCTTTCTCTGTCTGAAGTGAAAGAGTCCTGGAAAGATTCCGTGCTCAACGATATCAAGCGTTGGGACACTTCCTCGTCTGTGGGGTTGGCAAAGTACATGCCGCCTGAAGACGTGGGACGTGACCTCGCTCTTACCCAGTTTCAGGCGCGCAGGTCCAAGATCAAGGCAAACAGTGGTGTGACCTCCTTTTGGATTTCCTCATCGTCCTCTCTCGTCCATTGCATGATCTTGTCCGTGTACCCAGTGGAGCCGAGTCTGTGCAGGTGGGTCTTTTTTGACTGGATGGTCTTGTGCGCCGCACTTTGACGCACAAACTCTTTCGTCGTCTTCATCTCAACAAATCATTCCCACACGTCTTTAGTGATGAACCCGCACTTCTTGAACAGAGTTATTTCTTTATTCACGTAATTAGTGACAATGACGCGCTCTTCAAGTTCTTTAAGGCCTTTCCCGCTATTAGCAACGCATACCATCGTAGTGCGTGCATAGCATCTTGTGGGAGCTCGAACGATGCAAAAATTTCTAGCGAAAAACGAAATTTTCTACTGCGTAACCAAGGAACTACTGCAAGTTATAGATCACAGAATTACCACTAGACGCGCAGACTCTTAGCGAAAGTAGAGTCGATGTAGCGCGGTGGTGCAGATGCAATCATATTAGCCTTGCGCCTCCCCAACAGCTCATTGTGACTATCGCAGGTTGCGAATCGTTCTAGTGTTGAAGCTTCGTAGCAACGCCTCCAAGGTATCCACACGTACGGGGCAGGAACACCACGCGCCGGAGTGCTAGCACCGGATGCGTGGTTCTGGGTAGAGGAGGGGTGGCAGCTAGGGTTTCGGGAATTCAGAATTCCTGATATGTCTCTTCGTGTATCTATTTATCTGCAAAGCCATCACCTCCTCCCTATATATAGACGTCCCATAACGGGTTTCAACCGTTGAAGTCCATTAGGAACTCTAAGCCCATTACAACTCAGATCCCTATTCGAATTGGTTACAACCCCTTAAGCATGCGATCTTATAGGTTCACGTGCACTCGGACATGGCCGGAGTACCCCTATCGATCGTTGAGTACTCCTACTCGACCATCGGGTACACCTACTCGATCATTGAGTACTCCTACTCAGATATCGAGCATTCGACCAATAGTCGATAGCGGCCCATAGCAGCACTTGTCGACTCCCTAGTACATGTAAAGATCGGACGAACCTTAACAAAGTCCTATATGCATTTTCTTTTGCCTCACGATATTGATCAAACCCAAGGCGAGTTGTTGTCATCCTTATTTGGATGGCTCGACCACTCTTTCTCGATGCCGTGACTCAGATTCCCCGAATACATCGAGAAACTCTTTTAACTCGATGACTCGAGTAACTCTTTACTCGAGTAGCATGGCTATGCATTTCTGAAATCTGACCACTCGAGAGGCATAGAGATATCTCTCCCGTTGTATGGAGAGGCAAATCCTATCTTGATCGACCACGCCTCGCAACATGTTTCATGACAAACCCGAAAGCCATGTTTATAACTACCCAGTTATGGAGTAGCGTTTGACGAACCTTAAGTAAGTCATACGCATCTTGAGAACATACGACAATCTCAAGTCGAAGGATATAGCATACACATCGTATATGAGACGGACTGATGAGATGAAATAAAACAACGTTCTCGCAGTGTCTCATAGTGGGTCGATGTCTAACACTATGTTCTCTAACATGTGACTATATTATTGGTTTGATATCACCATATCTATGACCCGTGAAACATAGTCATCGACTAATACATATTCTAGTCTACTCATATGTGTCCTCATATGATTATCGACTAGGGACCCTTTTGTAACATCCCAGAAATTTCAATAAAGTGGAAATATATATTTTGAATTTGAATATAATTATTCCTGAGTTTTCTTGGCATTTTGGTTATTATTTGGATTTTCTTGAATTTCTGTATTGTGAGAAAAATCAAATAAAGAGAAATAATGAATGGGTAATGGTAGAAAGATAAAAAGGTAAAAGTAAAATTTTGAAAAGTTGGTAATAAAATCCTAAGCGTGCAAATGGATCATTCCAACCAGCACATAAAATTTTAATGCACAGAAATGTGAGGAGATAAATGAAAAGACAACCTTTTGACAAAAAATAGTGCATAGTCAGAATTAACCTAGAACTTTCGAAACATATCTGAAGTTGAAAAATTTACCAGCAAGTCCCCAATGCATTAGTTATCCCTGGTAAAAATATCAAAAATTAATAATGTAGGTTAAGGCTTTTAAAAATTCAAAAATAGAAACTCTGAAAATTTAAAAATCATAATGTCAGAATTTTTAGAAAATAAATGTACAAGATATCGACTTAAAATTTTTATGGAATAATTATCAACTCAAATAAAACCCTGAATTTTTTATAAAAAATAATTGACAAGAATCAGACCTTTAAATAAAATAAATTCAAAGGGAGATTTTAGACAAGTCACTGTTGTTAGAATATTTATAAATTTTCGGTAAAATGTTTTAACCTTGGATTTTTACCAGCTAACAAACCTTATATGGGGACTCAGGTCAAAAAGTTTGGAAAATTTCCTCCAAATTTTGATAGCCAAATAAATTCGAGTTAAGAGTTCTCCAAGCCAGATTTCTCACTCTAAACCCTTTCTCTCACTGACAAGTGGGCCCGTCTGCAAAGGTAACTCCGTTCGCTGGCAATAACTGAGAATCTCCTCTCCCATTGCCTGTTGGACCCTGGCCCCACCTGTCAGGCTCCCTTCCTCGCTGTCTCCTTCCTCTTGACTGGAGTTTCGCGCGTGCACTTCGCCCGGTCCTTTTGTCATCCGCCCGATTCACCGCCCCTCTGTGCGAGCCAAGCCGCCTCCTCTTGACTGCTACCACGTTCAATCTCGCGCCTCGTCTTAGCCTTCCTGTGCCACACCGCCTCAATCAAAACCGTGCCACCTCGCCATTTCCGTGCCAAGCTGAGCCGAGCGCCATGCGTGCGTCCAACCCTGGTGAAACCGTCTCAGCCAGGTTATAAATAACCATTCTCATCGCCATTGAGACCCCTCCCTCTCTCCTGATCGCTCTAGAGCAAAGTATCTCCATTGAGGCTATCTGTTCGGTTGCCGTAGAATCCCGAAAAGGGGGTAATCGGGGAGGCTGGTCAAGGTGGTATCAATCTTTAGAATTTCTTCGTCCTAAAGCTTCGCGATGCTTAGTAGACCACTGATCAACCTTTGTTTTCACTTATTCTCAACTGCAGCTCATCGCCATCGCCACCTTTCTTCTTCCTGGCCAGCGACCGTTGGTAGCCGTTTCCAGTGTACCTTCGACCGCACCATCAGGTTGGATGAGACCCCTAGGACTCACTGGTGCTCTAGGAGTTCTTGCTCGGTGGAAGGGTGGCCGTTGTCGAGCTTTTGCTCGTTCAGCCATGGCGGCCGCCGCACCCTCGCAGTGGCAGCCCACCTCCCGACCATGTCAAACTGAATGGGTACCACCATATGGTGCACCATGAACCACTGATCCTCATTGTGCTACCCATTCCTTCTCTCCGGTACTAGTTCCTCGCCGGCGAGCTGGAAACCGAAGCCTTTGCTTTGTGTCTCTTGCGTTGGGTCCGAGTTGTCAGTGCCTCATGCGGAGAGTATCGCCGACTCATGGGCCCGGCTTGGAAGCCTCTGAGTCGAAGGTCCAGGCGCCAGCTGCTCTTGCGCGCGTCTGCATGCGCGCTGACAAGCGGGCCGCCGTTGTCAGCCGCAAGCTGCGGTGCGCAGTCGCTGACTGTGGGCCAAAATTGTCAGTGATTGCGGGCCGATTCCAAAGAGCCAGTGCGTGCAGTGCAAGCCACTTTCCAAAGGCAAAGCACATTTTTTAATTTCAGTTTGTTTTTCAAAAACTGAGCCAATTCATTTAGCCATAACTTTTGAAGGATAACTCCAAAATTTGCAAAATAAATTTCTAAAATCGTCCAAAATCATGTAGATTCAGAATATGCATAAAAATTTCAAAATTTTTTATTGTGTAAATTTTAGAAATAAGGATACAGGAATAGGTTGCTAATATGTCATGTACACAGCTTGTGCAAATGAAGTTTAAATAAAATAAAATAAATGTTAGTTGAACCCTTATACTGAAAGGAGTCCAAAACAGTAAAAATATTTGCATTTCAAATTTGATTGCTTCATTTTCTAATAAAGAGAATATTCAATTGATAATATGGAAAAGTGAGTATAGTTTTCACTAAATAATATAAAAGAGAATAAACCCTGTCCATGTGGTTTAGCAAGTCAGAAAAGAATCTGGGTCCTCAAAGGTCATCCAAATATTGCTTTAAGATTAGTTGGCATCAAAGCATTAGCAATGAATGGTTATTAGTGTAAGTAATACACTCATGTGCATATGTGATCATATGCATATGATGAGTTGAGATTTAACTTTTAAATAACTAAAAGTTTAAATATACATTGCTTTGTATATGAATCCTAGTTAAAGGAAAAATTGCTTCATGTTAAGGTGATGATCATATCATTATAATCTTAACCAATTTTAGCATCTAGAATTCGTAAATTGCAAATAGAAAATTCATAAAAGAAGCCTTATGTTCTTTGGAGTAGATTTCTAATTATTTTGCTGTTTGTTTTCTTTTTTCCCTTTTTGGAGTTTACTGATTGTTGCTTATTCTTCTGTTACGCAACCTGTAGACACCGACGTCCCGGAAGGCGAAGAAGAAGACCTTGTCGCTGACCCTGATTTTGATCCAGACAACGATCAGCAAGGCAAGCACCTCCTTGATCATGTCGAGCCTGATAATTTACCTAACATATGTTGTTTTTGTCAATGTATTATGCATTCGAGTCATTCCCCATAAAAGTTACTATCTTGGGGTAGAAGCAGTAGTTACACTTGTAAATTATGGATTTCCTTAATATGTATGGACCAGTGAACCTTGTAAACCCTAGTATGGACTAGACATAAATGATGTCATTTTGGGGCATAATCGCTAGCATAATATAATTGCTTAGCCATGCTTGAAAAGGGACTTCAATATTTTCCACTGTTTAAATGAATAACTTTCATTTGGAAAAGTTGCTAGTACTTCGATTAAAAACCCAAAATAAAACTATGGTTTTGATGCGGGCGATTAATGGCAATAGCCGGTTGTGCAGAGGGATTTGCACGTAGTGTAGGGTGGAGTATCGCCCGTGTCGGATTTAGGACCGAGCAATAGGACGCTATTGATCCAAGAATTCCGTGCAACCACAAGTGCTGGGATTGGGCAACCTTAACCTATTAAGTTATTTAGATATGGCTTTGCACATTGGTAGGCAGGAGCTGGCAGAAGCATTCCGGTCAGGTCTGCTTGTGAGGGGCTTCTACACTTCGGTGTGGGTAAATGCATACCGGTGCAACATGTACGCCTTGCCATGAACAGAAACGGTGTGTTGGAGTTTACATGAAAGGAACGACGTCTTGGGTGAGTGTTTCTGTTTCTATGGCAAGGGCTTAACGTCCCGGGCTGGTTCGAAGCCATGTCTAGGTAATGTAACAGTTATGTATGATCTCTTTGCCGACACACCAAAAGAAGTGTGTCAATTGGCCTGGCAAAAGAGGTTGATCATTCCTTATGGGTAAAGCTGTATAACTCTGCAGAGTATGAATCTAATTGATTAGCCACGTCCACGGTTAAGGATACTTGGTGAAGTCATTCCAATGTTAGATTTTGGTATTTTCTGAAAATGGATTTTGGTTTGAAACTTGTTTAGCCACTGTCACTTTATGTCAAAGGACCGGCATGTATGGGCTCTGTAGTCGGGTAGACTGTGTTGTGGAACTTGGGTACATATTTCATAGTACAGCAATCTCAATAGTTTTTATAAACTCCGGTTTGTAATCTATTATAATCATATGTTTACTTTTTGCAACTACAAAATAACCTAGAGCTTATTCCTTGTTTAAGCCTGCATAATTACTTATGTGCATTTGTGAACCACTATAAGTCTTACTGAGTACACAAAGACTCAACCTTGCTAAAATTGTTGTCTCATAAGAGGAAATCTATGACATGCCAGATGATTCACATTACCAGGCAGGCCACGGGATTTCCGATGACGGTTTCTTCTAGGGATACCTTGTCAGATGCCTGCGGGTTGGATGGGCACTCTGCGAGGCTTTTGGCTCTTTATGTCTTTCTTTTCCGCTGTACTGTAATACTATGTAAAGACCCTATATACCTATCATTTGTTTCAGGTTTTAATAAATTGGATGTATGGATGTGATATTGATGTTGTAAACACGTGAGTGCTAGCCACTGATCATGAAACTAGTATAGTAATCATATGGAGGTTCCTGTTCTCTTGGACGGGGTCTCACACCTTTTTAGAATGAACATCATAAAGATGAATACAGAGTTTCACACACAAGTCACGCACTTTGTTAATCAATATTCATGATGTTATTCAAAGAATAATCTCAAAGTTCATAAACATTTATGGAAATATAATCATCTCTATGATTGCCTCTAGTGCATATTTCCAACACTTGTGCGCCGCACTTTTACGTACAAACTCTTCCGTCGTCTTCATCTCAACAAATCGTTCCCACACGTCTTCAGTGATAAACCCGTACTTCTTGAACAGAGTCATTTCTTTATTCACATAATTAGTGACGAGGACACTCTTGTAGTTCTTCCACGCCTTTCCCACTATTAGCAACACATACCGTCGCAATGCGTGCATGACGTCTTGTGGGAGCTCGAACGATGCAAAAATTTATGTCACCAGGCTGCCGCGCTCCTCATCTATCATCGTCTTCCATTATGGATACGTGATGAGGACCCTTTCACTCTCAACGATTCTGCACAATGTCCGAAATGCTGCCGCGGCCTTAGGAGGTGCGGTAGGAGTCCCATTCTGCGGATCGACCGCCGTGATAGTATATCAGCTCTAGGACCTTTTGCTAAGACCTCTTAGACCGCACCTCTATTTTCCTACGTTGGGCTCCTCATCAGATCCATTCGATTACGAGGAATAATGGGACGCCATCTTGTAATGAAGTAGGTCGTGTTAGATCTTCAAAGATCAAGCAAGTTGGTAAATCAACAATTCATAGAGAGTCATAGAAGAGGAAAGAAAGTAAATTTACGTGTTGTTTAGTACAATTGTAATTGTATGATGCAAGGTTAAGAGAAGGTAAGTTAAAGAAGCAAAGTTAAGAGAAGGTAAGTTAAGAGTTTTTTGTATATACAAGGTTAAGAGAAGGTAAGTTAAAGAAGCAGAGTTAAGAGAAGGTAAGTTAAGAGTTTTTTTTTGTATAAACAAGGTTAAGAGAAGGTAAGTTAAGAGAAGTAAAGTTAAACACCCAACATAGAGCTTGTTTGGGGGAGCTGTAGCTTTTCTGAAAAGCTGTTTTTTGGCTTCCTGAGCTAAAAAGCGGCTGTAGCTTTTTATAAGAAACCGTTTAATAAATAGCTAATTTCCTCAGCAATAAGCTGCAAAAGCAGGTCCAGCCCACCTTTAAGCTTTTGGCTTTTGTTAGTTATATATGGATTTTGGCTTATGTCAAAAGCCGCTTAAAAGCTGAGCTGTTTGGGGGGCTTACTGGCTTTTCAGAAGAAGAAGTTGGCTTTAAGCCCCGCCAAACAGGGACATATTATGGCTGCTGAGCTTGGAACTCTTCAAACTTGTATTGGACTTCACATTCAATTTGCTTTCCTATAAGCACAAATTTTCACTAAAATATTTATACTCTTGTACTTGTTGTTAGCCTTTTAAAGGAACTAACTAACCATCCAATACTTTAAATGAACTATATAAGAATATAAGAGGAAGAATATAATACTAAATCCCAAATTAATGTATAATTGATTGATAGTGCTCTCAGGCACTTGATTTAGGAATGCTAGAGATTAGCTCTTACCTCATCTACACCTGGGTAGAGTTTATCTCATTTGAACTAAACAATTAACTATGTAAAGAAGGCCTTGAATCCTTACCTTCCTAATCATGCAGTTTAAGGTATTCTTGAGTCAATTTCACTTTTCTTATGATTAGAATTCAGCATAATACCAGTTCAGACAACAGGTTATTTAATCAACAAGAAACCTTAGCTTGGAAAACACAAAATATGTTGAAGTTGTACACAACTCAAGTTCTATGTTGGTCAACTGTGAAACTGCTCATGTTTGTTAAAGATACTTCACTTTGTTATGAGAAAGAAAATAAGTAACCCCTTCACTGAGAGTGCTAATCTGCTATGCTATGTATTTGTTCTTAGTTTATGCCTTGTTTGGTGTCAAAGAATTGCCATAAAGTTATATTCTTATTTTTAACAGATCCATACAGTGTTTTATTACGAACAGAGAAAAATATACTCAATGTATTTAAATTCACTTTGCCAAATAGTTCAGAGCCTTTAATACAGACTTTTTGTTTTACTATTTAAAGTTGTACCTTTGATATTCTAATTTTCTTTTACGGGCTTTTAACAAGTGTCCATCACCCGTCACATGCCTTTAATACAGAATAATGAACAAGCTTTACAATAGGGAAATGAAACAATAATTTCTAGCATGCAAGTCTACTGGTTCAAGGCCTAATTCACAACCATAATTGTCCAATTCATCATTTGACCCAATTTGCATCATCGAGCAATAAAAGGCAGCAAAGCAGTACAAAGAAATATCAGAAGAAAACATTGAAGCATTAACAAGTTCAGAATATGAGAATCTCAAGATGACATTTATCCTATGCATAAGTTTTAAGGCAATCACATGCAATAATTACAACCTTCTCAGCACCTAAGTCAACAAAAGACATACACTATGTATTGAACATCAGAAGCTTCACATAAAGAAAGCTGATTGGATAAGATGATTCAGATATGAGATTCTTGTAATGAATATAAACAAAATCAATGTTACACGAATTGAAACTCTGTATGAGCATAACAATTGACCTCCAGAGTCCAGACCAGATAGATAAGAAAATCTAGTACAAGACTTCAGTTAAGACTCAGGATAGCAAGAATAAAATAAACAGAACAAAACCAAATATAAGCACCATAACATAATTCATAAATTACATCATTCAAACTAGAAAAAAAAAGAGGAAAGCTAAAATAAGCTTATTGAAGGACCGAGATGGCGATCAGAGGGGGATGGATGATCCCAAAATAAATTTTATCCCCCAAATAAACCAAGCCAAAAACCTTACAAAACAAATGGAAGCGAAAAAAAATCAGTTTTTCAGAATTTTTAGCCTGAGGTGGCACTACCACACACTCGGCACTACAAGGGGTACTGTAGCTACAGGAAAAACGGGCTAATGAATAGTGATTTTAGCGCGGTTTCAAAAAGGAAAATTGAGAAATCTTTTGATCAGCTGATTCAAACTCAATGAAACTTTGTGGACACCTTCCTATGGATGTCAGGACCTATTCCAACCCTCGATTGCAAGAATCGACATCAAAGTTCTGACCCTTTTCAATTTTACGGAAGGGCGCACAAGAACAAGCTAAAGAACACAAACTTTTCTTGATGATCAAGATGATCCTAGATGGCTTCCTACAGGTCATAGCAAGCTAGAACACAAGACAAGAACACCCAAAACTCATTCTTCCAAGATTGATCCTCTCAAGAACAAAAATCTGTTTCTTTCGAGAAAGAACTCAAGACTTGCCTAGATAATTGGGACATGGTCTAAAGAGAACTCATCCATCAATCATACATCCTCAGCAAAAATTCCAAAAGCATGTAGAAGGAGGGGAGGCAAATCCAAATTGCATATATGTAAATTGCAAGAATGTAAAGACTGAATTTAAGTGCGGAATGTAAATGTGGAAAATAAATTCAGAATTGAGAGGAATGGTTTTTCATTTCCAATAGCATGTAGAAGGAGGGGAGGCAAATCCACCCTTGGATGAGTCCTAAACCCTAAGACACACCATCAAGGGCTAGGATTGACCCACTCATACAGCCATGCAAGTCTAACCCAAAACCCAACTAGAACGGGCAAATGGGTTTTCTTGCACTGTTTTCAAAGCACACTAACTAGACCCGCTAACCTATCAACTAGACCAAGATCCAATGGCCCTCATTGATCCATGCAGTGCCTAGCTAGCATCTCGTCCGTTCCTTGTCTTCATGGCTTACCACGACTCCATCTTCGATCATCTTCCGGCGATAACCGATCGTCTGAATCTCCGGCGCATCTCGCCTAGTCCCGATCATCCTTCGCCTCACCATGATCAAAACCCGACGTCCTGCAACCATCAAAAACAAGGAAACACATCACATAGCATTGCCCACAATTTTTAAAATTGAATCCCAAAAATTCACTTAAAGATCGGCACTACCGCTTCCTGGGGCCAGTAGTGTTGCTTTTGCCGGCACTACCGCTCCCAGACGCCGATAGTGCCGCTCCAACAGACTCAACTCAAATTGCTTCAACTTTGAAAATCCAATTCAAATCAAACTCAAACTCAAGCACTTCATACTAAAACACAGTCAATTATTCATCACCATCAAGAATAGACCTCCGCATGGTCTTTCACTTATGAAGAAGGGAAACCTAACAAACTAACAAGTATGCTAACCCTCCCACAAAGAGTTTATGTGGACCACATTGAAATGGAAGAAAGTTTTGCACAAGTACATATAGAAAAAAGAAGTTGAGATGAACTAAGCTCTTAATTAAGTTTTGTTTGCCAACAAGAGAGAAAATTGATCAAACCATACAAGCATAATGACCTAACAAACTTGATAAACTTGCATCAGATTCACACTAAAATTAAACTTATATGCACATTTCTCGCTTTTATGCACCCAAGCAAACAATACTAAGCCTGTAAATAATACTAGGGTAATGGAATAGACATGCAACTTAAATTTACCAGAAAATCCAAGTACTTGAATGAGGTTGTAAATCAACATTTGAGACATAAAAATTAGACAAAACAACAGCACAAGAGGGTCGGTCAAGTTTTAATGACATTGTTCCACACAGATCATATTTATTAAAAGTTCATAATAAGGAGGACTATGCCAAATAATGCAGAGAGGATACAACAAATCTTTCCAAACTAAATCAAGGCATCCATATATATTTAACAAGTACACTTTCCAATATCATAGAAGATGCTTAATTAACAACACTGCACAACATGACACAGAATCCTAAAAACAAGAATAACAGAACTGCATAATTACAGGAAAGGAGGTATATTTGTTGGCAAAAAATATTAGAAAAATTTTAGATATTGCGTGACTAGCAATGGGGAATAACCATGAATCAACCGGATCTACCAACACTTGCCACAGATTTGGGGGGAGGAAGAAGGCCCATGAAGGCGTCGGCAAAGGAGGAGTAGGCGACGTAGCGGATGGAGAGGTCGAGGCACGCATCCCACTTGCGTCTAGGGGGCAGTAGGCGACGCATGGGGGTGAGGTCGGCCAAGGGTGACGCCGAGGGGGTGGCGACCGGAGGGAGGAGCGAGCGGAGGTGGGGTGGACACCACTAGGGTTTAGGAGGGGGCGGATGGAGGCGCGGGCGTAGGTGGGGTGGACGGAGGCGACCGGAGGAAGGCGGGGGCAGAGGCGACTGGCGAGGGTGACGAGGGCATGTGACCGTGTGCGAGGGCGCTGGAGTGTGATAGGGGCTACAGTTTGGGGATGGAGGCGATGGCGGGTGGGCGGCGCAAGAGGAGGGCGGGAGGAGACAAGGGAGAGGGCGGCCAGGCTGGTGGTGGTGGAGGCTAGGGTTGCAAAGGGCCGAGCGTGGTGGCGGTGGAGCAGCGCGCGGCACAAGAGCAAGTCGCAGCACAAGCAAGGGACAAGGGCAAGAGGGCAAGGGGACAAGGGCAAGAGGGCAAGGGCCGGACTTATGCGTAGCATCACAGACAGTTCAACATTAGAACCGTCTGTGATGAGTCTACTGCCCTTTTTTTAAAGCCTTTTTTGTATGTAGTTTTTTAAACCTGTTTTTTAGCCTTTCTTTAAGTAGTTTTTTGGACCTTTTTTTAAAGCCTTTTTTGTATGAAGTTTTTAAGCCTTTTTTAATTAGTTTTTTAAGTCTATTTTTTGTAAGTAGTTTTCTTTAAGCCTGTTTTTTAACTAGTTTTTGTTAAATAGTTTTTTAAACCTATTTTTTAAGCCTATTTTTTAAGTCTGCTTTTCAAGTCCGTTTTTAAGTAGTTTCTTTACATAGTTTTTTTAAGCATGTTTTTTGTAAGTAGTTTTTTACGTAGTTTTTATACCCAAGTTAATTTTTTCTCTAGAGAAAAATAAAATATAATAAATATATCTCATTAATTATAATACGGACATACATCTCATTAATTATAATACGTAGATACATCTCATTAATTATAATACGGACATACATCTCATTAATTATAATACGTAGATACATCTCATTAATTATAATATAAGTACACTTGAAATAAACATGATGACCTCATCATAACTCCACTTGCTTATTCTTCTGTATAAAAATTAGCCCTTCACGATGATCGACACGGATGTAGCTAGCTTCCTCAGGTTGATCTTCTTGGACTGTGACGCCGGTACCGATAGGTGGCAACTCGTCAAACTGATTGTATTCTTCCTCATCTACCACATTCTCAACTCTAACAATCCTCTTTTTTCCCTAAAGAACCACGTGGCGCTTCTTGTAGGACGGGTCGGTTACATAGAAGACTTGAACAACTTAGTTAGCGAGTACAAATGGTTCATCTTGGTATCTGACACGTTCGAGGTCCACAGTAGTGACGCCGTACTTGTCAACCTTCACGTGCTGTAGGTGAACCCAACGGCACCGAAACAAGGGGATCTTGAATAGTATGTAGTCAAGCTCCTAAATTTCCTCAATGAACCCATCGTACGAGCTCTTTATTGACCCAGTAGTATTCGGCGCATCTATGTGAACACCATTATTCTGGTTTATGCTCTTCATATCCAGATCTCTCATGTAAAATATGTACCCATTTAAGTCGTACCCTTTCCATGTTATAACTGTAAATGCTAGCCCTTTTGCCAACCATGTCAGCGTATCACCTGACGAGCTTCTAGTGATGGGTTGTCTCTCCTTCAACCATATGTTGAACTGAAGGTTATGCTGTTTGATGATCCAAGACTCCTACCGCGATAGATTCTCTTGTCGTAGCCAGTTTTTGTGCTCGTCGATATACGGGGCCACAACAGCCATGTGTTGCAAAATCGTGAAATGGGCTTTAGCATACGCAACTAGATCAGGCGTGACTGCTTTCCTTCCGATAGTCCCGATACCCTGGAGCCTCCCCTCATGGTGGGATGAGGCACACCTATCGGTTCGACCTGAGCCATGTAATCCATGCAAAATTCGACGACCTCCTCGATTGCATAACCTTCGACAATGCTACCCTCCGGTCGTGATCGATTCCGTACATAGGACTTGAGAATTCCCATGTGCCTCTCGAACGTGTACATGCTATGTAGGAACACGGGCCCGCACATCTTTATCTCCCTCACAAGGTGAACAATGAGATGGACCATGATATCGAAAAACTATGGAGGGAAATACATCTCAAGATTACATAGAGTCATCACCACCTCGGCCTGCAGAGCATCTAGTCCTTCGGGATCAATGACCTTCTGAGCAATTGTGTTAAAGAAATAACATAGCCTTGTGATTGTCGTCCGGACCTTGCTCGGTAAAATACTTCTAATTGCGATAGGGAGCATCTGTGTCATAAACACATGCCAATCATGAGCCTTCATGCCAGTTATACTCAAATCTGGCACAGTTCAGTTCTCTCGATCTTGGACAGAGTGTAGCAAGCAGGTTCGCAGTATGTTCTGCCTTTATCGATCTCTTTCGGTGCTAACTCAGGTATGATGCCCATATCGACCAAGTCAAGTTGTGCATTGATACCGTCCTTTGTTTTGCCCTTAATGTTCAGTAAGAGAAATCAAGCTATCACATATATTCTTCTTTACGTGCATGACGTCGATGCAGTGCCGAACTTTTAGGTGCTCCCAATAAGGTAGGTCCCAAAATATTGATCTCTTCTTTCACATGCTCTTCTCACGGGTCCTTGATTTGCGTCCCTTTTCAAGCACAACATTCAAGTTCTTAACCATATCATGAATATCTGTCCCGCTTAAAGGCTTTGAAGCTAAACTGTCTTCGTTTGTTCCGTCGAATTGTTTCTTCATCTTGCGGTACGGATGATTCCTCCGAAGGAACCTACGGTGACACATGTACACGGTTTTACGTGAGTGATTCAGTCACATGCTCTCAGTATCATCTAAGCAGTGAGTACAGGCTTTAGCTCCTTTTGTACTCTAGCTCGACAGGTTTGCAAGAGCAGGGTAATCATTTATGGTGCAGAACAACAGGTAGTGCAAAGTAAAGTACTCTCGTTTGTGAGCATCCCATACATGTACCCCACGAGCCTACAGTGTGTTCAGATCTTCCACCAATGGTGCTAGGTACACATCAATATCATTCCCAGGTTGCTTCAGGCCTTGGATAAGTATAGATGGTAAAATATACTTTCGCTTCATAGACAACCAAGGAGGAAGTTTGTATATACAGAGATTCATAGGCCAAGTGCTATGACGGCTACTCATGTTACTAAAAGGATTCATTCCGTCCATACTTATTGTGAGCCTTATATTACTCGGATCCGCTGTGAATTCTTGAAACTTCCTATCGATGTTTCTCCACTGAGTGGAATCAGCAGGGTGCCTTATCATTCTATCGTTCTTACGCTCATCCGAGTGCCACCGAAGCAGTTTTGCCTCTTTTGGGTTCGCAAACAAATGATTCAAATGAGTAATTACAGGCAGATACCACGCCACCTTAGCAGGAGGTCCTTTCTACACCTCGATGCCCTCGTCGTCATCATCGGATCTATCTTTATGCTTGTACCGGGATGTGTTGCACACCAGATATACATGCAAGTTTGCGTACTCTTTGTGGTAGATGATAAAGTCGTTCGGACAGGCATGTATTCTTTCTACTTCCATTCCCAAGGGACAAAGAACCTTCTTGGCTTTGTAGGTGGTTGTCGACAACTCGTTTCCCTCTGGAAACATGTCCGCTAACAGACCTAATAGCATCGTGAAACTCTTGTCGGACCAACCGTTGCTTGCCTTTAATTTCAGCAGTTCAAGCACAGATGAAAACCTTGTGATATTTGGACTTGTAGCTTGGGAACAAAGGTTTCTCTGAGTCGTTCATCAAGCCCTGGAATTTTACATACTCTCACTCATCACGGTTCCCTTCTGCATCCCACAGCATCTGATCCACATTGTCATCGTGAAACCTATCCTTATCGAAAGCACAGTCGATATCATCCGAGTATCGTTGACTTCGTCGACGATGTTAGTACTACTTGCTTCTTGCATAATTTGCTCTTCACCGTAACTGGTCCAACATGTATACCCCTTTTGAAACCTCGTAGAATCAAGTGTGCTTCAATCTGCGCTGGGTTTCAAAACATCCTTAGATTCTCGTAGTCAATGCATGGACAAGGTATAAATTACACCCTCTTGTTCAACATATCTTCCTTTGCAGCTCTTCTAAAAGCAGAGACGCCATTAATGTACTCGACTCTCACAAGGTTCTCAGCATACATCCAGTTTCGATCCATCTACACTACGTATATAACAATAGGTGTTAAATAATAAATTAAGTACACTAGGAGTGCACATGCACACATATGCTACATATAAGCTACATTTAAACTTACCGATTAACTTATATAGCACCTTGCATCACAAAGAACAAATGAATATATATACATATGTAAGCTACATTTAAACTCAGCATCTTCAATTATCTCTTTACATAGCTAGCTACATCTTGAGCATAATGCAATTAGAACCAATTACTACTTTAGATAGAAAAGAACAAATGGATTTACACCAAGCTATATCAAAACCATCTTCAATTCCCTCTTTACCTAGTTAGATGTATATATCTTGAATATAATGCAATTACAACTAATTATTAGCCTAGATCACCTTCATTTAAGTAACTATCTACATATTGAGTATAATGCAATTAGAACCAATTACTATTTTACATCACAGAGAATAAATGGATCTACACCAAGCTAGATCTACAAACCATCTTCATTTCCTCTTTACCAAGCTAGATATTAAATATAATGTAAATTTGAACCAATTACTAACCTTAGATGACCTAAAACAGTAGGATCTACAATCATACCTCCAAATCTAGGGTCTCTTTCCACCAGATTGCCTCTCAAACGCAACCACCTCAAAAATAGCTCGGGAAACCCTAAAAATACAGAGGAGGTCGGGGCTCTCTGTACTTATTTCCTAGAAATGGTCATCACAGACGGTTTTTGGCTAAAATCCTCTGTGATCTGCCCCTTATCACAGACGTTTTAGCCAAAAACCATCTGTGATGTGCTCGACACTTATCACTGATGATTTTTCTAAAAAAAACCGTCAGTGATGAGGTGTCTAATATAACTCCTTTTGTAGCAGTGGGTATGGTTGGACTGTATCTTTTTGTGGATGAATCCGAATCTATCTCTAATTAGTTTTTCACTATAAATATAGTACCATATTGTACAAGATAATTAATCTAATAGAGAGAAGAGAGTTTGCCTCGATGTGTTTTTAGTGATTGTTCTGGTTATTCAATCGATACATTATATTTGATTTACGGCGATCATCATTGTTTCACAACAAAACTAAGGTGTTTTCGCCCCTGCGTGGCTAGGGATTAAACCGCCATGGACGATGAATTGATGATGTGGTAAAGGACTTCTCTCTCTATCTCTGTGTGGAAACTTCCAATGCTAAACACGTATTCAATCTATCTATATACATAATCCTCTCTAAACAAAATCTGAGCGCCGGAGAAGAGCTGCCCAGTAGTATGCGCACATACAAGTTGGAAAACTGATGCAGCAGTATTAGCTATGATGTATATGGAAAGGCAAGACAAAATCTATGGTTAAAAAGATATTAATCTGGAAAGTAGAGTTTTCTTTTTGTTCTAGTTAAGTTTGAATCGGTATATTCATTTTCCTTTTTTTATCTTGTGAGTCTGAGTCGTAGTAGTACTTCAGGTTCCAATACAGTTCTAAAATGAGCCTATAAAACATGGCCATGATTTAGTTGTAAAGGATTATTATTCAGAATCAATATTAGCAACTTTTCTCTGATTATTTCAGAAACACTAGATTGAATTTTGCCTGGGCCAATTCTTCTAGTTCATATCTCGTTCTAGTTGCTCGATTTCTTCGAATCAAGACTGTTGCGTCTAACCCGCTGCATCAGTTGGTATCAGAGCGGAGGTTGAGTTCTTGTACCATGGCCGGTATAACATCCCAATATTTGCATTTTATGGATTTAATATGCATTTTACCTTTTTATGAATTTTTCTGGAATTTATTTGATTTAAATTGCATTTATTGAATTATGGCCTTTTTCTAAAGTTATTTAAAAAGTATGAAAAGCTTAAATAAACTTTTGCTGGAAATATTTTATTTGAGTTCTGATAAGGCTTATTGGAGGCCTGATCTTTTGGTGAGATGGAGATGATCAACGCCAAGCAATCGTTGAACCAAACTCCGAATTGTTATCAACCGTGCATGCCAAAACCCGGTTGACCTGATCACGAAGATCAATTCCTGTAAACAATCGATATGAAATTGCAAATATAATTGAAGTATTGATGTGGGGTTCCGAAGCACGGTATTGCTCTTGATCTAGCTGAACAAAAGAATACCAAATAGTTTCACCAAGAAAAACTACAACTAAACAAAACCCAAATAATTTTAGGGTACTCTCTAGCTATATATAGATAAAAAAGAAAGGGGATTCGGCCAGCACAAAGGAGAGGCTGAATAGGACTCTTACAAGGCCCAAGGCCCAAGTTTGACTCGGACAAGAAAGTTGACCCGAATTGTTTTGTTGATTACAGTGTACTCCAAAGGAATTTTTGGGTAGGGTCAAATCTGTTGGAAAGATCTCGAAGTAAGTTTCTAATCAAGTACAAGAACTCTCCAATTGCACACCGTATGCAAAAATTATGCTAGTTTTACTCAAGATTGGTGTCTGGAGGCCGAATTGGATTCCAAAACGTGATGGATTTGACATCTCTCTTTTCTTGGCCCAAGGATGGCGTGTTGGAGTTGGTCCAACCAGGTGTGGTCATATCCGTAGTAGTGATGTCCTCATCATCCTCCCCTTCTTGAATTTGAGTCGTCCTCGACTCAAACTCATCTTTTAGCACGTCCTCAACACAAAACATCCTCATATAGGTCCTGTATTAATTAAACAAAATAGTAGCTCCGCCTCTTTATATATTTTAAAGACAAGAAAGACATTCAAAGGATTCACGTGATAATTATCCACTTAGTTCAACACTTCTTTCCAACATATAAAGGCATGAAGAATACTAGCACTCTTAGACGCTTCCTCCCATCTTCGAAGGAAAACCATCCTCGGTTTTGGACAAGCTAGAGAAAAAACAAGCAACAAAAAGAACAATGTCTACGCAGCATATATGTATATATCCCATATTTCATTATTCTTTTGGTTTCGCGTAGTACTATTTGCATAACAGCAAATGAGGAAATCATATTTAAGCAAAACACCTTTTCTCACATTTTTGCAACTCAAATTTGTGATTATAAGTGAAGCATGTAACATAAAATATTAACATGATTCAATTTGTCACTTAATTTACAAATATATGTAAAACACATATTTATCCCTGTCCTTGGATAAAGAATAGTCATGTTTTGTAAGCCTTGTTCAATAATATATCTGGGCAAAACTACTACAAGTTTTGGTAACAAGCATAGCTCATTCATATGATTAGATTGTAAATAAGCAATATCAAACCGTTGCAACAATGGTGACACAATTTTAATGTGCTTCCACTCATTAACTATGACATACTGATTTGTAATACAAGTCAATGTACTAAAATTCGAACAATAAGGTAGCAAGCTATGGGTATCACACATATCAGGAAAATTTGATGGTACTACACATGAAACAAGCTATTGCATACAACTAGGATTGCCCAAAACAGCAAGCTTCAATTCAGCAAGTTTATCACAAGCTATGCATATTCTGTAGACAAGAAACTTGCCATCTATGCCATAATCTCCAAATAAATTGAATTTAAAATAGTATGCATATGTGCTAGATAAAGACTTAAGAGATGAAATTTCAGAAATCTTATCCATAGCACAATTCAAGCTAACATACTCATTTAACATGATATAGCACAAAACAGTGGCAGATGATATTCTAACTATCACTTCCTTATGTGTAATCAGCACCACATGATAAAAATTATAAGCATGCAATTCATCACATGGTTCTACAATTGTAGCACAAGATGGTAACTCACTAGAATTAATTACAACAGGAATATACTCACAAATTTGCTCCCTTTCTTGTTGTAAAATCATATCTGTAAAATGGTCATTAGCGTCCTCCTCAAAAGAAGTAGGTACCTCAAAACCTTCACTTGATAACATAGGTTTTTCAGTTTGTAGCTCCCCTTCTTCAAAAGTAACTTGTCTATTACATGGAACAGCAACAACAGAAGTAACAGAAGTAGATTGGATTACGTTAGTAGAATCATCTTCACTTGTGTTATCCTCTACTTCACTCGAATTTTCTGGTATTTCTTTCGTATGCTCGGGGTGTATGCTCTCATTATGGTTTGGTGCAGTGCATGCAACAGGAGTAGCATTTAACTCTGTAGGAACTTGAACTGTGATTGATTGTCTTCTCTGTATTTTTCTTCTAACTTTACGTGAAAGATTAAGCAAGCATGACATAGAATTGTATTCTTTACAAGATATCATGATCTGAATTTCAAAATCTAGTCCACAATAAAAGTTGTTCATCCAAGTCTTTTCAGTCTCTTCTATCCCACAACGCAAATATCTACGCTGAAATTCTTGGTAGTACTCGTCCACAGTTTTACTACCTTGTTTTAGACGTTGCAATTCATTCCGTAATTAGTAAGCAACATATGGAGGAACAAATCTAGCTCTCATAATTTTCTTCAATTTAATCCATGTGCTAGGGATGTCTTGATTTTTACGCATATAATCATTCCACCAAAGAGCAGCATAATCAGTAAATCCACTAGTAACAACCCTAACCTTATCATGCTCAGGAATTTCATGTTTATCAAATGATTGTACTACAGCTAATTCCCAAGTAAGATAATCTTTCGGATCATATTTACAACAAAAAATGGGTATGGTGAACTTATTTTTGGTACGTGTGCTATGCCGTCGTACCTCCTGTGGTGGTGAAGCTGTGCTCGTACGTTCTTCATATGTTGGAGTGTGAACTACCTCTTCTCCTAAGATGTTGTTGGTCCAAGCACTATGACGTTGAGAAACTATCATTGTTAGTGAAGACAAAAACAAAAAACGTGTATATGTGCCTACCAACTACTAGGTACTAGTGGTTTAAAGTCTCTCACACTCAAGCTTTAACCATGTTCTTACCAATTCTTACCAAGTAAACAAGTGGTAACCGGTGGTTGGTTCGTGATAAACACATTCAAACTTGGCATAGCAATTGCAAGGAGAACGGTGCCTATTTGGCTAGTAGAAGGTGGAGCTTGGACATGCAATATTTATTTTCTATGTAATCTGATAATTCTAGTTATTGTAATGATAAGTAATGATCCAAACTAGAATTCACAAGCCCTAATTGCCGATCTCAAAGGTATAAGCAAATTTCAAGACAACTCACACGCAAAAGTGATGGAACTTAATGCAACCAATAGAATGAGCTAAATAAGAAAAATTTTAGCACAAAATCTCGTGTTGCATAAGTTATAGAGAGACACTAGCTAATTGCTTCAGAAAAGGTAAAAGGGCATAAGATTGCTCACTAATTAATACAATTTCACAATCTGAAAATAATAAACACAAATTAGGGTTATGCTCAATATAGTGCTGCCAGCCACTATTCTGTTTTCTGTTCTTTTTTTTTCTTTTCTTTTTTTTTTTGCCCTTTAGTTCTTTCTTTCTCTTTTCTTTCTTTTGGTGACTTTGCCCAACACTAGTATGAACAAAGTTTTGGAATACCTAGCTCGATGTCACAACACGGTATGATATGATATTTCAAGATTATGCAATGTATCAAGTAGAGTAGCCCTCAGCAATATCAATAAGCTAGTCCCAAATAGGATCAAAGTATTCACAAGGGATGAATTGGTTTCCAATGATAGGTGTACTGATATTTTTTGGATTTTATGCTTTGTAGATGCTATTGTACTCAAAGGAACAAGCTTAATCTCATAACGATCCAAGAAACCCTAATTCAGTGTTTCTAGGGCAACAGATTTGTCGCCTAGATTAAAGATTGAAAACGACCGAATTTGGAAGGTTCGCTATGGAAAGAATTGAAACTTATGTCCTGAGCTTTCAATAAAGTACAAGAACATGCAATTTGGAGCTCGGGTGTGAAAGTTATGGCTCAAAAACCGAACACCACAGAATAGACCCAATTTTAGCCTGACGAGACCGATTCTGAATCCGAATTAAATTCGTTTGAAAGATACCGAATCACAAAGGTTGTCCAAAACATTTTTGTAGAGGACTCTTCAAGGATTCAGGAAAGTACAAAAACTTTGCAATCAGAGTTCGGACATGAGAATTATGATCAAAATACCGAACATATCTGTATTTGAAGTACAACTAGCTTCACCAAATTTGACGTTTAGGTTAAACCGATTTGGATACGGAATTAGAATCCGTGCCCAACAAGGTTTCTCTAGAGCTCATTCCAAGGTTTCAAAAAAGTGCAGAACACTAAAATCCGAGCTCGTATGAGAAAGTTATGAATAAAGCAATGTACTGGATAGATTGAAATAAAAGCTACGTGAAGGAAAAACGATCAACAACTAAAACAAGGACTCTAATGGATCAAAACCTAAAAACTCACTAAAATACCGGATTGAATCTAAAGGTTGAATTTTTGTGGAGTAATTTTCAATTTAGGATAGAAAATAGAAACTAATCTAAGGTACTGAAATTCTCACCGATCAACAAAAGCTCTGATACCACCTGATGAGGCTTAATGGAGGCCCGATCTTTCGGTGAGATGGATAACTATCGATTAGTAGAGACGACCCTCACGATCTAGGCTATGACCGAAACACGACCAACTCTAAGCAATCGCTAAACCAAACTCCGAGTTGTTATCAACCGTGCCAAAACCCGGTTGACCTGATCACGAAGATCAATTCCTGCAAGCAGTCGAAGAACAAGTAAGAACAAAGCAAAAGCAATCTGAAATTGCAAATATAATTGTAGTATTAATGTGGGGATCCGAAGCATGGTATTGCTGTTGATCTAGCCGAACAAAAGAATACCAAATAGTTTCACTAAGGAAAACTACAACTAAACAAAACCCAAATAATTTTGGGGTACTCTCTAGCTATATATAGGTAAAAGAGAAAGGGGATTCGGCCAGCATAAAGGAGAGGCCGAATAGGACTCTTACAAGGCCCAAGGCCCAAGTTTGACTCGGACTAGAAAGTTGACCCGAATTGTTTTGTTGATTGCGGAGTACTCCGAAGGAATTTTTGGGTGGGGTCAAATCTGTTGGAAAGATCTCGAAGTAAGCTTCTAAACAAGTGTAAGAACTCTCCAATTGGACACCGTATACAAAAGTTATGCTTGTTTTACTTCAGACTGGTATCTGGAGGCCGAATTGGATTCAAAAACATGATGGATTTGATATCTCTCTTTTCTTGGCGCAAAGATGATGTGTTGGAGTTGGTCCAACCAGGTGTGGTCGTATCCATAGTAGTGATGTCCTCATAAAGTTCCAAATGCCCCAAAATATTTTCTAGAATTTTTCTGGAATTTTTCTTGTATTTTTGCTATTTTATTTGGCCTATTTGAGTTTTTGGCATTTATTTTATTGGGAAAAGCTTTTAAAATAAGTTTAAATAGTGCTGGGATGAGCCCAAGTGGATCCAACCCAGCCGGCTAGCCAAATCTTCTCGCGTCGCCAGCCCGCGTAGGCCCGCCACCACTAACCCTAGCCGTCCTGATCTCGAGCCGTTGGATCTCGATCTGTCGGCTGCGATTGCGACCGCGCCACCCCGGCGTCCCGTGCCGTTCATGGCCTACCACGTGGACGGCTGCGATCCTTCCGCGTCGGCCAACCATATCTCCACTAAACTCCACCGTCGCCACATTTCGCTCCGAGAAAATCGTGCCTAACTTGAACGTCGAGGCGCTATAAAGTCTTCCTCACACCTTGCGAGGTTCGCCACCTCACGTCGCATGTTTTGCCTCATCATACGCAACCCAAGATGCACCCTAGCTACCGCGCTTGCCTGTCAAAGTTCAGAGCCGGCCACCATGCTCTTCCACCATTTCTGCCACCGACGAGACCTTCCACCACGTTGAAGCCCAGAGATGAATTCCTTGCATTGAGATCCATTTGTTCCACCGTTCTGCATCGTCGTTTGGTCACCGAAGCATTGCGCTGCCGCCTTCATTCTCCTCGCTGGTAAGTCTTTCGCTATCGTGTGCCATGAGCATCGATCAAGCTCGGTGACCGTTCAATCAAGCACGAACGCCCTAGATACCGCCACGCGTCGAGCCCGCAGTAGCGCCGTGTGCTTCGCCTTTTCATCTGCCCGTGCAATCAAAGCCGTTTGTTCTGGAAAGCATGGCCAGATCTACGCCGCGTGTCGCGCACCAGTCAAGCCACGTCTTGTGACGCTTCATTTTCACAGCAGAGCAGTAGCCGTTCGATTGAATCCAGATGGTCGTGATCTAGCCAGGTGTCACCTTTGCAGTGGATCTGAGTCGTATCGCTCTGGTAAATCTTAGCCGTTTGCTATGTAGTGTGTGGTCTAGATTGCGCCAAGTGTCAAGCACCGGGGTAACCACGTCACTCTGACGTTTCGGTTCCCGCGCGTGGTCGCCACTATTTGATCAGATTTGGATGGTCCAAATCGAAAGCCGCGTAGAGCTACGCATCCACTTCTAGTGTAGCCACGTGTTCTGTTGATGTCATGCCTTCATCATCCGGTGCATGAGCACAGTGCTCTGGTCCATTGTAGACCCGAGCCGGGCGTGGACTAGGTCTATACGCCCGTGACACGTGTTAGGCTGTGGTGATGCCACGTGGCCAGTGGCGTCAACATGACGTCACAAATAGATTTTTCTTTAGAAAAATAATTTGGCTAAAATATTTTTCGGTGCTGACATCGGCATGATGTCATAAATGCGATTTTTAGTATAAAAATAATTCTGATGATTCGGGTTTTTCTATTTTGCTGATTTTTCTGTTATTTCAAATTTTGTTTAGCTCGTTCTCCCTCATACGAACTCTGATTTAGGTGATTCCAGTTTCTAAAAAATTGTAAAATTGATCTCTATTTAATGGTGAATTTTATTTAATTTTTGTAGTTGATTTTTCTCTCTATTTTTGGTATTTACTGCTTTATTGCTCGTTTCGCGTAGATGTCGAAGTGTCTGAGGTATTCGTAAGCGAGCAGCCAACCCAATACCAAGGTCTAGAGCTTTTCGAAGGCAAGTTGTGCTTTGATCTTATTGAACCCATGTTTAAATATTATATTGTTTTAAAGTATTGCATACTAATTCAATATATATACTTGTTCCAATTACTTTGGGTTTAGCTATTCATCCAAATTGTGATTTATCTACCTTGCCATTTCGTATGTCATATTTCATTTTTCACCCTAGTATGGTTCTTTATTAATTGGTAGCTATTAATTGCCAATGTGGGTTAGTTAGAACCTGAAACGACAAAGAAACAAATACTAGAACCGAATAGAACTGCAAGTATCAGGATTAACAGATAACAAGAAAATCCATCTGAGGTCAACTCTGATCGAGAAAGCGCTGGGGATGACAGTGATAGCTCATCAGATGGCTTTCGGCGGCAACTCGACGTCAACCGGTTCTATGCTGGACACCAGTGTGGTCAGCATACCTACGCTACTTGACATTCCAATGACAAGCGGCTAGCCTTTAAAATTTATCTACCTGAATTCACTGGTGTCCTTTCTGCAAAGAATTTTGTAGATTGGCTTGACCGAGTGGAGCGAACCTTTGACTATGGTGAAGTCCCAGAGGAGGAGCGTGTTTCCGCAGTCACTATGCGCTTAGTGAGACGTGCTTCTGTGTGGTAGAAGCAATTGCAGAAAAGTCGCAAGGTGCAAGGAAAACCCAAGATCATGTCATGGGAGAAGATGCAACACGAATTCTAGCCGTTCAATTATGAGCATTTTTTGTTTACACGACTCCAGAATCTACGCCAAGGTAAACGATATGTAGATGAGTATACTGAAGAGTTTTATCAGTTGGTTTCACGCAATGATTTGAGCGATTCCATGAGCCAGCTCGTTGCTCGCTATATCGGAGTCTTGCGACAGTCTATCCAAGATGTGCTAGCATTGCATGTCAACTTCACAGTTTCAGAAGCACATCAGCGGACAGTGGCAGTAGAGAAGCAACAACAGCATATGTATTCACGTTCACAGAGCACTCCATCTCGTTTGAGATCAGGGAGTATTCCATCCAAGGCTGTTATGACTAAAGTTGATGATAACCGAATCAAAAGTACACTATCAAATCCTAAAGGTGTTACCGATACAAGTAAGTCATCTAGATCAAAATCTACTCATTGCTTTACATTTGGATCTCCAGATCATTTAGCAAGAGATTGTCAAAAGAAAACTAATCGTGAGGGCAAGGGTTTAATGGCTAATTTGGAGGACTACGAGCTGGATGGTGATCCTGTATTTGATGAGTTTGAAGAAGAGGAACAGACATGCCTAGATGGAGATAGTGGGGAGATGTTATTAATAATACAACGTTCCCTGATGGCACCAAAGATGGAAGACGAAGATTGGAGAAGGAGTTTATTCCACACTCGTTGCACTATGAGTGGGAAAGTATGTACAGTTATCATAGATAATGGCAGTTGGGAGAATGTGATATCTGAAGAGGTCGTGAAGAAGCTTAAAATGCAAGCACAGAAACATCCACATCCATATAATATGCGATGGTGTGATTCTGGTAAGGTAACAAAAGTGAAAACAAGGTGCTTGGTATCATTCTCTATTGGTAATAAGTACTTTGACGAGGTAAATTGTGATGTGGTAGCAATGGATGCTAGTCAACTAATTCTGGGAAGACCTTTGCAGTATGATCGACACGCTATACATGATGGTCATAAGAACACATATACAATCATGAAGGATGGAAAATTTGTGCTTAATCCAATGAAGGAAGATGAGTTACTAGCAACCAAATCAGAGACTGGGGATTTTTCTGGAACAACTAGTCTATTATCCTACAAAGAGTTTATACGAGAAGTAAAAAAAGTAGTTCCTATTTGTTACTAATGACTGAGCAGAGAGTATATTCATGTAGGGAATTGTTTAGTTAATCTTATTCATGAAGTTAAATTAGCAGCTTAACTATTAATGCAGGAAAAGGATGAAGATTTACTTGCTCAAAAGAAAATGCCTGATGGAAAGAAAGAAGAAATCTCCCAGGTGCTCAATCTAAATATCTGATAGATTATTCCTGAAAATGGCCATGTCCTTGGAGTAGTAAATTGAACACTCTTTTCTGTTGCATCACCCCCTTTTGATATGCCTTGCATAAAATGGAGAAGGGGTTCCCCCTTTTGCAAAAAAAAAACGTTCACTACTTCTATCCCTTATGTTTGTATGTTCTTATCCTTTCCTTTTTTAGCTTGGAGCAAACTCTCTGCAAGTGAAAGAACCAAGGCACTGAGAAAATGGTAGTTTCTATGAAAACAAGTTTTATGTAAAATAGGGCTTTTAAGATTTAATGATAACATGAAATTATGTAGTGTTACTTGGATATTTCTTCTCGCTATGTATATTCCACAAAGGTATGATCTAATTATTTCACACAAGAACTTGCACTTCTCATAATATTGGAACAGGCTAAGCCTATGAAAGAAGCCCTTGGTGAGGTACTTGGTAAAGTGTTGTTGGATCCTGATTGATTGCTAATCACCTATTCAGGTTAATTATGGTGCAAGTTTTATAGAATATTTTGTTGAGGAAGCAAAGCGCATATATGGCGATATTATTCCCCCCAACTCTACCTGATCACAGATTATTGGTTCTGAAGTAGGTAACATGCAATGCCTTTTGCCTTTATTACTTATATGCTAATAACTAAACCCCATGGCTTCATTAGCTTGATTTAGATTCTTTTACTTCAGTTCACCATCAGTTTGTCTTGAGACCTTAGTTAATTTTTGGCTTTTACATATAGAGTACTAGTACAGTGCAATTTACCTACATTCCATGCTTTCCTTAGCTTATACATTGGTATGGAAGAGAATGATTGTCATAATCAGCATAAGAAAAAAAGAATTAAGTTAGTACTAATAGAAATGACTATTTGCACCTAGCCAATTGTTAAGTCTGGACTTGTGATATCATATTTCAAGAAGATTTTAATCATTTACGAAGTATGGATATGCATGATTTTCTCTGTTAGTACTATTCGTCATGTAGTGTGTGCCATTGCTAATTAAGATTGAAAATAGTGAAGCTATATTTGTACCCACTCCTAAATTACCATATAGCGCATGCTATTAGATGGCAAAATAAAGCCAAAGATGTGATGGACACCACATCTCAATCTGTTCTTAGCTCAAAACCAATTGTGATGTGACATCACATGTGATGACGCTATATCTCTATCGGATGAAAACTGACTGTGATAGCGTCTCCTCATCACTGTCTAACGACTTTGTATCGCCATCAAAACCGACCCAGATGATGAAAAAGAACCGATTGTGATGTTCATTTCTGTAGTAGTGCCAGAAGGTGCTACGATGCATATATAGTTCTTTTTTACTAAAGTACAAAATGTTTTTCACGTAATTTTTTAAGGAATAAGTCCATTTTATACCCGTAAACTATGAAAAAAGTTCAAATAACCCCTAAACTAAAAAATCAGTTATTTAACTTCCTCAACTATCAATACCAAATCAAATCAGACCCTAGGGCAAGAGTTAGTGCAAGAATTCAGATGTAACGACCCTCCTTTTTGGTACAGAATACCAAAAAGGATGATCTATATACATACAATACTAGTTCCATAATCAGTGGCTAGTACACATATTTACAACAATTGATAACACATCCATACTCAATATTATATATGATAATGGTAATTTATACAATAAAGTCTTACAAAGCAAAGTTTATTGCAGCGGAAAGAAGCAAAAATCTTGTAGTGTGCCCATCCAACCCTCAAACAACTGACAAGTCATAATCCCTAGAAAAACTTACTAAAATAATTCCCGCAACCTGCGTCAAAGTATCTATCATCTAGAGATTCGCTATCTTCATCTAAACCAACAAATAAGTAAGGGTGAGTACTTTCGTACTCAGCAAGACTTAAGGTGTATTTGCAAAATGCAGTAATGCAGGCAATATCAAAGAAGACTTCCATGGTTACGTTGCGTAAAGCGAATTTGAATTTATAAATCAAGTAGTAATTTGCAAAATGGAATTAGGAAAAGCAAGTTTGACTGATATGAAAGTAACAAGTATGTAAGCATAAAGTAATAACTCACAGTTCTCTATGATTGTGAGTACCGCGTCATCTCAATGCCATTCTTGTGTATACAGTCTGAAACAAACACTTTTCAACAAATGTATCCAATTCAAACCTTTTTAGAAAATAACAAAACTTCTAACTAGTTCAGGCGCACCAAGTGTCCCTTGATTGCGGGAATAGCTTTTCAAAAAGATTTACACTCTGCAGAGGTGTACAGCTTTACCCACAAGAAATGATCAACTCTTTGTGCAGATCATTAGCACACTTCCTTTGGTGTGCCGTAGAGAGATTATAAGATAACCGTTACATTACATAGATCTAACTTTGCACCAGCCCGATAACATCAAACCCTTACTATGGCAGCAGAAACACACACCCAAGACATGACAGTCCATCCCTGTTATTTACACAGTAACTCAGGCAGTCCATCCCTACCACACACATTTATCCCTATAATAAGGCGTACACCGTTATATTGGTATGCATTTACCCACACCTCTATGTGGAAGCCCCTACGAGAAAACTTACCCAAAGAGCCCATACTACTCTAGCCTTCTAATGTGCAAAATTAAACCTAAGTAACTTAATAGGTTAAGGCTGTCACATACCAGCACTTGTGGTTGTACACATATTCTTGGGTTTAACATGCACTACGTTTGGTCCTTAATTCGACTCGGACGAGAAATCTCCCCCTATCTACGTGCAAGTCCCATGCATATCTAGCTATTGCCAATAATCGCCTCGTGTCAAAACCATAGTTTTATTTTTATTTTTATCAAAATATCAATAGCCTTTAATGTCATATCCAACCTTTTTAAATTGTAGAAAGCAACATGGTTCCTTACTAAGCATGGCTAAGCATGATAAATATGTAATCGCATATACCCATTATGTATTGTTTAACCTTATTCTAGGGTTACCAAGGTTCGCGTGTCAATATTTATTAAGGAAGTTCCATGAGATAACAGGTATATCTACCAGAACCACAATATAGCAAATTTATAGAAAATAGGTGCATACATAAATAGATTTGATAAAACAAAACAAAATTTAAACACTGGGATCAATACAATCAAAGTGGGTGCTTGCCTTGCTTTGTTGGATTAGGAATCGACCCGAGGTTGAAGTCGTCTGTGGCAACTTCAGGTTCGTCGATGTCTACACGTACGTATCGTATAATAGCAACAAGAAGCAATAACAATGAGAGACAAAAAGAAATCAAATGAAACCATATTCAAAATGAATTAGAATTGAAGGTTCTAGTGATAAAAATATGCTAAATATTGATTTCTTATTATTTAAGTTCATTGGTTTGTGTTATGGATTTTAGGGTTTATATTATAAAGGGTTAGGCTTTCTTTAATAGGATTTAGATGCAAAGCATGTTATATTAGAAATATTTTTACAGAATAGGATAGTTTTGCTTTAGAGAGTATTCTTAAGTTGGTTCTTTTGTATTTATTTGTGATACTGTATTCATTTCCTATTCTTATGTATTTCTAAAGTTTACGTTATAAATGGTTAGATTTCGTTTTAGATTTGCGACTGCAATTTACATAGATATGCAACCATTTTTGTGGCATTAGCAAGTCTTGACCCTAGAAATGTTTTAAGATTAGTCTTACAAGACTTAATATTTATTTGTAATATTTTATTTATATTTTTTTATTTATGTCTTTAAGTATAATTATTACATGGAAGCATGATCAAATACAAACTTAGTTCAAACCTAGCCAATTATGAATTTTTTTGCATAATTAAATATATTATGATTCTAAAAGGGTTTAGGAATTGGTTTTATTTTTTCGAAATTATAAACAATAAGTATAGCTATTTGGATTTTTTATGCATTGAACAATGATCTATTTTAAATTTATTTCAAATAAGGTTCAAATTTAAATATTTTTGTAGAAATGGGTTTCTTAGGGTCTCAGAATCATTTTAAAACTTATTTCATAGTTTTAGGAGCTATGGTTTACACATTTCCAGTAGTAGCCATATTAGGGTTTCACAAAAACTTTAATTCAAATAATTCAAACTGTGGTTTAAAATTAAATATTTTTGCATATTCAGTATCTTCATGATTTAACATGAATTTAGGAATTTATTTCAATAATTCAGAGCTAAAATGCAAAAGCTATTAATGTTTGAATACTTAATGCTTTGGAAATTCACTAAAAATGGGAAATACGTTTTTGAGTCTGAAAAGCGCCTTTACTGTTTTTGCTTATTTGTATTAACCGCATTGCGGCTGACGATGTGGACTCGCTATTAGCAGATGTTTGTGTGCTTGTGAGGAGCAGTGGCTGACATCGGGTCCTACATGTCATAGGGCCAAAACAGGGGAGGCGATTGACCGGCGATGGTCCGCAGACGAGGGCTTGGGAGGCTACAGCTGAACTCTAGGGATCTAGTGCAGGGGCCGGAGGTGGCAGTGGATGGTCGGAGCTAAGCTCCCAACGGCGTGGCATGGTGGGGGCGACGGCAACTGGCGGGGGAGGTTGAAAGTGAATGAATTGATACCAGGAAGAAGAGGGTTAACCATATACAAGCTCCAAGGATTCCATTTTACCGCTTGACTGCAATGGAGGTCGGCTGAGATGACTTGTCACCGTTCGCCGAAGTCGAGGAAGAAGATGCGTGGCGCGATGGCACCTCGGCCTTCCAGAGCTGGATGTGAGTAGGGAAGAGAGGTTAAGGTGGCTCAGGCATGCTTTGGGCCGAAGGGATTTGGAGGTCACCGAAACACGTTCTCTAATTGCGTTTCTTACCCGAGCTTGGGGTTTCTGGAAAATGGTAGCAATGGAGGCAAAGGCACGCCGATTTGGGTGAGGTTTGGTTTGTGGAGCTCCACAGGAGATGTGTGGTGCTAATGGTGGCCATTGTTGGCTTTTATAGCCGGAGGAGTGGTGTAGTGGAGCTCATTCACCATGGGAACTCGACGGCAGTTTTGTGGCACTTGCACAGGGGACGGCATGGCTAGAGCAGCGCCAAATGCGAGGAGGGTAGCACTGTGGCAGGTGGACGATGCCAGCGTGGCCTCGGGCGACGCGAAACTACAGTGCTGGCGGAATGAACAGAGGAGGGAGCTTGGCTACATGGCTCTGGCATGGAGAGGAGGGAGAAGGAGAGGAGTTGCGTCTGATATGCGGGCCCAAACAGTGGCATGGTCGCACCTGTAGGTGACAGCAAGGACGAACTCTTTATACTGTAACTATTACATAATTTTTATTATCTTGTAAAATTTTCAGGTTGAAATATTGTGTATATATTTTATATAAATTCTAACAAGCTACTGTGCTCATTTTATTTTTTCCTTATTTTAATTTATTTAAGGGCTGACATTTTGTCAATGATTTTTTAAAATTTTTTATAGAGAATTATAATGGTTTAATAATTCTTATTTAAAAATTTCAGTTTAATAAATTTTATATTTATTTTATAATAATTCTAACAATGGAATTTTTGAATATTTTGGTTTTCAGTCTTTGAATATTTAAAGGAACAAACTTAATTATTTATTTTTTATATTTTTAATTGTGATTTAGATATACATTTAGAATATAAGATAAAATTTTCAGCTCAAGATAAGGTCCATGAATTTTTATTTTATTATGAAAAGCTCGTTGTTCTTAGTCAAATCTCATCATTTCACATTTCTTTTCACTAATGAATTTGTTCATATGGCATTGAGTCTTTCTGAGGTTGCTCTAGAATTATCCCTGAATTTAAATATAATTTTTTTAGATTTTGTTTATACGGGATTTTAAATTCCATAATTTATAGATGAATGATCAAATGTTGAAAATAATTTTCTTTAAGGCAAAAAATTCAAGAAAATACAGAAAAGAGGAAAATCAGATTAATATTCACAATGTCAAATAAATTTTCCATTTTATTCATTTCAAACTCAAACCTGAGTACCACAAACTCAAACACAACCAATTACCCATCACAAATAAGGTAGACCACCACCTGGTAGGGGTGAAAACGGATCGGATACGGACGGATAATAGCTCTACCATATTTGTTTTCATATTTTTTTCTCGGATGCGGATACGGATACGGATAGTTCGGATACGAATACGGATAATATCGAATACAGATACGAATCGAATACGAATCGAATCGGATACGGTTTCGAATATTTTATCGGAACATGATAACCCCTTAGATTGTATATAAAAAGTCAATGAAAACACATAACTAGTTGATTTGATGAAAATGCTATTGAAAATTGAACAAATATAAGCATTTTCATTCACTTAGACAATAAGTAGATACCATGTCGCAAATAAAATTATATAAGACTTAGTTTATCACACACATACAATTAGTTCATTATACACGTAGATCAAAACACAAAAATTAAGGTAATCTTTACTCAAAGATACAAATGGAGGCAAACACATAACACACTAAAAGTTTGATAATACTTAAATATCACGTCTCTAGAAAAAGTATATAACACTTATATGTAATGATCCAAGATTTATATTCTTTGTTGAATTATGTTAAAAATAATAAATTATGTATTTATGAGTTTTTATGATTTTTAGCTACTTATTTAAATATTTTCCTATTAAGAATAGGAATATTTTAATTTTTGAGAAAATTTAAAATCTGATAAAATCTTGAAAATAATTTTTAAAATGTTAGATTATTTATGGAACTTTCTCAAAAAAAATCATATTTTTTGGAGTTGGTTTGCTAATTTTAATAATTGAAACTTACTTTATGGATTAATTAAATTAGAAAACAATTCTGAAATTAAGAAACATTTTTGGGCCAGAAGAGTAGTTTTTGCCCAACCCATATGTATATCCGGATATCCGATCCATCAATATCCGGATTATCCGAATCCGTATCCGTATCCGACGGATAGTGAGCTACCGAATCCGTATCCGTATCCGACAAAAAAAAATCAGTATCCGTATCCGATCCGATACTATCCGACAAATATCCGATCCGACAGAATCCGTATCCGAAAATATTCGGATCGGTCGGAAACTATCTGATCCGTTTTCATCCCTACCACCTGGTCTCTCAAAAATTACTCATCCACAAAATCATACCAGGTGCATTAAGTACTTACGGTAATTGCAGAATGGATAACTACGACCATGATTTTCCCAAGAAAAAAAAGAGTAAAGTCACTTGTTTCAAGAAACCCCACCAATTCTCCCATTTAAATTGGAAGAGATGCTTCTATACATTTTCACTCAATACAAGTTCCATAAATCTTGAAACAAGTAAATGTGTAAGTAATCACTATCTACCTTTTATTTATACTTTAATATTTATATAACCTTTAAAAAATAACCCAGGTGAATTTTGATCCGAGGCTAGACGCAATTTTCTGGAACCACGAGGACTTTTTTTGCAAAAAGCTGTGGTAGGTCTCGATGCAATTTTCCAGAACTGCTTGGATTTTTTTTGCAAAAGGGATTATTTGGAGTTAGACACAAATTTGCAAAAGAGCCGATGGGAGACGAGAGGGCTGAACGCAATTTCGGAATTCCCGGTAGGCCTCTCCATGAAAACGCTGATGTGGTGCTATGCTCGTGCACCTCTCTCTTCAATTGGTTTGTGGGGACCTATGGGATAGAGACCCTGTAGCCAACCTCAAGTGACTTTAACTTTAATGGGCCGTTTAGTCTATATGGGCTTAAACTCCAACAGGAATTTGTATGGCGTATAAGGAACTACCATGACAGCACGAGCATCTAGCTGTAAGTACAGAGGAAATTGCCATTGCGGCACAAAACCTCTTCACTCTCAGTACGTTTCACCAGGGCTTCTTGGCAAGTGCCAAGTGCATTTAACTGTTGCTGGCTTGCTGCAGACTTGCGACAGGCAGTGAGTATTTGTCCAGTGTCTTTTACTGCACTAGCCTGATAATTCAACTGAACACACATATACATATATATATATACACATACATACATATATATATATATTATAATTACTTAAGACACCATAGAGCCTAGGCTCCATGATACAAAATGGGTATATTCTCTTATGTATTGTACGTTTATTTTTTTGAAATTTTTAGGATATTGAGTTTAACTAGTTCAAACAAGTTTGAACTGAAATTTAAACTAGAGTTTTCTTTTTTTTATGATAGTTTGTTTGTAGGTATGTGTTGATTATATATATAAATAAGCAAAGCATGCAATCTAAATTCGTTTAAAATATTTGAATTTGAGTATATTTTTTCAAAGTATGTGTTTCATTTGAATTGTTATAGATAGGTATAAACCCTAAAACTAAATTTTTTGAAAAATATGCCAGAATTTGGCTTGAATCCGCGCATTTGAAATCATGGAGCCTAGGCTCCATGATGCCCTATTTCGGCATATATATATATACACACACATACGGTAGCGCTAATCTGCGTTTGCACGCTGATTAGGCTATTCGATGCGCTGGTCGTAACTCTAGATGCCATACGTAGCCGAAGCGTGTAGAAGCGTACGGCCTAAAAAAACAACTCGGGACCAAAACACAACGTTGATTCTGGACGCGTAATCTTCTAATGGCTAGTAACGCGTCGATCAAATTACTACCAGATTGTGGTAACATGCACATGATGCCAATTGAACTAAGGACAGAAAGAAATACGTCTCTTGTTTGTACATGCATCTGTTTTTTCTTTGATTATCCATAACTTTTTATTGGTAGCTCCGATTCACGAACGGTTTTCATTAGTAGCTTACTGACGACAAGAGCAACACCATGGAATTTACCGTGTGGCGGTGCTGTTGCTTAGCGCGTAGTCGAGTTAGTGATTTCATTGGGGAGGACTTGGTTCAGTCGGTCAGTTGATCGCTAGGATTAAAGTGGAGTTCCAGTTCGAATGGAATTTTTGGACTTGATTGCGCACATTTTAGTTGCTATGATTAAATTGATTATTGTGGGGGAAACAACGATGTAATTAGGAGCTTTTAGTTGTGAGGATGCCGTCAGATGGGTAAGGAAAGGGGATCTCTCGCATTAACCAAAATCCGTCGCAGAACTTCAAATAAACGCGCACAGGAAAAGCGACATGTTGACCGACCAGATAGCCCTCGTTCTTGAATGCAAGAATGACTATGACCAGAAGAGGGCAAGTTTTCATTTCCCCACTTGGTTCACTAATTAATCTACCGTGAATATGAGCATAAGAGCAGCCAGTCATGGAAACTCATGGACAAGATTCAGATCAGTGTTGCTCAGACAGCTCCACTAGGCACTAGCTCAGTATATTGCAACGAACTGCACTAAATAGAAGAGAAACTAGAAATCAGGGGGGCACGGAAAGAGATACAATGCAGTCTCATTGGGACTACAACTTAAGCAGTGGTTTAGCATGTCTAGATCTTATGAACATACTGTTCAAAAATACTGTACTAATTTTTTTTACCGCTTAAGTTGCATTCCCATGAACACATAAGAGTGGGCGCATCCAGTTACCACAGATGCATAGCTATCTTAAGACACTACAGGATGTGCAGATGTGCTAGTTTCGCAGTGATATTGCCTATTATTTCTGGGCAAACTAAAGGAAACGCGCGCCATGTTAGTTTTGTTCTAAGGGGGGGGAGAGAGAGAGAGGTTAAGGGAAACTCCATGTCCTTTTCTCCAAACAAAGCTCTCAGTTATGAGTTGTGGCCAGATAGGAGAAGGCCAGCCTGCTTACTTCTGCTTAGGGTTCTGTCACACTCCTCAGGCCCTCTTTGTAGTGTGTATGACATGCAAATCCACTCCGATTTCTTTCGTCGGAATTATTCCGTACAATTGATCACAGACGCTTTGGCCCTCCGATTCTTCAAAGATGCACCCATGCCCAAGGATTTTCCACCTTTCTTTTCTTTTTAATTCTCCGGGAGGGAGTTGGGTGCATGCAACTGGTTTAGCATAGCTATCTTGAGACTTACCCCATGTGCTAATTTCTATGTGACCTTAAGAACCATTAGGAAGATCTTCCATTATTAAAAAAATGGTTGGAACCCAGAAATTCACAAGAAATTTTGCAAGAATTTCACATGAAACAATATATAGCTTTTACAAGAAGCAGGGAGATAAATTCCCACGTTCCAAACAGGTCAGTCTAAAAGAAAACGCCATGTTTTATCTATGAAAGAAAAGTCAAGCAGAATTCCACAGATTCATCTTTTTTTCTACTCTCAATCGAGTTGTGAGTCGTGCGACAGACGAGAGAAGCTAGCCTAACCTACCTTGGCAAATGGTGCTGTGGAGCTGTGGTCCTGCCCTGTGGTGCCCCAACCGAAAGCCTTGGATTCTCTCCTCTTGATCTCAGTGGCAGATCGCCGCCGTGAGGTCGCATTCACTCGCTCGTACTGGAAACACTCCGTTCTGGACGGCGACTGGTCGATTCGATCGGCGTGGATAAGCTCTTCTGCCGCTGCATGCATGCTTCTCAGTGGAGGCATACTAACTGGGGCTCAACTCAAATGTCCTCTCTCTCTCTCTCTCTCTGAAATTCAGATTTTACCCCATCCGTTCCATTTACTAGTCGAGTTTTGATTTTAACCGATCGAGCTTTGACTAACGGCTATTTTAAAAATATCTAATTGTGTAGCAATAAAACGGTATTGCTGGATTTGTAATCAAAAGTACTTTACTAATATTTTATATTTAGTTTTTTTTTTGCTTTTATGTTGTTTTAAAAGTAACTGTCAAAGCTCGATCAATGAAAATCATAACCGACGAGTAAACGTGAATGGAGGGAGTATTATGGGTGTGTGTTTTTGTTCGACTGCACAAGTATTGGACAAATTAACATTTTTCTTCAGCAATGCTTGCATTGAAAATTTATTTTCTTAGGTGATGTAGAAGATCCTCTGTTTTGGGGCATGTCACTTTTGTAGTCCCTGTTCATTTTGGCTGTGCTCTTTGTAATTTTGTTATTCCAATAAAAAAAAAGAAAGAAGAGTTGCGGCTTCAACATTTTCTTGTTAAATTCGGTGCAAAGTTGGTACTGATTGTCTGAGAGAGAACAAACAAAAAGGATGGACAAAAAAGTGGCTTTAATTCCTGTTTGTGCTGTCATCAAATGAATTCCTGATCCCTCAATCCACAAATTTGCAATGTGTTGGAACTTTCCTGCAGTCTTTTCATTTCTTAGGACTTTGAGGAATATTTTTTTTCATCAGCTAGATAAATACTTAAATTTGCAAATCAACTAATAGAGTAGAGGATTGGTATGTCGGGCCGTAAAAACAGCTTGAGGCTTGCGAGCTGCTATAGCTCGGCTCACTTCAGGTTCGATTTAAGCTTGATTCGAGCTCAAGTTTGATCCTGAGCTCACGAACTTCACAGAGCTGAGCTCAAATAGTTCCCGAGCTTGGTAAATGTACAAATCGCTTATTAAATATCACTGCATGTTAATTCTTACAGAGCTTATTCGAATCGAATTTGAGCATTTTTTTATTGTTCAAAATTAGTGCATATTATATTTTTAATTGTTACCGAGCTTACTCGAGCCGAGCTATAGCCTACTCGGATTTGGACTGAGCCGAGCTCGAGTTTAGATTCAGACTCGCTCAAGCTTGGCTCGAGATTTTGCCAAACTCGAACTTGAGAGGTCAGACTCGCTCAAGCTCAACTCGTTTACATGCCATTGAGGTTACTAGAAAGGGTCACGCGCTACGCTGCGTCGTGCGAATTTCAGTTGCGCGACGTTGCGACACGCGAAATTTGGTTCGATGATTATTTTTTGGAAAAATGGGTCTGAGGACATAAATGTATGAGCCGTCGGTGAATCCACGTTTCTTTGTGAAAAAAAAACACAAAGGGATATAAACGTAATTTCATTTTTCGGGTCAATCAAACTAAAAAACATCTTTTAGGACCTAAACGTAATTTTGTTTTTTCGTCGTCGAATCCACGGACTGCTATGAGCCGTCGGTGAACACGGGGATTTGTTTGAAAAAAACCGCGGAGGGATATAAACGTAATTTCGTTATTTCGGGTCAATCGAAAAAGAAAACGTTTTTCGGGATCTAAACGTAATTTCGTCTTTTCTCGAGAGTATTTCGCTAAAAACCGGCGTGAGGACCCGAATGCAAACCGCGGAGGGACCCGAACGTAATTTTATTTTTTTGGGTCTATCTTATTAAAAAACCTACGGAAGGACCCGAACGTAATTTTGAATTTTGCGGAGGAGCTTTTCGCGAGGGTGGCGACGATGGCATGCCTCGTGAGCCGGCAATCCCACCCGCTTTAAGGATAAGAATATTTGACAGAAAAGGGTAGAAGACACAGAAATGCCTAGCGAATTTACTCTATTGGTGTTAGGATAATTTTCCACTGCCTTTTTAGTGTTTTCTCTTCTTTTTTTGATTTGTTAGGTTGGAACGCTTGCAATTTAGGAGCCCATAATTTGTCGGTGCTCTTTCTTGCACCGAACCATGCTTTGGCCTCGAAAAAATGCCTTTGAAAAATTGCGAGTAGAGCCTATCTAGGAACGAAAGAGAAGACACTACTTGTCAATAGTGCTGGGCACATGGGCCGCGCTCTGTGGGCCGCCCGGCACGCAGGCACAGCATACCGAAGCCCGGTTCGCACGCAGCGGGCCGTGCCGCGCCGGGTCTATTATCAGAGGTCGGGCAAAGGCGGCCCAAAACTCGAGCACGACAGTAAGACGGCCCCAAGACGCCTGCTTGGGCTGCGTGCAGTGTCCGCTTCCGGCCGCTGGTGTGCCCGCTTGGGCCGTGCTCGTGCACAGCCCTCTCCCGCTTGTGCCGTGCCGTCTGGCCAGCAGCACAGCCGCGCCGTGAGGGGAAGGAGAGGAGCGGGACGCCGGCGGCGAGCGCGGGAGGGAGAGGAGGCCTTGGCCGGCAGGAGAGAGGAGCGGGAGGCCGGCGGGGAGAGGAGCCGGAGGTTGCCGGAGGAGAGAGGGACGGCGGCGGCTGCTGGAGACCGAGTCCGCGGGAGGCCGGAGGAGAGAGGAGCGCGGCGGCGCGCGGGAGGCCGAGGGAGAGGAAGGGCGGTGGCGCCGGGAGGCCGGGGGAGAGGAGGCGCGTCTGAGGGGACAGGAGAGGGAGAGGCGCAAGGGAGGGAGGAGCGGCCGAGGCGAGGAGGGAGAACTGAGGCGCGCTGGGAGCCGGGACGCGCAGGCTGCACGAGAGAAAAGGAGAGAGAGAGAGGAGAGAAAAGGGGAGAGAGCGGGAGAGAGAAGGAGGAGAGAGAGGGGCGTTTTTTTGACCGCGGGGAGAGAACGACGTGAATTTGATTGAGCAGTGTCATTCAAAAAGTAGAAATAGTAAAGATTCGATGCTCTGTGTGTGCATGCATGCAACTGCATGATTTTGAACGAGGGAATCACGGGAAGAAAATCACATGCCTGATGTATTTGAAGTTTTGAACGCGAGAGAGACAGTGATGTGATTGATTGATCCCATCCTGCCCTGTCATATTCGTCCCGCTTTTCAATTTTCGTAATGAGCGAGTGCTCAATTTCCATCCCGCTCTCTCTAAAGCAATTTTGAACGGACACACTCACACTCACAACGGTTATTTCGTTGGACACACCATAAATATAGGGGATGGCTTGCATTTTCTCTGCACAACTCTCAACTCTCTTGCGCTCTCTCTTGCCCATTTTCTGCTCAGGCGCTCAGCACATTCTGCGCATGTTACTCTATTTGCTTGCATTTTTTTTGCTCTCTCGTTGTGAAATAAAATGTTTCGCAAAAACAAAAGCAAAAGCAGGAGAGCACGCTCGCGCTCTCCTAGTCCCCCTCGTCAGGATCAAGAGATCGACCCACGCTAACTCTCCCCTAGCATGGGAGACTACGGTATGGATGACCATCATCTGGACGGCACGTACGACATCGAGGATGACTCATACACTCCGGAGGATCTTCCGTTTAGAACGGGTGAGAGCTCTAATTTTGAGAGAATGGTGCAACGTGGTTTTTGCCCGCAATACCAACATGTTAGTAGAAGAACAACTACACGTGATGTTGGTAAAATGTTTACAACTAAACTAGAAATGTTAAAACAGACCTTTATGACGCTTAGTTTTTCATTCGCATTAACATCTGATATATGGACTTCTTCTCACCAAAGAGCAGCATATATTAGTGTTGTTGCACACTACCTAGATGACGAGTATGTACTAAACAAAAGAGTTATAGGGTTTAGGCCAATCTCGGAGTCACACACCGGACATGCTATCGCTACCCGTATACTTGAGGTTGTTAATGACTTTAAAATAGAAAGTAGAATTGTTTCCATTACTCTTGATAATGCATCAGCTAACACAACGGCTATAGAGCATCTCTCACCGCACCTGGAGACTTATATTGGAGGTTTTGTACTCCACCAGAGGTGCGTATGCCATATTATTAATCTCATTGTATAGGCAGGTTTGCATGTAATGAAACCTACTTTAGAGGGCATACGTAGTGCTATCGATTTTATTACTAATTCACCTGTAAAGTTTGCCCAGTTCTCAGAGTACTGCAAGGCCAACAATATGAAACCAAGAAGACTCAACCTTGATATAAAGGTTAGATGGAACTCAACTTATACTATGTTGCATCGGTGCGAAGACTACGAGCACATTATCACTGTCTTCGTCAACTGTAATAATGGTGAGGTATTGGTTACTGACGCGGATTGGATAATTACTGGTCATTTTCGTAATTTTAAAAAAAAATTACGACGCAACTACAAAATTATCCGATGTGTATTATCCAACTTCTTGCTTAGTTATCGAGTGGCTTTGGCTTATTGCTAATGCTTTTAAAGAAAATAGAGATAATTATGTTTTACGTTCCATTATAGAACCAATGGAGCAAAAAATTTTAAAATATTTTCAAGCTATTCCACATTTGTACTGTTTTGCTGTCATTTTGGATCCTCGGAGAAAAATTTCTGACTTGCAGGGCGCCTACGCGGGAATAGGTGAGACATTCGATCTTGATTTCTCCGAGGCCTATACTCATGTTTATAACGAGTTTTTCAGAGTTTTCGACAAATACTACGAGAAGTTTGGCACTAGAAGTGAAGCACGAAGATCTACCTCAACAACGCAACAAGCACGAGGCGGTTCGATCGCTTCAAACATGTGGAAGAAGCTGAAAGGCAAATCGTCTGGTTCATCTTCCGAAACGCCGAGCAGGCCGCAATGGAATCCACGGGTAGAGATCAACCACTACCTCGACACATCTTTCATGGAGTTCGAGCTTGACATGGACGAGGAAAATCAACTTAACTTGCTTTTGTGGTGGAAGAATAACCAACGTATTTACCCCGTGCTATCCCATTTCGCACGGGATGTACTTACGGTTCCGGTGTCCACTGTCTCGTCGGAATCCACTTTCAGTTTGGTGGGGAGGATACTTGAGCCAAGGAGGTCGTCTCTCAGACCTGAGATGGTTGAGGCAATTACATGCCTCAAAGATCGGGAGCGCGGCGGTGAGAGGACACAACATCAGCCAGAAGATCAGGAGATCACAGACGCGGTAGCCGACTTTGACAATCTCAGCCTCGAGTAGTCTATGTATATAAACGTAGTTAATATACTCTTTTCCTTACCGGGGGTACCCCACACCGGGGTGTAAGGTTTTTAACGAGGCAGTAACTTTGTACATGTTCAATATTTAATAAAATTTACTTCTTTTTCCCCCAATATTTGTGTCTATTGCTAACAATACTGATATCCACACAGGATCTTTCTTTCGCATGCTTTCATTTAGTCATTGCTTTGCGTGCACATTTCTTCTTGTCATTTATTTACTTACTTTGCTAATTTCTCCAGAGATACATAAGAGAACGAATGCGTGTTCGCTAATAATGATTTAATTAATTGGCACAATGCATGGGCCCACTTTTATTTTGGATGATCTAAGCGGATGCGTGGTGGACAAGGGTACTGCGCAGCTTACTGTAGCAAACAATAACGTACTGGCATCAGAGCAAACAAAGACAAAGATGTAACCAATTTATCAGAGCAAACAAAGACCATACCAATTTATCAGAGCAAAAAAATACTGTAGAAAAACCGTTTTATTAATCTGGACCGTCGATTCGCTCGATCCAACGGTTGGATGCCCAAGAAGCGCAAACTTGGCGTCACTATTGTGACCGCCAAGGATCTCTGCCCAAGCAAGACCGCTTTATTAATCCGACCGTCGATTCGCCGATCCAACGGTTGGATGCCCAAGAATCGCAAACTTGGCGATCACTATTGTGACGCCAAGGATCTCACCATGCGTGTTGCTCGATTGCGATTTACATATTTATTTAATCAAGGTGGCTATACATTCGCCGCACCATAGCATCGCAGCACGCACGCTTACTACAAGCAAATTTGAGTCATTTCTCTCGTCGCAATAGTGTAAATGGACCGGCCTGGACCGCACGCACGGCGCAGGCACGGCGTAAATGGGCCGTGCTTAGGCTCGCTGAAGACGAAGCCGGGCCGCACGACCAAGACGACGGGACGGCGCGCCCGCACGGTTCCGCCCGGCACGATGGGCCCGTGCGGCCGCCCGCCACACGACGACGCCCACCTCTACTTGTCAACATCTGGCCGGCCCGCACGACGCCCACCTCTACTTGTCAACATCTCTAACTGCTTGCTCCTAGGGAACAAAGGTAAAAAAATGATTGAAGTAAAAAAATGATTGAATTCTTAGTCCTTTATTAAACACCTGGTGGAAATGAACTAGGAGTGACAAAGGTGTAGTAGTTAACCCAATGTGGTCGGAAATGTATATCCATGTCGGTTTTGGCTAGGTTCAATGGGCGCATTATTAGTTATCTAGGCTCAGCACATTGCAGGCATGAGGTCCTGCCGTCCTGGATTCAATCACACCCGCTTCCAACCAAACTTACCCTAAATCCGAAGAATTTTCAGTGACACACCACTCAGTCGTGGGCTCAACATGCGGCTACACAACTCAACAACGGCACGGCATAGAAAATCGCTTGACTTTTGGCTGTCTATCAAGTCAAGATTATGTTAAGGAAAAAAGGGTGTTAGAGACCGTGAATTGCTGCACAATCAAATCATGCAAGCATGAACTTATAGCTAGGGCTGCGTCAGATGAAGCCAGCTCGTAGCTAGCACATCCCAATCAAGAAGAAAATGCCTAATAAACACATTGTTTTCCGGATTAGGACACCGACTTTCCACGGGGAAATAACATAATTCTCCTCGTACAGTCAGGTGTCTACTCAGCGCTATCAGCTTTTGACGTGAGGCTAGCTACCATTGCCCTCGTGTCTCCTTGCTTGCACATCCTTTTTTTTTCAATTCAACGTGGCTTAGTATTATGGGCCTCTGGTTTAACGTGCACACGCCACGTAGGTGTCTTCTAGCATGCGTCGTTAAAAGAAGAGAAGGAATACGTAATACATGCGCCTTCCTCTTTCCTGTGCTTGGTCCTGTATTTCTTCGTCTCATTCCAGTAGACATTTTGTGCATCACCTTTTCCTTTTGTTTTGTGAAACAGGAGCTTAATTCTCACTGACCAGAGACAGAATTGAAGTGTTCTATCCTGTAAATGGCCGTTAAAACGGTAAATATACCCTGTCCATTACATTTATAGATATATCAAGGTTTATCTGTTTTATCGGATCGTTTATTCGGTTTAACGACTGTTAACGTTTAACATGCCCATTTTAATGGATCATTTATTTGGCAATGTTATAAGATTATCATATGACATGAAACATTATTACATACATGAGATAATGCTACCTTTGCTTTTCATTGCCACTTGAGCTATTCATTCATTCAATTATGATTTTTTAATTACTTTCACATCATGTCATCTCTTTTCTTCATATCACCATTGTAAACAATTGTCGATAGCATGATAGTTCTATTATGCATGTATGAAAGAACATGAATTAGATGTTTATTTTGTTACTGTAAATACATGTATATATTTCTTTAAATTTTAAATAGTAAAACCGCTTACAAGCTGGCTGCATACCATGTAAGCTGTGGTGACCATTCATTAATATTTACCATTATTTAGAATATTGGATTAAAATCTCAAGAAGAAAATTACACAAGAAATTGGGTGTCTGATTAAGCCAAGTGCACCATTGTACCCCTTGACTCTTCATGTTACCACTAGTAGTCTTACCGGCCGGGACAAGATGATTTCACACTAATTTTAATGAAATACTCTTCGAGCGAGTGTTTCATCGTTTTCTTAGCTGCCCGTCGAGAGACTGTAGAGTGGCCTAATGGTTTAATCCTTTCTAACTGTACTATACTCCTTTCATCCCAAATAGTTGTCAGACATGAGGGAGTTAAACTTTTAAAACTTTAACTACCAATATCTTTTTAAATATTTAAATTAGATATATGAAAATTATATATGCAGAGTTGTTTCAAAAGATACTTTAATAATATTATAATTTTATTATATTTTATAAATATATTATAATAAAATTAATAATAAAATATATGTTTTTAAAACTATATTGATATCCAATACGATAACTACTAGTTCAATGCCCGTGCGTTGCTACAGAAAATAAAATTGGTAACGAAACATAAAGGTCAAGCAATAAAAGAAAATTTTGCTACAAGATTAAACATCTATTTCTCCCGATTACAAAAGTTTTTATGGTTTCTCCTCCGACATTAATAAAAACTAAATATATTGTACATAGTACATAGGGCATTATTGACATTAGAACATATTTAGAAATGATATTATTGGTATACGTTTCGAAAGATCTAAACAAAGTTACATTGCAACACAACTTGGATATCATTTTGATCAAACCATGTCTTTTATGTGAGTACTTCTATGTAGACAAAGTTTTTTGTGAGGTTCCTGTGAGTTTTCTTAGACTTCCGGCTCTTGTCCTTCTCTTTATCTGCAATGTCAAGTATCTTGATGTTGCTTCTGGCGGTGGCTCTAGATAGCGCAACATACAGTTGCCCATGAGAGAAATCGGTTCAGGGAGGTAGACACCGACATTCGGGATGGTCTGCCCTTGTGCCTTGTTGATTATCATTGCGAAGCTGAGCCTAACCGGGAACTGCTTCCTCTTGAATCTAAATGTGAACATCTCGTCATCAGAGGGACATAGATGTATTCGAGGCAGGAACACCCTCTTTTTGGTGTGCTATCCAAGCACAATCTCGGCATCTATAGCATTCTTTTGGAATGCCCGGACTACAAGTCTCGTCCTGTTGCATAGTCCATTTGAAGGGTCAAAGGGAGATCTATAACTCAGTCAATCCACCAAAGCAAGCTCTTCCGTACCCGTGTATAAATATTTATCAAAGAAAGATTAAACCATTTGTTGCTCAAATTCCTCTAATAATCATATATGAGGAACCTAATATCAATGACGTTACATAATGTGGATTTTACTGCATTTTCTATTGTAATAACTTTATTTTGCAGGAAGATTCTGAAACCAGAACAACAGAACTAATCAAATCATATCGAAACACCACCATTGGATGAAAGTGACTGAAAATATCACATATCATTAGCAGTGCGTAGCAGCACATGGAACCTGAAACATAGACTACGACTCTATGAGTGAAGAAAGGCCAGGTAAAGAAATGTTACCTGCAGCAAGCTGGCAAGTGCAGTATGTAACATATATAGAATGAACCAAAGCCAAAAGCTCCTGAACAAACACCATCCACCTTTGCAAATCCATAAGAAACCAACTTTAGCAGTTGATAACACCAAAACAACATGGCTAGATTAAAAGAAGGGGGCAGTTTTCTTGATTATTGCATGAATAGTATGTAGAGCAAACAAGAGGAGAATGAACCAGAGGAGTGAACACGGAAAATGAACAAGAGGAGTGAACACGCACTGACTGAAGAAAGTGACAAAGAGAATGAACAAGAGGAGTGAACACACACAGACTGAAGAAAGCTACACGCACTGAAAAGAGTGGCTTATAAGGTGAGCTATTCTGGTTCAAAAGACAATTATCCTCACAAAATGAAATTATCCAATCTGGCTTCCAATAGAAATCACAATAATCTGATAAGATCAATTGTAACAAACCGAGAGATTTACGGAGAGTGTTGCGGCCACGGTCGGTGGTAGGCACCTCGACGGCCATCCAGATGGGGGGCGCGGGATCCTGCGGCTGCGCCCGCCTAGCAATCGATTGAGCCGGCACCGCTTGCCGTAGGTCTCCTCCAGGCGTCGCTCCAGCTCCGCGGCATGTGTCCGCACCCGCTTCAGCTCTACGAGCACCTTCGCCATCCGCGCGCCGCGCCGCCGCCAGGTGTGCGTCCGTTGTGAACTCCCTCCGTCGTAGCTACGCTGCCGCCGACACCGATCGGCTCGCGTCAGGGAGGTGCTTCCCCTTGCATATCCTGCCCCTCCTCCTGACCTCCTCTCCGCGTCGGGCTGGACCACAACTAGAAGGTCAGAACTTTCTCTCATAACATACAACACTGAATCAAGATATATACTGAAAAAGGTAAAAAAAGATGAGATCTTTCCTCAGAGCAACCACCTGGAAGATACTGGAGAAGCTCCTTTGCTGACCAAGGTCGATCCCGGGCAGCCCCACAAGCCCGTCACCCATCACCACCGCTGCCCTCCTACCATCACCGATTCCACTCAGTGCGGAGGAGGAGCAGAGCCGGTGCTACGCCGATCGGCAGTCCTCCTTGGAGAGCAGCGGCGGCGGTAGGTGCGGGTTGAGGTGCGCATTGGAGTAATAGTAGTTCTGGTAGGCCGGGTTGGCCTAGAGCTCGTCGTCCAATAACACATCACCGGCGGCGCTGGCCATGGCGCTATCGATAGTGGGCAGCACGGATCCACTGCGGAAGAGCTCGAAGTCGCACTCCGCGTTCGCGCCGTAAGCCTCCCCTCGGGTCGTCATCTCCGCTCGTGCGGCGATGGCGGGAGAGAGGCTGAGAGGGAGCCAGGGGAGAGAACACAGTGAGAGCCGAGAGCTTACTAGTGATTGTGGAGACATAACACAGCGAGAGAACGACGCTCGATAACTGACAGGTGGGACAAAGGGTTTGTGGGACCACAGTGGCGTATCCAACGGGTAGGCTCGGTAGGGCTTGAGCCCACCCTCCGGTCGCTAGATTCTATGTATACTTTCTAGCAGCGACGCTCATTTTTTGGTATAGCAGTGACGAATGTATACACACTCAAGCACGTCTAGAGGAACAAGAAATTTTGTTGGGTGGTGAGCTACTTTTTAAACCATGTGGTTTCATGGGGCGCTGCTTGTTGAGTACCTAATTTTGCAATTGGTAACTTCACTTATTGTCTGCAAAATTGGATTTGAACCCTCGATGCACGTAGAGACTATAGAGAGAGAGGGAGGTGACTCGACATTCTTCTTTACGAGGATATGGTAACCCATCAATGTTGGGGAGCTGGCGAGGGCACGGGCGTGTGGCAACGGACAACCCACTACGACGATGGTGAGCAAATTGTGAAGGTGGCGTAGCATGTGTTGGCGAGTGCCTAACCGGCTGAGTGAATTGATCATGACAACAAATAGACAATATAAGCCCCTCTTCTATATATGATTTTTGAGAGGTGCTTTAATGCTTTTCTTTTTGATAGAAGCAGAAATATTAAAGTATTAATGAAAGATAGATAGTGATTACTTACTTTAAGCTTATTCAAGATTTTTGCAACTTGTATTGGAAAGAAAAGCATTGAAACACTGCTCATGATTTTTTTATCAATTGTAAATATGTCAGTGGGTTGAAAAGAGACAATAGCCGGTTTGTTTGATTGATTGATGTTAACTTGTTTATAGATTTTCAAAAGTTTAACGAGCGAATCTTGCACAAATATTTCTCAAATAATGAACTACAAATATTAACACTCGAATCGATAAGAATACAACACAAGTTGTTTAACATGTTTGTCTCAATTTAATCTAATTTTTTAAGCCCACACTCTATTTTTATCCTAGATTCGCCACCGTGGGACCACGTTGTCATCGATGTGACTGAAAAAAGGTAAGGGGTAGTAGTAGTATGATCGGAGTGGTAAAAATAGAGAACAGACGATCGTCACCAGCTCTTAATTTATACCCCTTTATAATGCACCTAAGCATTCTTTTCTACGTCCACCCCAAATAGTGCACCCCACTAGAGATGGCCTAACCTTCATGCACCCAGCGAAACGTCCCCAGAAATTTGCCTCCATCAAAATCAACCTCTTAGATCTTTCCTCAGCTTTACTCACCCACATCCGATGACCATTGTTTAGTGTGTCTAACTCATCTATGTGGCCCACAACAGATCTCCCCGCACCTCCAGCATCATCAAGGAAAAGAAAATGAAACATCTTGGAAAAGGAAACTATCATACATTACGTGCTGGCAAAAGGAAACGACCAGGAGAACACACACGGTCGGAGCAGCGCGATCGGGAGAACGCACGTGGCGGCCAGGGCAACGCGGCCGGGGCGTGCAAGAAAACCAAAGAAGATATTTCATAGATCTCTTGTGTCATGTATATGTAGTCATATATATTGCTAGATATATAGTAAATAAAGGGAAAGTGTTTAATGTCTCATGGCATGAGGAATATTCCTGCACATCCCTGGCGCAGCAAATGTTTTGCCGCGGTGTTGTGTCGCGGCAAAGGTGTGTGCCTTTCCCGCGGATTGGTGGCGCAGCAACGTGAAATTCTGTAACATCCTAGAAATTTGCATATTTTTGGTTTAATTATTATTTAGAATTTTCTTGTACTTTTTTCTGATTTTTATAGATTTTGTAAAGGCCTTTTTCGCATTTTCAATTTTAATAAAAAGAATTTCTACGGAAATTTTTTGCTTTTAAAAATTCCAAACATAGTTTTATTTGGTACCAAATATTCCAAATTATTTTTGAGCAATTTTCCAAGATTTTTAGAAACTTTTTACTATTATTACTAACACACTTTGTTCTCAGCTCAAAATAAATAAATATAAGTCCAACTGACAAGTGAGACCGAACCCCACCAATCAGCCCTTTCTTCCACCTCCAGATCAAACCAGAGAAGGAAACCTTCTCTCTTTCCTCCATGAAAACCGATTTTTGAAGCTTCAAAATTCCGTGATTTGTGCGCCAAAAACTTTCCAATTTTTCGCAGCGGGATCTTGTCGCCATCCTCTTGCCATTCATGGCCTTAATCCCCCCAAGTCTGAGCAAAAATCACGCCTTCCCCATTTTCAGCCACCACCATTTTCTCCGCAATTGCGCTTTCCCCGGTCCTCCTCCCGCTCTATAAATGGGAGCACCGGGTGCGCAAATCATCCCTCGTTCCATTTTGCCACTTCTCCCAAGTTGTTTCTTCTTTGTTTCGTCATTTTTTGCGAGGTAAAAACTCGGTAGGTTGCCCTTTTTCGGCCGCACCGTTGTCTAGCCTCATCAAGACCGCCGCCGCTTGCTCGCATCGCTGGCTCACCGCTCCGCTGCTTGCTCACCAAGGCCGCCCCATCTCGGCCCAAGCTACTGGCGCCAACCGTCTTGTGGGGTGCACGGTGCACCCGGGCTGGCTCGTGAACCTGGTCCACCCACCCCGGGGCCAATTTGTCAGCAGAAAAAATGAAATCCTTTTCTGAAAAATATTTTATGACATTATCAACACTCAAGTGAATTGTGTTAACTTTAAAGAGACGGCCAATGCGATTTGTGACTATATCATGTCTATAACTAACGGAGATGCTTTGGGGTATGTGATTCTTATTATTTCTACTATTTTTTCGTGCCTTCATACACATAGCTACTCTTTTGTACGTGTTAAGCTGATTAGTGTTAATATCTAACACAAAGCATCTTTTACAGAAAAGAATTGGTGCGAAACTCCAAGCCTTACCCTATAAGCATAACAGTCGAGAAACTCCAAGAAATACTTGATGGCAGAAAACCTATGGACATTTATTGCTTTTAATGCAGGGGGTGCGCATGCTCGCAAAGCGATGAAACCATGTATTTCAGGGATCCCATATGCCACTACCTAGATTTACAATTCTGTGTATATTTTGATATTTTTGTGCTATATATATATACACATTATGCAATAATCAACTGGCTATACTAATGATGTTCTACAATGTACTTACAGGATTCACCTATCCTCAGGGAGTGTTTCTTAATTGAAATACTGAAATACAAGTGGAATGAGTGCACACAAAACATTCCTCAAGACATAAGAACAAGTCTTAAGAGCATACGGGAAATGTTTAGCGAAAAAAATTATTGAGTGTTATATCTTCATTTTTGTACTCGCATACGGGCACTATGATTATTTATTATTAAGTGTTATATTTATACTTATTTTCTAATTTAATTGATAAACGGGTGTACTATCGTAATAGTGTTAACACGGATACTATACTAGTCAGAAGTAGCAGAGATTTATCATCCAAGTGCATAAATGGACGCTGCAAGTTTTCCGATAGAGATGCGTAGGCTCTACTTACCTCTACAGATTACCGTCACTCCTGCATGCGGGGCCCCCTGGGCAGGCAGGCACTGCGAGGTGGGCCCCACGATCGTACCTTGGTTGCGGGACAACCATCCACCGTCCATCTTTCCCAGCCCAGCTACCGTCCAAATGTTCGCAGTGGGTTCTTTCTTTCTTCCCCTGTTTACCTTTTTCTCGTGCTTCCAAAATTCCATGGGATCCACCTTGGGAATCCAAGGCCATAAAAGGGCACATAGCCAACAAAAAAGGCTTCCTTTTTTAAGTCTTTTCCTTACAAATCCTAACGTATAACGATAATTGTGGGGTTTTATGTACAAGCAGCTCATAAAGCTGCATCTGTGCAGTACCTCTCTAATTCACAAAAACTAGTCAGTTTAGAATATGTGTAGTCAAGCTTTAAAACTTTAGTTATCGATGTTTTTTTAAATATTTAGATCCGATGCATGAAAATCATATGTGCAGATTCGTCTCGAAACTTACTTAATATTATAATTTTATTAGATTTTTTAAATATATTAAATAGAAATTAGTGGTCAAAGTTGAGTTTTAGGGACCATGTTGATGTCTAAAACGATAACTATTTGTAATCGGATGTAGTATATAGTAATTATAAGTTGTGAAGATTTTAAATTTTCAGTGACAGAATAAGAGAGATAAATGTTCGTATGGTTGTAGCAATTTTCTCGAGGAAATAGCTTAAAATTAGATGTATGTTCTTGTTTTTATGGCTCGGAGGCTTCAGTAGAATTCGTGGCGTACAAACAAAAGTAGAAGTTTCGTCATTATCACGGTATTTTGTTCCAAATCTGTCTGATGTTGAACCGTTGTTTGGCTTCTACATCTTTGTGAGCTAGTGATGGATACTATTCGTTGCAAAATTTATTGTTTTTATCTCATATGTGTGTTCTATGATTTTTTAGATAAAAATCAACATTAAATGATATTTTGAAAATCAGACGCTAGCACGAAACATTTTTGCACAAAATAAAAACTCCAGCCTAAAGCCGTAGAAAGATAATACGATTTTACATATATGTCATACGTGCAGATTCTCTATTTATCCATCCTTTTTTCAAGATGTAGATAGATGAGACTGAAGTCTTGGCTCCAAACCTGCCTACCGAATCTGGATATTATAGACTAGGGCAACCGATAATATTTGGCATTAGCAACGACAGATTATGATGTTGATGGAGATCGTAAAATCTTACCTTACCTAAAGATATCATGATTTTTAGCATATTTTCATGAAAGGGAAAGGAAGGAGATAAAAAGTTAGTGGAGTACAAAATGAGCTTTTAATTACAAACAAAAAAGCAGCAATCCAATTTTGGTAGCTAGCATGTAGAATTAGTTTTCATAGAAAGATGATGAGAAATTTACCATCTTGTGCATTTTGGGAGCTTAAATTATCATTTCTAATATCCAAATTCTGGAAGTGTTTGGTTTTTTTTTTCTGTGTAACATGGGAAACCGAACAAAAAGTCAGGCTATATGTGCTTCTCCTTGTGCATATAATTGTATGTAGCTAGTAGATTTACTCAAAACAAGAGAGATAATCTTTGTTAACCTCATTATCGAATAGTCGGGGTTAGAGCAGATCTGAAGTGGAGAAACGAGAGAGAGAGAGACGTGTTTAGGGAGCGAAAGCGGAAATTCTTTATTGCTAATGAATTCTAGATACATGGGGACCCCTCCTCCTTTTATAAGCGCTCTCAGGGTTTTTGCTAAGGACCACATGGGCCTTCCAATGGGCTATTAGGGTTTCTTAACACTCCTTGGGCCCTTTGCCGCGAGATGCATATGCCTCAAAACTCCGGAAAAACCCGGTGGGAAAAATACTTGGAGAAAGAGTACATAGCATACGCTACTATGTTGCACGAATTGCCTCGTTAAAACCTTACGCAAGAAAAACTTGGGAAAAACTTGCTAAGGAAAAAGAGTACAACTCTCCCAACTTCAATTGCTAATCTTCGAGATTTATGTTGGGTATTCATAATTCATGTTCGAGATTCATGCGGGAGTATGTGACATATCTCCACGAATCTGCACTTCTAAGTCTCATCATCCCAATTCCTTTCACGCACCTTTCAAAGGTAGATCTTTGGGAGTGATTTAGTGAACAAATCTGCAAGATTTTCACATGACTTAGTATGCAATATCTTAATCTCGTTCATCTTATGCAATTCATGAGCATAGAAGAACTTGGGGTTGATATGCTTCGTGAGATTGCTCTTCACATAACCCATCGTGCTTGGGCAACACAAGTCGCATTATCTTCATAGATTATCGTGGGAGTTTGCTCAATGTTCAAACCACATGACTTACGGATGTGGTGAACCATTCTTCCGAGCCATGCACATTCACGTGATGCTTCATACAAAGCGATGATTTCGAGTGGTTTGTCGACGCCGAGACAAGAGTGCGCTTAGACGACTTCCAAGAAATTGCCGTTCCTCCACATAGGAAAACATAGCGGTTTGGGACTTGCCAAGTATGCGGTCCGATAAATACCAAAGATCGGCATAGCCAACCAAATTCAATTCATTATTTCTTCTAAAGAACAGACTAAGGTCTTTGCTTCCTTGGAGGTAACGGAAGATGTCCTTGATCCCTTTCCAATGCCTTTTGGTGGGTTCGCCTTCATCATCGAGCTAGCAAATTCACGGCGAACGCAATGTCCGGTCTAGTGCTATTCGCAAGGTACATGAGCGCTCCAATTGCACTCAGATATGGGAATTCTGCTCCTAGGACTTCCTCCCCCTCTTCTCTAGGTCTGTATGGGTCTAGGTCTGCTTGGAGTGACCTTTCGACCATTGGAGTCTTCGCAGGATATGCTTTTTCAAATCCAAACCTTTCCAACACTTTACGTGTGTAGGTTGATTGATGTACCAAGATTCCTCCTTGGACATGTTCAAGCCGCAAGCCTAAACAAAACTTGGTTTTACCCAAATCTTTCATTTCAAACTCGGACTTCAAGTATGAGCATGCCTCTTCAATTTCTTCATCCGTCCCAATGATGTTCAAGTCATCTACATAGACGGAGATTATACAGAATCCAATCGGGATCATTGTATAAACACACATGGACAATCTTATTTGTTTGTGTAGCCTTTCTTGCGAGAGAAAGTCACTCAGCGATTGTACCACATTCTTCCCGATCGCTTCTTGACCCATACGGTGATTTCTCCAATTTCACAATGTACAAGTTTCTATTTGCTCCATCTTGGTTGGGATAGGAATTCCTTAGGTACTTTCATGTATATCTCGAATCCAAGTTTCCATCTGGTATCTTTGTGACAACATCCATTAGCTTCATTCTCAACTTCAAGTTGATCGCCATTGAGATCAAATATCTAAAGGTAATTCCTCCCATGACCGGAGAATAGGTTTCTTCATAATCAACTCCGGGGCGTTGAGTGAAACCTTGAGCTACGAGCCTTGCTTTGTACCTTACAACCGTTGTTTTCATTCTTCTTAGAACAAAGACCCATTTGTGACCTCACGGGGTTTATATGGGAGGTGTGCGGCATCTGGCCCAAACACCTCTCTCTTGTTGGAGAGACTAACTCTGCAGTGATTGCCTTTTCCATTCTTCCCAATCTAGCCTTTTCTTGCACTCTGCGAAGATGCGGGCTCGGGATCATGATCAATGATCGAGGCAATCTTCTTTGCAAAGTATGCATCAACGTTGGTCGTTGCTCTATTCAGGATTCTCCTGTTATTACAAAGTTTATGGCCATTTCTTCATGGGGTGCTTCATGCACTTCTACTTGCTCTTATTGCTTTTCCCTATTGCAGAGCAAGTTCCTTTAGCTTTCATCGCCTATGTGTGCGCACACATTATTTCCTGGCTTCCTTGGTGGAAGATTCAAGTCCGGAATTGCCTTTTCCATTGGCTTCTTTCCAGGTGTGTCTCAACTGGCTCCCTTCTTTCCTTGGGGCATTTTCATGATTGGTTGTGGTAAGTCCTCTCGCCATTTTCTCGCACGTCTCGGGTACTTTGGGTTTGAGGAGCGATTGCTGCTCTTTTTCTTTGAGGCCTCGAGCAGGTTGAGGATACCTTCTATTTTCTTTGGTATTTACACCCTCTCGGTGCATTCCTTGCGGGTACATGCGACTTAACCACGCCCTTCGGATCACAAAATGATCAGCGGTTCATTTGCTAAATTCGCAAATCAATTATCTTCGACTTCTTGATTTGCTTCATTAGTTCGGGGTCATGTGCGGGGATCGGTGGAATGCCATATGATTTCCGGCATTTTTCATCCAAAGGTTGATTTCCTCCCTAATGACGGAAACGATCCTCGTCAAAGATGCAATCAATGAATCGGTCAGTATGCAAGTCTCCAATCATGGGTTCCAAATACCGATTATGGATGCACTCTCATAACCAACGATATCCTGACTTGCGGAGAGGGCCCATTGCGATCCGTGAGGGTGGTATAGGTACATATACCATACACCCAAATTTTCTAAGATGGGAGATCTTGGGATGATCCGTGCACAAGCCGCATAGGAGAATGGATGTTGTAGGCCGACGGTGCGAAATTGATAAGAGCTGCTGCGTGCGCAGATGCGTGTCCCCAACAAGTGTTGGGCAAGTTACAACTCGCAAAAGCGGTCCGACAATGAACTTGATCCTCTTTATTAGTGCTTACGCTAGTCCGATTCTGCGTATGAACGTGCGGTGCGAGTGCTCAATCGCTATCCTGTTCTTTGTGCAATAATCATCAAATGCCTTTGAAGTAAATTCTCGGCATTGTCCATTCTAATGGACTTCACGCGATGATCGAGAAAGCATTCTTAATTCTTATGATCTGCGAGATCAGCTTTGCAAAAGCATGGTTTCTTGTTGACAACAAGCATACATGCGACCATTTCGAGGAAGCATCGATGAGCACCATAAAGTATCGAAACGGCCCTGACAAGGGCTGAATCGGACCGCAAATATCCCCTGGATGCGTTCCAGGAATGCAGGGATTTCACTTTGCACTTTCATGACAGAGGGTCTAGTTATTAATTTCCCGGTGGCACATGCGGGCACACAAAATCTTCATGATTCGGAAATTTTTAACATTAATGCCATGACCTTGTGAGTTGTTTACTATATTTCTCATCATTCTAAGACCGGGATGACCTAATCTACCATGCCATAAAGAAAATAACTCAGAGCTTCTAAAAACAGTCTTCAAGGAAGTATACACTTCGGGTGCATGAATATTCGTGTAGTACAACCCAGATTCATATGAGGGACATTTTTCTAATACCATTTTCCACATACCGCGTGCTTCACAATGCACAAGTATTCTTTGCCATTTTCTTCATTGGTTTCTACGTGAAAACCATTGGCGCGGATGTCTTTAAAGCTTAAGAGAGTGCGTGTTGATTCGAGGTACAAAGGGCTTCTTCAATTACCAAAGTTGTACCCATAGGTAATATAATAGTGGCTCTTCCCGAGCCGATTACATATGAGTCGCTTCTGCGATCGTAGTAATCTTTCGGCGTTCTTCGTGATCGATTGGAAATACTTAGACTCTCTTAAGATGGTATTTGTTGTGCCACTATCAACAATGCATATCTCTTCCATTTGGGCGCTACACGATTTTTAGATAAAAGAAATATAATTCTAATCAGATAGAGGCAAAACGATCCAAATATTACTTGCAAAATTGAAGAATACTGGAATAAAGAATAAATTGCGTATTTATTCATGAAAGAAGTATGCTCTTCTAGAGCTTACAATTCATTATTCAAAGAAAAAGCTAACAACCATAATCTAAAAAGAAATGCAATTCATGCATTAACGGGTTTTTGGACTTTTCCTTGGCCTGAAACTTCTCTTTTTCACCTGTTTGCCCTTCTTTCTATGAATGGGCTTTCTCACCTTAGAGCTATTGGCATTAACTTCTGTGCCAGTGCCCCTTCCAGGTGGCTGTGAGACATAGTTCTTTCGTAGAACATCGTCTTGCGATTCCGCAACTTGCATTACATCAATCAGTTCGCTATACTCCTTGTATGCGTCCTGATGATAGTGCGTGCATTCGGATAGCATTTGGGTGGAAGGTAGAGAGTTTTCTAAATCTTCTCTTTATCGGTGATCTTCTTGCCACATAGAGAGATTGGTACAAATTCTACGCAAGGTAGAATTGTATTCGCCTTGTTTTAAAGTCTGCAAATCTCAAGCGTACCCAATCTTGCTGTGCTTGGGGCAAGATGGTGTTCTTGAGCTTCTCGAACCGCTTCTGAAGTGCAGTCCAATGCTTGAGTGCACTCTCCTCAGCCATATATTCATTCTTGAGTGGTGAGAGGTGGTGCTCGAGGAAGTGCAAGACTTGATAGTTACGTTGGCGGTAGGTTTCAAGGCCCTGCGAGGACCCTAGACCAATCGCGGCGGAGCTTCTTGCCCCCAAGAACGATCTTCACGTCCGATGCCCAAGTGAGGTACTTCAAACTCACGATTCACGATTCATGATTTTAAAATTCTGGTTTAGATTACTGCGTGTAATCTGATAGAAAAATGGTTGCAAAAGCATAAAGTGCAGGAAAATAAATTCATATGCATTGCAATATATTAAATAAAGCAACGGATTCAAAATTCATAAAGAAAATTCAGAAGCAGAGAAATAGAGCAAGAAAAATTAAAACAGGGCCAAATAAGTCTTCTAGATTTTCCGCAATTTTTCAAAATTTTCTGTTTTTTTTTTTCTTCTCCTTTTCCTTTTCTTTCTTTTTCTTTTCTTTTTTTTTTCTCTTTCCTTTCCTCGCCGATCGCCCTTGGCCCATTCTCCTTTTTTTTCTTTACCGGCCCAATAAGAACCGGTCGTGGCGGCTAGGGTTCCCACCCCTAGCCGCCACTCATCTCCCACACCGCCGCGCTTCTTTTCCACGCGAGCAACGCCTTGGCGAAGGGTCAAAGCGGCGCCGACGGAGGGCCAAGGCGGCGGCAGCCGAAGCGAGCGGTGCGAGCCGTGTGGTCGAGGCGGCGCGGCGCGGCCGGTGGTCGGAAGGCGGTGCACACGCTGGCCGAGGAGGCATCGTCGCCGGGCGCGGTCGACGGCGTCGGTTGCCGAGGCGGCCGGGCACCGTGGCGATCGAGGTGCTGTGAGCACGACCGTCTTGGGCGGCGACGGCGGCGGCTTCCTTGGCGCGGAGCCGACCGAGGCAAAGAATGATGGTGGCGCTGGCGCGAACACGCAGCGTCGGCCGCTGCGTTTTAGGCGACACGCGATCGCGACGACGCCGAGCGGCGTCGGCGAGCTGGGAGATGGCGGCTGCGAGGTCGGAGGCTGCCAAGCCGGCGGCATGGCATGAGCGGGCGGAGACAGGCCGGCGGCGACTCGGAGGCGGAGGCCGCACGGCTGCCGCGAGGTCGGGGCGGCGAGCACGCGAGCGGGCGGACGGAGCTTCAGTGGTACCAATGGCGCGGCTGCAGCTGCGAGTAGAGACGGAGGTCGAGGCGGCGCGCTCGAGCGCAAAGACGCTGCGACGCAGCGGGCCGGCGAGCACGACGGCGGCCATCCCGGCGTTAGGCGCCGCGGCTCGACCACGGCGCTTCTGGGCGCGGCGGAGCTTCGGCGGCGGCCGCCACGCGCGTGGCGTGGCGGCGGCTTAGCGTCGCTCGAGCTTCAAGGCCGGCCGGTGCCCGGCTGTGGCGCGCGCGAGGCCGAGACGCGCACAACGGCGGTGGCCGGATTCGAGCGCAGCGACGGAGCGAGCTTGTGCGGCGTCGTCGGCGGTCAAGGCCGGCGCCGGCGCGCGCGCGCGTGTAAGCCAAAGCCGAGTGGCCGACGCGCGCGGGCGGGGTCGGCGACCGTCTCGGAGGCGGTGCCTTCGGCCGAGCGAAGCGTCGCGCGCGCGACCGAGGCGGCAGAAGAAGACTTTCGAGGCCGGCCGGCGACGGCCGCGCGGGTGGTCGCGACGGCCGGCGGCGGGTCGGCTCGAGCCGAGCGGCGCTTCTTGCGTCGTCGCGGTGGCCCGGAGCCGACGGCGGCGGCATGGAAAACCGAGGTCGGCCGCCGCGGCGGCGCGTCCGTGGTGAACCGAGGCCGGCGAGGCGGCGGCGGCGGCTGCGTGAACAAGGCAAAGACGGCGAGGCGGCGACGGCGCCGTCGGCGACGCGCTACGTCTTGCCAAGACCGAGGCAACATGTCGATTTCCTTTTTTACGTGATGAGCAAGTAAACCACGTCTTTGTTGCTTCATGTCGGCTAGCCGTGCGATCGCCGTGTAGCCGTGCCACGTAAGATAGATGCATGCATAGAAAAAGAACGATTAGATTCAAACGCTAATCCCACCTTTCTCACCTTTTCAACTGATCTCGGTGAGCTTCGTCGCGATAACGTGTTAAGGAACCTCGCTATCGAATAGTCCGGTTCCCGAACAGATCTGAAGTGGAGAACAGAAAGAGAGAGAGACACGTGATTAGGGAGAGCGAAAGCGGAAATTCTTTATTGCTAATGAATTCTAGTACATGGGGGGACCCCCCTCCTCCTTTTATAGCGCTCTCTAGGGTTTTGGCTAAGGGACCACATGGGCCTTCCAATGGGCTATTAGGGTTTCTTAACAAATACATGACGATAGTCCCAAAAAATCTTCCAGCCATAAAAAATAGGTATATATGTAGGGATTCTATTCACATGACTTAGATATAATAGCCTATAGGTTGGCTTTAATTTAGTTGTGTTTCACATGTGGATTTTTTTTCCAAATGATTTTAGTTGTTTATATAGTGATTATGTGGAGGAAAGAACTTAACCATGCTCCGTGCAATTTACTATGATAGAGAAATATATGCGGTTACTTGTTCCACAAAATCTACTAGAACTTTTCACCTAGGATCATGTCGTAAGCATTGGACAACTTGCAATTGAACCTAACATAAAGGCGATCAGCTCTGCCCAAACTGATTGGTTTTCACTCCCTCTACTTTCTCAAATTGATTCAATCAGTAAATAAATCACACAACTCAAATTTCCAAAAACAAATAAGTAACTAAGAGGCTATTTGGTTCATAGCCAAACTTTGCTACATATCAAGTTAATTAGATAAATTTGACTTAGTTAGATGTCTTTTGATTTATAGCCACACATGTGGTAAGAATCCTTTTTACCATCCAGGTCCTACGCATCATTGATTTAAAAGTGTGGCAAAATTTATTTTGCTAACCAAAGTGTGTCTTCAATTTTAATGATCTAACCTTAAATAAGTTTAGGAAAAAAAAAACCTATGACAGAGCATAGCAACATTAGTATAGTAACAGACAGATTAAAAAAATAAAAAAAAGGCAAAGGCTATGTTTACATATTACATGCAACCCGCCAAGCTCTCTCGAATTCGGGCACCACCTCAAACACCTTCCTTCTTCTCCCTCGCGTCGCTTATAAATACCCCTCGTCTTCCTCCCACTTCCTCTCCCATTTTATTCCCCTCTCATCTCCTCCTCCGCTTCCGGCTTCTCTCCCTTTCTCCACCAAATAAACCCCAAAAAGTGAGTGAGAGAGCACACCTGCCTGGGAAGGCTAGGGTTAGGGGCTCCTCGCCGCCGTCGCGTGGGCGTGTGGTGCGATGGCCACCGCCGCCGCCTCCCCGTCGCCGCGCCACCAGCCGCCGCCATCGCCGTTCGTGGAACTCGTCAAGGGCCCCTCCGGCCTCGAGAAGGTCGTGCTCCGCGGCGCGCTCAGCTGCTCTGCCGAGGTACCCGATTCGACCCATCCCGCCCCCCCTCCTCCCCCCTTTGTGTGGTGCGTGCGTCTGTGTGTGAAGTGTGTGGGTTGGCGCGCGTGGCCTCGCGATTCGTTTGGATTTGCGTGCCACTTGCGTAGATCCGGGGGGTATCCGGCTGATCCGCGCGGTGTTTGGGCGAATTGGACGAGGTTTTTGGTGTTCGGATATGTGATTTCATCTGTTTTTGTCCTCGTTTCGGTTGGATAACTAGTAGCGCATTGCATGATCCGAGTGCTACGTACATGGAATCGTGCGGGCTGAGATGTGATCACGGTTTTAGCCGCTTATTTTGTGCTAGGAAAGGTGTTATTATGATGGTTTTGTGACTCGATGCGTGATCAGAGTAGGCGCGCCGTCCTATGGTTAATTTTTTGTCACTTTTGATGTTTCATGGCAAATTGTTAGGTCTGTATCTGCAATGTTCGAAATGCTGTGTTTACTCTGTAGATGGTAGAAAGGTGGTACTGAAGGACTTGTTAAGTGATAATTCCCCTGTTTACAAACTAGAATGTGGAGAAAGGAACTTGCGTGGCAATGATATAATTTGCCAAGTAAGAGGACTCTATGTTAGTCTGCTTTGTGTCTATGATGTGTGATGCTGAGGTTGGATTTGTGGTCCATATATGTTTTGTAGCCCTTGTAGGGGAGATCATATCCTGAATGGCAGACATTATTTCAGACAAGTTTGGATGTATCCTCAGTTTTTGTACTGTTTTGTACAATATCCCTTTGTTCCTATGTTGTTCGTTTTGCTGTAACTAGTTTTCAGAAGAAGCTAATGCCAAATAGTGGGTGATTTGATCTGTATCATGCTAACTAGGGCAGCCTCTAGTCCTGTCCAGCCGTTGAAGTTTGTTCCTTCGGGTTTTCATACAAGGAGTGGATGAATTTGTTAATTATGCTTCTATATGTCATGGAATCTAGCCCATCATTTATATATAGAGAGAGAAATACCTTTCATCCTCTGAACCCTGTAAAACCATCATCGTGGGCCAGTTTTGCATGAGAATTGATGGTAAGTTTGGTTGGACGAATACATATGCCTTGTTTTACCTTTGTGGAGCTGTGCTGTTGTTTTGGCACTCTTGGGAAATGCTCTCCATATTGTTGTAGTTGTGCTCATCTGTGTCTACACAAGAAAGTTTAGCACGTTTGTAATTTCTGTGTTTGCTGTCATACTTGCCAGAAAGGATCCACATTTCACATATTGAAGTGTGCAGGGTTCTTCCTGGTGGTTTTCTTCCATCTTTATTTGTTCTTCCCTGTCTTGTTTCAAGAACATGATATGTTTTGTCTATGCTCTGAACTTTCAGTTCGTTATATTGCAAAAACACACGCTGCATTGATGAGGAACTAGTCTTTTGTTTTCCCAGGTCTGTCTTTACGGAGGTCAAGTAACTTCATGGAAGAATGACCATGGGGAGGAATTGCTTTTTGTCAGCAGCAAGGTACAAAATCCTTCCATTGCCTATGTAAAGACTATGTGGGTGCATGTGTACCATAAAAACATCTTTGTGTGTTTTGGAAGTCATCCTTGCTCCTTTCGAATGGTGTCTTGTGAACATCTCCTGATTTCAAAGCCCATTTGTTTTATGTCATATCCCTGTCACCGTCTGAATGCAGGAGTATTTAGTTATAACAAAATGTTTCTGCTCATGACTTCACATTCTTAGCTCCTTTTTTCATGATTGGTTCCTTTGTATTCTGAGCTTCAGCCAAACATATCTAATGATTTGCAGCTGAATTAACGTCTTGCTATGTATTACTTCAGTGTTCGTCGTATGTTCATACCTCCAAGCCATGTTTAATGCCTCAAAACTTTGGAAGTAAAATATTCTTTTGCAGGCCATTTTTAAACCTCCAAAAGCCATTCGTGGTGGGATACCCATTTGCTTTCCCCAAGTATGCAACTTTCATCTATAATGACTTTCATGTTAGAAATATTGTCTGTCCCAATCCCTGAGAAGCACCCTGTTGATGCAGTTTGGAACACATGGAAATCTTGAACAACATGGATTCGCAAGGAATCGGTTTTGGACTATTGATGATAATCCACCTCCTTTACCAGTAAACCCTGCTATTAAAGCTTTTGTTGACCTGATTCTGAAGCCTTCTGAAGATGATTTCAAGATCTGGCCTCACAGGTTCGTGTTATATAAATAGACCACAGGGTGATCATTGATTTTATCCCTTTTATTCATATGGTGTGGTATACATATCTGATTCTGCTCTCGGCCTATTCAATGCTAACAGTTTTGAGTTCCGCTTGAGAGTTGCTCTTGGTCCTGGTGGAGATTTGAGTCTCACGTCTCGAATTAGGAATACCAACACTGATGGGAGACCTTTCTCTTATACATTTGCATATCACACATACTTCTCTGTCTCTGACATAAGGTATGCACTTGATGTGTTTTTTCCGTTCGCTTTGTTCTTCGCTTTCTTTTTATGATATTTTGATCTCTGCAATCAAATGCTCCATTTATTGATTTAGCATCTCTGTCTTGGAAATTTAGAATGTTGTTTTGTACTTTTTGCATGGTTTTATGGCATTTTGTACATGTCAGGCCAATATATATTCAATGGGTACATGTTGATTGTTGCATCTATATTGGATAGGAGTCTGCTAGATGCCAACATAATTTTTGTGAGAAATTTAGATAAAATGGATATATCTTGGTTTGGTCCTGATATTAGCATATTGCTAATTACACTAAATGTAATGTTATAGTAGAATTTACCTTGTCGTGGGATTGTGTCATGCTGCTGTATTACATGTGTTCCCTGTATGTGATGATGGCATGTTCAAAATTTCATCCTGCCCGAAGATAGTAGTAACAAACTATGACTCAGTGATACTCTTGCCTTCCATACTACTGCAATGCACATTGGATAATAAGGTTCTGGTTGAGTTAGACATGTATAATATATAAATTTGTGATGTAGTACTACACATAAGATATTATTTGTCAATTAAAAGAAAATCATGATTTAATATGAGTATACCAACTGTTTTCATTTGACTTAAATTCACTATTAATTTTTGTTTTGTGCGGTGACAACAGCTCCAACTATTGGCGTATGCAAATTTTCCACATTAATGCTACAAGCCTACAACGGTCAAAAGATAATATCGATATATTCTTAAAAATGCCGGTTCAGACAATGATGTTTTTGATCACTTGAGATTAATAAGTAAATTATACTATTACCGTTCTTTCCAAATCGAGTTCATCCAATGGCTCTAAGTCGTAATTGTTTTCCCTTTTTCTTTGGTTTATAAATCTTGACTTGGATATTTGAGATTGCAAGTATTGGCTATCTTATTTCTTCCTTGACATTAAAATTTTATCAGTGAAGTGCGTGTTGAAGGGCTGGAAACAATGGACTACCTTGACAATATGAAGGGAAAAGAGCGTCACACAGAGCAGGGGGATGCTATTGTATTTGAATCAGAAGTAAGTGTACTACTGCATATTAAATATCTAACTTTTCATGTAAAAATAGTAAAATACCTAATGTTTCACGCTACTTACCTGTAATTATCTCTATGGTCAAGGTTGATAAAGTATATCTTGCTGCACCCTCAAAAATTGCAATTATTGATCATGAGAAGAAAAGAACATTTGTTGTGACGAAAGAAGGACTTCCAGATGCTGGTACGCTTGATTTGATCGCAAATCTTTTTATATTGAACTTCTATCAATTTTGTTTTGCTATAAAGTGTGTTATTGTGACCTTCATTATTACCTGTTGTATAGTTGTTTGGAACCCTTGGGACAAGAAGGCAAAAGCTATGCAAGATTTTGGGGATGGAGAATACAAGCACATGCTTTGTGTGGAGCCTGCTGCTGTTGAGAAGCCTATTACCCTGAAGCCTGGTGAAGAGTGGAAAGGAAGGCTCGGGCTATCGGCTGTTCCTTCCAGTTACTGTAGTGGGCAGTTAGATCCATTAAAGGTTCTTCATGGTTGAGATTCTCGCTTTCTGCATCTTGTACAGGTGATGTTTTACTCTAGCAACATGATTACTCAGATGAATACATACCTTAGGCTAACTTCTTCTGTTGTGGATTCAATGCATCAATTGTTAGATTATGTTCTGTTGCATAGATGCTATATTATGATTATGAATGTGCTTAAATGTGTTCCCTAAAAGAAACTTAGTGGGTGATGAGCAGCTGAATAATAGTTGAACTGAAATTTATCATGGTTCTTGCATACACAATTTAGATGCAAAGGAGAGATGCACACCTTGAATTATTTATGTGCTTGAAAGTCTGTTAGAAAAGGTTTGGCTGCTAATGCCGAAAGTGTTTCTGGTTTTGGGACAATAAGTTTGAGTGGTGCGGCCTTAAAGTTTGGTTTAACATGAAGGGGACAGCACCCTTTTGAGATTGTGCTTCCTGCTTGCCTCATCCGGCAACAAATCCCTTGGGTGTTTGACTGCTTTATAGCCTGGAAAGGACCTAGCAACTGAAGCCAGCAATGTTGTTTTCCAAATTATAGTCTTCGAGTAGGCCTAATTATTGTTGTCTTTTGAAAGTCTTCTTGTCCTACAAGCACCAAATTGCACAGTAACCATCCGTAGTTATTTCGACAAAACTGCTCTTCTGAACTGTCAACTGTATAATCATATGCTCCTCATTTGCATGTAGACTTATTACTGCCAGATAGATGGGCGTTCAGACGCGCTCCACGCGATATTCCAACTGATTTATCCCTGTTTCCAACTCATGAATGGTTTGGTTTCTGCAGGAGCACCTCATTGCCCTTACTATTTGTTGCTGGGCTGGCGTCGACACCGCTTCGACCTTCCTTCCTCCGCCATTTTTATCCCTCCATGTTTCGTTTTTTTGTATCTTGAAGTGAGTAGTAGGGTACTCTGGAATAACAGACCGTGCCTGCCAGCTTCTTTGATCCTAGAGTGGGTCATGTCCTCGCTGGATGAAGTCGATCAGTGGACACAGTACTACCGTGCGTGCCGTAGTCGTTTCACATGATTCGTCGGCCATGCTTGGAAATGTTACTGCGCCGCATATTCGTAGCATTTGCTGTTGATCTGTGGCTATGTCTGAAGGAATGGGATGAATTGGCCGACTTGAAGGAGGCATGTAGAGGTTCTATTTCTTGCCATGTGGTGTGAACTTAACTCAGTTGTCAGCTGAGGTTAGAAGTATGCGTAACCATGAGACTGATTCTCAAGTGGGTTTACCTCATCTAATGAAGATGCGTTTGGAACCAGGAATTTCTGTGGGAGCTATGGAACAAGTGTCGTGTTCCTTGTAGAATCTCTACTAATAAATATAAGTTGGTATATCTACCTTCAGAGCACATCATCAACTCTTACCCATGATCTCCTTCTCGAGTTCTTCCCCAATCCCTACTTCCCATCACTTTCTCCAATCACGTTGTCGCCCACCTCATACCGCCTGTTGTTGCGCACGGCCACGGATTGGAATAGCGCTACAAGCCCATTGCCCCTTCCCTTGTTTCGACCCGCCCCCTCCCACAGCATGATCTGTGGTGATCTGCATAATTATCTAAGGGTAATAATAGTAACACCATTATTACTCTAAGATAATTATACTTGTCTTCGCATATTAGCTAATAAAATATCAGTTGCATCAAACACTTTATTTGTTAATACACCGTGTTCAGAGTCTTGCAACAAAACAATAATTAGAGACTAAGATGAAAACTTATTATAATCCATTGTCACAACGGGCTACAAGTTATTACTACAATGTCATACATAATATTTAGTACAACAAAAATTAATATACATAAACACTAAAGTACCTAGTTTTATTATGAAAGAGTGGGTTTTCGATTTTTAATTATTGAAATTGCTAGTAGCACTCGTATGTAAGGCAGACTTAACTTTCGTAGCCTCCAATCCATGAGACAGGTATGAATTCATGATTTGACCCTGCGCAGATTTGTACCACTTTAACCATAGTGATCCCAACAATCGTTGAGACTCTAGAATGTTTATCACAACTCCAGTATTAGATCAACCCTGGCAGTTGATGAGCCATGGTGTCTTTCACCAACATTCCCCACCCATTCGCAGCATACCAGTTGTATCCTGATTTCAATGCACATCGGTGGTACTCATCTGATGACGTTTAGATATAGCGCCCTGGAACACTTCAACCGCAGTTAAGTTTCAAATTCGCGTACCTCTTCGGGTCTTCCGACCTACTCGGTTTCACGCTCTTAGTTTTGTACTCATACCGTGGAGATCATAACACCTTCATAGGACAACCTTTTTTTGTTGTTTCCACACACTATAGTTGATACGTTAAATATGACTCATTGCCCTAGTGTAATAGTTCATCCTTATATTCTAGCCTATGTAGAGAGCCCCACCGGTGATACCCTTCTAAAAGGCACCCTCTACCCACCTCTTATATATATATGTTTGCCGGCTCAATCGTTATAAAAGCCATCCCAAGCACATCAATAATCACTACCTCAGCAGTTCACCATTAAACTATCTTTCCAACAGCATTTGATTTAGTGTTTCCTTAGAAAGAGATTTTCTAATGCATTGATGATATCACATATAAACAAATATATTTGATTGAAATTATTCAAATATGATCAAGAAATGTTTGCCTGAAATTGAGTGAAAATAGATGTCCTCACACGGATTTCGGAGATAATCACTTGCCTGAGTTAACTTGATTCCTAAAATTTTGAAATATTACTATTCAGATTAATGTTAAATTATGGCGGGTTTTGTTGCATCTAACTACGTCTAACTATTCTCTAACTTATTTTAAGGTCTGAATATTTTTACGGCATATTTTATTTTTGTGTTGATAAAAATTTTGGGGTCACGTGTTTACTTGATCTACCTCATTGTTTTCTTGTTTTTAAATATTGTGGCCATTATCAGTGTTATTTAGCTGCTTATCTGATGGCATTCATTCCCTTCCTTTTATTCGATTTTATTTCTTAGTATTAATGGGGTCATTATTATTCTTTTGGAGGATTAACATTAGCAAGTTATTTATTTTGTTATTATTTTTTCTTTTCTTTTTCTTACTCTTCGGCCAAGCTTATCCATTCCTTCTCCTTTCCCCTCAAGCCTCCCTCTCTATGCCTCTATGGTGCTGAATCACCGCCCAATCTCCCACTATCGGCTCACTCTGGCGTCGCCCGACAACCTGTGCCACCTCCCGGCCTAGCCTGCTTGGCCTCCTCCTCCCCGCCTGCCTCGCTTGGTATCCTCCTTTTTGCGTGCGTCTGAGGCCTGCTCATTTTCATCACCTGGGTCTCCACCGCTGACCACCGGGCCTCCGCCACTGGTCTCCCAGCCTCCGTCCAGCCTGCTACCCCAGGCCGTGTTGCCCTGGGCCTTTTGGTCTCCACCTCTGGCTTACTACCCCTCTATGTTGCCCCGGGTCTCTTGACCTATGCCTTTGGCCTGCTACCCCGCCGCGTCGCATCAAGTCTCTCGGCCTCCGCCTCCCCACGCCTCCATTGCTCATGCTTACTACCCTGAGCCACCCTGGCCCAGCCAGATCCCTCGGTCGCCTGGTCTCTTACTTATCCACGGTTGCCACCCTAGTGGCCGGTTACCCATCTCTTCCCCCTTTTTCTTTGTACTGAGATTTTGATAATTATTTTGCTTAGTTGATTGATTTTGATTGAGTTATCTTCACTAGTTGATGATGATTCTTGAGGGTTGTTGCCCAAGGTTTAGCGATGCTGCGACGAAACCCGGGAACCTCCTGTACACTGGGGAGTACGAGGCGGTTGTCGATCACGTACGGCGCCACCCTTATGGCGACTACTCCTTTGAGACCCCTAGCATTTCTACCCATCTATTGCTTACTCTCCCTACTGCATTTGAGTACTTGGTCTCTAAAGTTAGTAGAAGTATCGATCTGTATGTACCTGGTGATGTTGAGATTTGGGAATAGGAATGGGTGGTGCTATGGTGGTGTGATGTACTGGTGGTTGGGGTCGATGTTGTTGTGGCCGGCTCCTTTCTTGTTGGCTGTCTGGGGTCGGTTGCCCTAGCGCCTGGTTCTTGGCTACCGCCGGCTCTTAGCGTGCTCTTGCTCACCCTTGGATGGTGTAACATCCCAATTTTTGGATTAGTTGGAGTTAATATGGATTTTATGGATTTTCTGAATTTATTGGATTTTTCTGGAATTTATTTGGGTTTATTAATCATTATTGAATATGGCCTATTGTGAAAATTATTTGAATAATGGGAAATTTTAAATAAAATTTTGTCAAAAATATTTATTTAAGTTCCAAATATCTCAAAATATTTTTTAGAATTTTTTGGATTTTTCCTAATATTTTTACTATTTATTTTAACTTAAACTATTTTTGGGAATTATTTTAAATCGAAAAGCCTTGGAAATTCCTTAGCAGTGTTGGGCGGGAACCCACTAGGGCCCCGCCCATCCTATTCCCGCATTGGCTCGTTCCGCCCCAATAGCCCATGCCGTGGATCCACCGTTGGATCGAGATCTAAGGGTGGATGGCGACATTGAAAACCCTAGGATGTTTCAGCCATCAGATTTGATCATGCGGTGGGGATCTAACATGGCTGATGGGAGTTTGAGTGTATCTCGGCCGTGGGCATGTATGCGTGTGCGACCGAGATCATGCCACATCTAGAGTCGGGGTGTCTGTCGGATCAAGGACACGTGGATGGCCCGGATTTCATCTTCCTCGTGAAGCCGTCGTCGTATCGGAGGCAAACTCCTCCGCCGAGTCAGTTCATGTTTGTTGTGAAGAACGTGGACGCCAAGGCTTTAAATAGGAACCGGGACCCTGTCCGAGGTTCACCAGATCATGGCGCAGCTTTTGATACAAGCATCGTCGGCCGAGGAGCTTCAAGCACGAAGAAGACGCTCATCGGAGTTCGCTGGGTGTGCGTCGTCGGGTTTTTGCATGGATCTCCATAGCTGGTCCACTTCCGCCGCAGCAAAGGTCACCATTGAATGCGCCGAGTTCATCTTGCCCAAATCCATGGGTCACCAAGCTCGATCTATCCCAGGATAGTTGTCTGCTTCGTCGTCTTCTCAAAGGCCAGTGAGTGCGTCGCCGTCCATGTCTTGTCGGGAAAGCTCGAGCTTCGGGGTGATGTGGCTGTCAACGTGTCATTGTGTGGGTGCCACGTTGCTGCCCAGTTGGATGTATGTGCCCACGTGTGCGCCGCATGGTTGTTTCATTACTTGTTGGTTAATATTAGAAATCAACATGGGTTGGTTAGACTATGTTTAGTACGCTTAGCCATGCCACGTGTAACTCACGACTTTGAATTATCAATTTAATCTTGACTAATGGAATATGGAATATGTTTACGGAATTGGTGTGTCATGTGTTGTCACACAATTATGTTGAGTTGTAGTGACGGGGTTGTCACGCAATGATGTTGACTTGTTGATGGCATGTGGTGCTTGGTAAACAACTGAGGTGATAATCATTTAGATTGGGGCAGTTGGCAAGGGACAGTGTGCCAAGGTGGGCTAGAAGGACCGAGGGTTTGTGGAAGTCTTGCCTCGGTCATCTTAAGGACTTAAACTTGCAAGCATTTGAACTCAGTCAAACATGCAACCACATGTCTGGAATAGAATGTACCTAACTGATTAATTTGTGATGTCTTAGCTTTGGTATTACTAGTGGTGGTGTGAGTCCTGACTATATGGGTAAATTCACATGGCACAAGAAGGGAGCCCTGATTGTGGTAACCAGTTCCTCCAGTGTTGAAACCTTAGCGGGTAGTACTGGGTTATGCCAGAGCATTGTAAAGGCTTTGCCATAATCTCTCTGCGGCACACCAAAGGAAGTACGCTAATATTGATTGTACAAAGAGACGATCATGTCGTGTGGGTAAAGCGCATAACCTCTGCAGAGTATAAAATCTATTCGGATAGTCGTGCTCGCGGTATTGAGCAATCTTAGGAATTACAATCAAGGGTTAGATTTTATAAACTGAAAACTTGGATGGGAAAGCAGGATGCCATTGGGAAGTTGAAATATGATTTAGGGATGGAGGCCATGTTTACTTGAGAAATGGTGAAAGTTAATATTTACTGATATTTGTTTTACTACCTTTTAAATCTACATATTGTACCTATTTACAGCCATTCCATTGGAATAAGCCTTGCATATAGTTATGTTAGAATTGCATTCTGTGCACAATTTGTTGAGTGTTTAAAGTACTCACCCTGGCCAACAACAAACCATTAGTTGAGAAGTCTACACCAGCTTTGGAGGAGTACCAGGATGAGACGAATGTTTAGGGTACGAGCCTTGTCAGTTGCCTGTGGTATACTAAGGGGTCATCTACGTTTTTTATTCCGTTGCAGTTTAGTTTGTTATTCACAGTTTAGCCTTACGAGGCATAATCATGTAAGTCGATCATAAGATCAGTCAACAACTTTATATTTAATATACGAAGTCTTTTATTATGTTTTCGCTGTGTATAATTGTGATATTCATCTATGTTGAGCCTGTGTGCATTAGTGTGATCCTGAACTAGTGCGATATACATAGAGGGTCTGGATTTGCATATTCGGGTTCCAACAGATGGCTTGGTAACGATGGCCTTGCTTCTTGGGATGGTCTCGACTGGCTTCAGTTGGTTGCTGGCTTTGGGTGCATTTAGAGGAAATGCGGATGTGGGGAAGAAGGACTGGAGGGGCTGGCTCTGACTTGCTTGGTTCCTGGCTCCTTTGCTCGTGGTCTCTTGCCCCTGGCTTTGGCTTTGGGTGGCTCGGAGAGAAATGAAGAGGGGGAGAGGGTTTTGGCTCCTTCACCCTTTTTAACCATGCTCTCTTTACTTTTTTTATTATGTGAATGTTTATCTTTTTACTGTATGATATTTTGACACTATTTTGATAACAGATCTCAAATAAATGATAACTCAAGTTTTAAATTCACATTATTTTGTTTTCTTAGAATTTAGAACTTGTGATACCCTCGTCTATTTGAGATCCGTTGCAATTCAGGAGCACTTTGGTCCCAAGCGGTCATGGAATTGGTGGTCTGCGCGATGTACTGGTGGGTTGGATTGCGGCGCGGTAGGCATGCTCTCACCGCACAGGTGGAAAGGAAGAAGAGGAAGCACAGGTGAGCCATGGCAGGTCTTTTGAGTCATTAGGAGGGAGTAAGTCGCGAAGAAGAAACAAGATTTTTTTGTGCTGTGCTGTGCTGTTTCCATTCTAGAAGATGTGGATTCGTGGTCTCACCGAGAATGCCTTGCTAGTTCCTATGAGCCAACATCCACACATATACGTGGTACAGTACAGTTATCGGTGCAGGAGGCAATAGCCTTAGATCCATACAAGTGTCCGTTTTTGGTGTCTGAGAACCCAGTTTTTGGAAAGTGGGTAGGAGGATCTGAGGAGGATGCCCTGGAAAGACCACAAGCCGGTGGCTGTCCTGTTCCTGTCACGGAGGAAAGAAGCTACAGCAAATCACCAGCTGCAAACTGCTACCCACATGTACGGCCAGAAAATTGCACGAAATAGAAAAACGGGATTCTGGGGATCAGGTGCCTGCCGACTAGCCACCTCACAAAAATAATGAACGGTTAGCACAATAATGGAATTAGAATGAATATGATGTTTTGAATAAACTACGAATTGCTTCCAACAAAGGGTTTCCCAAGGAATTTTGTAGGATAGAAATTTCATAGGAATTCTAACCTACAAAGGTATCTCATTTGTAGAAATTATCCCTGAAAGTCATTTAGCTAGGGACACTCACGTTATATTTATTTTCTCTTAGAAGTGCAAGGTGTCTTTCACTCTCTCTCCAAGAAAACCATGCAAACACACCTTCAAGAATGCGTTTTGAATTCACGTAGGAGTTTAATGTACATGCCACTCAATTTCTCTCTCTTTTTTTTCTACTTCCTACAGTGGTTAGATATTGTAAGTTTCTCGCGGTCTTCCTCTATCCAAGTAGTCATAGAAAGCCTGTAGTGAATCATTCTGACATCTGGCCATCAATATCTCTATGAATTCTCACAATCTAGCTCATCCATATACACTAGAATCCATAATCCACTTTATATGTGCTTTTGGAGAATCAACTTCTCTACAACCACAATCTAGAATCAACTTTTAGAGAATTCAAAGCAAAAACTTTTGATTCTGGCTATAAAAGCAGAATAAAAAACAAACAGTCTGATTCTAGAATTCGATTCTCACAATCCAGCCCACCTATATACACTAGAATCCACAATCCACTTTATATGTACTTTTAAATTTCAGCTTTTAGAGAATCAACTTCTCTACAACCACAATCCAGAATCAGCTTTTAGAGAATCCAAAGCTAAAACAAACATGCCCTTAGAATTGTTGGATTTGTACTTTCATAATACTAGTAATGGTGCACGTGCAATACACATTGAAACATATAGATATCGAAAAAAGATAGACCAAATAGTAAGTTCTACGTAATTACGTGCTTTTGAGAAAAACAGAAAATCTTGCCTGAAAATAAATTAAATCATTGCTCACCTTGCTCAAAAGCAAGGCTTAGCAACTAACCTTGCTAGGCAAGGGTGGAAAAAAGAGAACCAGAAGGCTATCATATTTCTTATATATTTTTTTCTAGAACACGCAAAAGATTTGAGGGCGCATTTCATTAGAGGGGGGGGAGAGAGAGAGAGTTCACAGCCAGTCTGGGAAATAAGTTTGCGCACACTTGTTACAGACAAACGGAAGCTATTACAGAAATTATTTGCGACCTAGGACGACGATACATTGGACTAGCACTCAACAAGAGAATAATGGCGACAGGTGGTGGATGCCGGCCGGCCTGCATCCATTGGTCAGAATTGTGTGAACGTGCTCCGCCACCGAGGACGAGACAGAGTTGAAATTAAACACGTCCATTCCGCTCCTTCCAGAGTTGCCGAATCGTCAGGGTTAGCAGCGAGTCGAAGTCACTTCGCATAGCTTTTGTGACTCTTTTGCGAGAAGTGCTCCACGCCTCCACCAATCCGTCAGAATTGAATCCTGAGATGGGCAAAGGGCTTCTAATCCCGCAATGCGCGACAATCTGAACCACGCTTCCCTCGTCATTGGACAAGCATGCATGAAAAGGTGTACCACCGATTTAGTTTCCTGCTCCTGCTGCAGAAGGTGCGGTTTCCCTGATTTGGTCGACCATGGCGTTGCAGCCTGTAGAGCCAACCATACGAAGATTTTGCATTTTTAAAGGTGCCTTGGTTTTCCAGAATTGTTTGGTCGACCATGGAAGTAAACTAGCCCATGGAAGAAAGCTCGATAACCACTCGCAGCAGAGTACTGACCTCAAGGAGTCCATTTAAGCGTGAAAGTGGACGTGGATGTCTGCGAACCCGTTTAAATTAGTCTACAAAATAATGTTATGTGGACACCCACATCTTATTTAATAAATTAAGCGGTCTAAACTATAGCCCGCGAAGTCCACGTTGCGTCCGCGAAACCCGCATCGCTCACCTCTCACACGAATGGCTCCCTCTCTGCCCTCGTCTCATCGCCGCCTCTCCCGAGTCTCCTCTCGCGGCCTCTCCTCTCGGTTCTCGACGCCGGCACACTTTTGTTTGAAAAGTAGATCCCCTGTGAAGTTTGTAGCTGAAAGAATTTTTTTTGGAGTCAGTTGCAAAGATTATTTTGGATTGGGTTGGTTTCAAGTGTGTAGTGTGGACTGGATTAGTTTCAGTGGTTATAATAATACAGATGTAGTGTAGATTCCTCTAGTATTTTGTTTTGTATAGAAGCAATGATAATAAGATTGCTCTTTTCATGTTTTCTACAGAAAGTGCAGTGTGCAAGCTTCTCAAATCTAGGTACTGTTGTTAGAGGAGTGATTTGTATTAAGTGAAGTTTTGAACATCATATTCTATAGAAACAACATTGGATCTCCAATCAAAACAACAGATATGATGTTTCTTTTTTTAAGAACCAGATATGACGTTTCTTACATAACTTGCTGTTGTTTTTGCTCTTTGTAAGTAATAGAGAAGAAGCAATGGAGCAGTATCAGACTATTAGCATAAGACTTATATACTAGTACTAGCAGAGCAACAAAATGGTAGAAGAAGCAGTAGAGGTAGAGCATTAACATTTGCATGGTTAATGTCCAAATTATTGTATTTTAGAGCATTAACATTCAATAGCAAATACAAATTTTCATGCCCAAACTATTGTATTTTAGCTCAACTAAAAGAAAATTATAAGATTTTGTAAGTTTTCCACAAGCGGTTGGAGTTACCAAGCGCTTGTGAAGAGTCTGACTGACAACAGAGCGTTTTGATTATATTCAATATAGAATATGTTTTGAGGGGTTTTGATATAGATTTTGACAATTAAAATAAATAGAACTTCATGAGTTTTTTTGACACACTTAAATATATATATATATATTAGTCATTAGTATTCATTCAGATAATTACAGATCACTAAAAATGAACAAGTTGATCGATGAACACATGAAATAATAAGCTAGCCACGTCTTTTACAACTTTCAAAGAATAAAAGGGCGAATGTTGAGCTCATTTCTTGCGTGCGTCGCTCTTTGTGCCCTTGGTCGACGTTGATGTCAGTTCACCTGTCCTTATTTCAGGACAATCTCTCCAACCATTTGCGTGGAACTCGCCTTTGGTGGATACAATCTAAATCGACAATAAAGCCGATGAGTTGTTCTTGGATTGCTGCAACCCGGTGCGGCGGGATCACGTCTTGCACATCGATGTTGGGCTGACAAAGCGGGAGGTAAATAAATCTCTGGACATGTAATTATTAAAGTGTAAGTACTAAGAAATTGACATGTGCACACTACCTCGGCGTTGGTTGTCGGCACATCACCGTGGGTAATACTTTGCATATAGTGGCACACATAATAGCCACATAGGTTGTTTCCACCCGTCATGCTGTAGAACTGCGATGAAATTTGAAAGGACCACGATTATTGGGATGAAAAGCTGTTACGGCATATTAATATTCTTTAATACGTGCTCGAGTGCTTAATTGTACATCAAATTCGTTCTCGAAATCTCCTTGTTGCTTCTTTCAAACCGCGAATGTCTGTGTGATGCGTTAGTATGAATGGTAATTATCGAGTTGGAATAATTAGCAAGGTATTTCAATATATATAATAAGGAAAACCATCGATATATATGTGCTATATACCGTTTAGGTGTCAATGATAAATTGAAATTTTTCACCGAGTCCTTTTTGAGTCTTGAACAATGATTTGGTGCTATCAAGCTTGATGACAAGCAGGATCCATGAAACCTATTCATGTATTGCAACATATATGTAACTAGTTAGCTAGTAGTATTATAAATGCCTTGGAAAATATAAGAACGAGAGGTTGTATATATACATACTCGAAGTTGAAGGGCGTATATGTACGGTTTGTAGTGCTGTCCCAAGAATGCATCGAGAATGTAATCTTCAAGTTCCTTTGGTTGTATCCAAAGACGAACTCGTTAACAATCTACTGGTCGATGAAGCCCACGTTGAAGATATTCTCTTTTCTACATCGTTGTATCTCCATTCTACATAGAAAGGTATAAGTTTAATAGTTGCAATTTTATTATGCGAGGAAGCACACAGTAAAGGTATGAGCTTGACACTTACAGCACCAGCAGCTCATGAGAGACACGTTGATGGAGTCGGCATGGTAAATATTGTATAAGTCGTCAAATTCGAGCCATATGGTGTTGTCCCGCGATAAAAATCATCTTCTTTGATACGGAGGAACATCGTTCTTCCTTGAGCGGACTCTGTCATGTACCATTCGTGAAATTGCCGCATCTTGGTTGGCGATCCTTTATCTCATTTGGGTCAATCGGCTCCGCCCAACCGAAATTGCCATCTGACCTTTGTTGCCATTGGGATATCATCTATTAATCCAAGAGCTGCGGTGTGGAACCGAGTCCTGCCTCCTTCACAAACCTCTCGAGGTTCTCCGATCTTGGTCTCTCTTCTTCTTCTTTGCCGCGCGACGACCACGTTTATTCTTCCGTAGCCTTAATTATTGTCCGCTCATAGTTGGGACGACAGACAGCAAATGACTTTGTACGGCATGTCGCGAAGTGTTCTGCGCTTTTGGATCGGTTGGTACCTTTGGCTCTACCTTCTTTTTTGCGAAGTGTGCAGCCACTTCTGCTTTAGTGACCGCGTCACTCTCCTCCTTATTCATATCATATGCCCTCTTTGGAGGTTCCTTTACCTTGGTCGATCGGCTGGACTCCGCCTTCTTGGGAGCAGGTGCGGGAGCCTTCATTCTATTATCGAGCTTCTTCCTCGGAGGAGATGGTGGGCGTGGTTTTCCTAGGGGTTCTTTTTGTTTGAGATCTTTGGTGGTGGAGTAGGGCTTCTGCGTGGGCGGGTGGAGACACAGGAGCTTGGTGGTGGAGTAGGGCTTCGCTCTGCTTTATCTTGGCGAGGCATTGCGTGGCGGTGACGTTGGAGGCGTGGGTTGCCGTGGTGGAGATGACGCGTCCATAGTAGTTTGGAAATATGATGTACCGCTTTTGCGCCAAAGGATGATATTGTGGAGGGCCTGTCCAAGCTTGGTCACGTCGTCGCCTCCGGCAATATCGAGGTGAAGTTCTTCAAACCGCCAAAGACCTCCTCCACCGCGACCTTTGAGTAACCGGGGTATCTCGTTGCGATGGAACATCCGCCCACTCCACCGGATATGCCATGCCGTAAGCCACCTTGATGGAGAGGTTACGCGCATCAACATGCAACTCACACTGGCGGCGAACCCTTATGTCATCCACGGGATAACGGGATAGCAAGGTGTCCGCCGGGGCCCGGTGGACGCAGCTACTTCGCCGCGGAGGGTGATCACGCGTCCGGTGATTGCTCGGACCTAGTCCTTGAAGCTTCGAGGGCAATTTGTACTTGTTGCGCAACTATGTCGCCGATGCTAGCACTCGGGTTGCTCGAGCTCTTGTTCCAATTGGTACACTTTACGTGATTCTCTTGATTTGCTTCTATGCTTGGCTCACATGCGTATGTGCGTCCTTGCGAAACCATACTTCCACGGCGTCGGCTTGCCCATACCTCGTGTCCGTCACCGGTGCTCGGGGTTTTCAAGGGCATGTGTTAGCTCGTCATTCTCCATGCGGCACCAATGTACACGCTGAGGCGCTCAACGGCTTGTACAATCCTTTGGCCACCTCTTGTACTCTGGTGCCATCACCAAACCGCCGTTATCCGAAAGGCTCCCCATGACCCATGAACCAATTGCGCGGCGCTGTTCCCACAGAGCGGTAGCGGTGTGACGCCCTTCGCCATTAATTCTTCTTCCCGCTTCTCCCATTTTGGTACACCTTGATGTAACCACCGGTGCCAAGATGGTGGTGGTATTTCTTCATCCGTGAATTGGCCTTGTTCTTCCGACTCGCGGCACGGCCTTGGTGGCATGCCTTGAACTCCTCGAATGCTTCGGTGATCCGCCAACTTAGGAAATTGGTTGAAGTCGGGTCTTTCTCCTTCGCACGTACTTGCGGTGAGAGACGTCTTCCAAGCACTGAAACATTGTTGCCATCTTCTTCAAAGTAAATTTCTTGGCCTTGTCTTGGACCCTTGAGGAAATGTGAAATTTTCCTTAATATCTTGCGAGAGAGTCCTTGGTAGCTTGAGGAACTTGGCCCATTTTACGATGCTAATTGGGACGTGATCCTCACGTGGTAACCGCAAGCGTTGTTGTACGGCCCAATCGCTAAAGAGGGCAACCGCATCCCTTCGTTGTTAACGTCGGTAAACACGTGCTTCGTGGACGGCTTCTTGTTAGGTCCCCGATGCTTGGATTGGTTGCTCGATGCACGGGGCTTGAAATACATAAACATATGTACAAACGTGTCAGAGTGTATTATATTAATGAGTTGCGATTAATTAACATGTCTACGGGGATTATATTCTTCTGGCTGTACCTCATCCTGGCCGGAACCAGTGTTATCGGACTCAGCGGCTCCCGCGTCAATGGCTTCATCGCCTACGGCCTCAACGGCCTCACCGAACCACCATTAGCCCCATGGCGGCGGCGTTACCATCACCTTCGATGGTACCGGTAGCGATGGAGTCCAACAAGAACTGTTCTCCTCATCGAACGTAGGGTCACCACGCCCGGTTGCGCCATCTATACTAATTCAAAAATGTTGACATAAATATCATATTACTTTGAAACAACCATATTACAGATTACAACACAAGCATATTATTACATAAATCTCTACACCAAGCATTAAGTATTACGGCGTGTTGGAACTAGCCCAAGGATCAAACACGAACTCGTGATGATATTTATTAGTTAGTCGTTTTGATCGTGATGATTTGATCGTTTTGATCGTTTTGTATATGAATTCTACCTAAAATTGATATGCAAAACTAAATAGACATCGATACAATGAAAATTAACATAGATTTGAAATAAAAAAGGAAATTAGCTATTTGATTTCGTATGCGAACTCTAAATTAAAATATGTACATAGCTAAAATTTGAAATAAAAATTAGATGAAATTAGTAGTTAAATTTATATACAAATCCTAAACTAGAACTGAAATTCAAAATTAAATAAAAAACAACAAAATAATAAAAAGAAAAAAGAAAACATGCATTGTTATGTAATTCCATACTAAGTGAAAAATATACGTGTTGGTTTAATTTAGAATTAAAATTTCAAGCAAGCAGAGCACTTGTGGGCATTTCACCGAACACAGATGGTGCAGGCAGAACTAGAGAGGAGGACGACGCGTGCACAAGCAGCTACCTCGGTCCTCCTGGCTGGACGGCGGTGTGGCGGCGCTTTGGTGGCGGAGAAGGCGTCGGCGGGGTGGCAGAGAAGGCTTCGGCGGCCGGGGTGGAGTGATGGCGCGACGAGGTGGCGAGAAGGCTTGGCGCACGCGGGTGGTGGGACTTAGAAGATTTGGTGTGAGAAAAAGGCGGGCGTTTCAAATTTATACAGGAGCACTTCTACAAGCGGTTCTAATAACCAACCGCTTGTAGAAAATCTCTACAAGCGCTTTTAGAACCAACCGCATGCAGGGGAGGACTTCTACAAGCGGTTCAGAGAACGAACCGCTTTAGAATATCTCTACAAGCGGAGTTAGATCAACCGCTTGTAGAGGATGACTTCTACAAGCGGTTGGTGTTACTAACCATTTACGAATAGTCCACTCTAGAAGCGGTTCTTTTCTAAAACCGCTTACGAATATTGCGTTCTAGAAGCGGTTCTTATTACTAACCGCTTCGAATGTTGCACTCTAGAAGCGGTTCATTTTTCAAACCGCTTGTTTAATTTCATGATTTTTAAAAATTCTTTTCAGTACATAGATTTCATTTCATAATTTTTAAAAAGGCTTTTAGCAATTCATTTCATTTTAATTTAAAAAATACTTTTAGCACTCGGTTTCATTTCATAATTTTTAAAAATGCTTTTAGCACTTGATTTCATTTGATTTTTAAAAATGCTTTTAGCAATTTAGTTTCATTTCAGATTTTAAAAATACTTTTAGCACTTTTTCATTTCATAATTTTTAAAAAATGCTTTTAGCACTTGATTTAATTTCATAATTTTTAAAAAGTGCTTTTAGCAATTTAGTTTCATTTAGGATTTTTAAAAATTCTTTTCGCACTCTGATTTCATTTCATAATTTTTAAAAATGCTTTTAGCATGACAGTTTCATTTCATAATTTTTAAAAATGCTTTTAGCACTTGATTTCATTTGAATTTTTAAGAAGCTTTTAGAACTTTACTTTCATTCCATAATTTTTACAAAATGCTTTGAGCACTTTAGTTTCATTCGAATTTTGGCACTTTACATTCATTCCAAATAAACACTTCCTCTTGTAAAGACTTACATATACATAGTTCATACGGTGAGGGGTACATCTTAAGTAGTAACGCACTTTGTCTTTACAAGTGTTCCTTCATTATGATCGCGACGTATGAAAGGAGTATCCACGTCTGTGTCATTGAGGAGGCTTATGTCGACATCCACAGCGAAAGGAGGGATCTCGTCGAACTGACTATACTCTTCCTCGTCTGTGGCGTCCTCAACTCAACAATCCTTCGTTTGCCTTGTAGAACCACGTGTCGCCCGGCTTAGTACTACAACCTTTCTACTTGTCCTTATGCTTCTTAGGTTTGCTTGACATGTCCATTACGTAGAAGACCTGTCTCACATCGTTCGCGAGGACAAACGGTTCGCGCCTATAGCCGACTTGGGTGAGGTCCACGATTGTCATACCGTATTTGTCTACCTTCACGCCGCTTGAAGTCAGTTTGACCCATTGGCACTTAAATAGAGGGACCTTCAAAGGTCCATAGTCAAGCTCCCATATCTCTTCTATGAAACCATAATATGTATCCACCTTGCCTTTGTTGTCTTCGGCGTCTATACGGACACCGCTATTTTGGTTGGTGCTCTTGTTATCCTGCGATCTGGTGTAAAATGTGTAACCATTTATCTCGTACCCCTTAAATGTCACGATTTCACTAGATGGTCCCCGAGCCAAGCGTTGCAACTGTTCATTGTCTGACCCTTTCAAAAGGATGTACTTTTGTAACCAAGCTACCGAAAGAATCCATGTGCTTGATGTTATCCAATCCTCGACCTCCCAGGAAATCGCGCGTAGAATACTCTTGTGCTCAAGGACATACGGGGCCACTACTGTTGATTGTTTCAAAACCGTGAAATGTGCTTGCTTAAATGTAAGAAGATCATTGCATGCAATTGCTTTCCTTCCTAGTGTCCCTTTTCCTCGTAGCCTCCTCATGGCGTGATATAGGGACGCCGATCGGGTTTAGATCATTAATGTAATCCACACAAAACTCAATCACCTCCTCGTCCCATAACCCTCGGCAATGCATCCTTCCGGACGAGAACGGTTCTGAACATACTTCTTTAGCACACTCATGTACCTCTCGAAGGGAACATGTTGTGTAGATACACAGGTCCAAGGATACCTATCTCTTTGACAAGGTGAGCAAGTGAGATGAACCATAATATCAAAAATGCAAGAGGAAAGATCATCTCAAGGCTAACCAAACTTTGTACCACGTCATCCTGCGACTTACTTAGTTTATCCGGGTCGATGACCTTACGTGAAATCGCGTTGAAAAAGAACACAGCTTTGTGATTGTCCTCGTACCCACTCGGGCAAGATGCCTCTCACGACCATGGGAGCAAGCGTGTCAATAACACAAGACAGTCATGAGATTTCATGTATGCGATTTTATTCTCTTTCGTGTTTACGAGTCTCTTTACATTCGAGGAGTATCAGGAAGGACCTTCACACTGCTCAGGAACTCTATCATGCTTTTTCTCTTCTTTACTTAGAGTGTAGCTCGCAGGATGTAGGTAATGTTGTCCTTTTCTCTCTTTTGGGATGTAGGTCGTTCCTCAATTCCAAGAGTTTAAGGTCCTTCCGAGCTTGCGGTGTATCTTTCGATTTTCCGTACATATCTATGTAGCCTAGCGAGTTCAAGCGGACATTCTTCGTGATGTGCATGAAGTCAAGTGAGTGCGAACCTCCATAACTTCCCAATAAGGCAAGTCCCAAAATATTGACTTCTTCTTCCACATGGGTGCATGACCATCCTCATTACGCACATGTTTGCTTCGAACCCTTTCCAAATACTACTTTCAAATCCTTTACCATAGCAAACACACGTGGCCCACTACGATCATCGAGGCCTTGCACGAAAGTGCTGTTGCCGTTAAATTTCTGCCTTCCTTCCGCAACGGGTGACTCGAAGAAGAAACCTACGGTGACCCATGTACACAACCTTCCGAGAGTTTTTCGTGCGTGCCGTCCGTTTCATCTAAGCATTGGATGCGAGCTCTATATCCTTTGTTAGTTAGGCGGACGAGTTCCGAGAGCGAGCCAATCGTTGATTGTTACAAATAACAATGCACGAGGGTGAAATACTCCTTTGTACTCATCCCATACCATTGCACCATCGTCCCTAACGTCACAAGATCTTCAACCAATGGTTTGGTGAACATCGATGTCATTTCCGGGTTGCTTGGGGCCTTGGATCAACAACGGCATCATGATGTGCTTTCGCTTCATGCACACCATGGAGGAATGTTATAGATACATAGTGTAACGGGCAGTGCTATGGTGCTGCTCAATTCTCGAAAGGATTCATCCCATCGATACTCAACCCAAACCTTATGTTTCTCACCTCATCTGCGAAGTCCGGCACGTCCGATCGACTTTCCTCCTTGTGAGCCATCTGCAGGTGTCTAAGCATCCCGTCGTCCTTACGCTCTTCTTTGTGCCAACGCATCATCCGGGCATGCGCTTTGTTAGCAAATATACGTTTCAATCGGGGATCACAGGAAATACCACAACACTTTAGTGGAGGTCTCTTCTTCTTACGCCCCATCTATTTCACTGGATCGTCACGCTTCACCTTATACCTTGATTCTCTGCACCTTTGGACAAACATCCAAATCGGCATACTCATTACGATACAGGATACAATCATTAGGACACGCGTGTATCTTACGTACTTCCAATCCCAAAGGATGAGACGACTTGCTTGGCTTCATATGTAGATTCGAGGCGAGTGTTATCTTCGGAAGCACCTTCTTTACGAGTGATAACACCTCATCGAATCCCTTATCCGACACACCATTTCTAGCCTTCCATTGCAAGAGTTCCAGTGTAGTACGCAGCTTTTTGTGGCCCCCGCCTACGTTTGGGTACAAAGGAGTTCGTGGTCCTCTAACATGCTATTTGGAACTTCTCGAGTATCTTTCATCTGTGTAGTCTCCCTCTCAAATCACGCAAAGATCGGTCTAGCTCATCATCACCAAAGTCACCAAGTGTTTCTTCCACGAACGATGTGCGTGTCGTCCGGTTCTTATTGAATCCATCTTCCTCTTCCTTGTCTTCTTCATCGTCTTCTGGCTAATCACCTCAACTTCGCCATGGTTGGTCCAACGGTATAATTTGGCATAAAACCTCTCATGATCAAGTGGTTCATAACTTGCCATCGCTGGGAATGCTCCTCTCGTTCTTGCAATCTACACACGGACAACATATGAAGTCTGCTCGAGGCAATAATGCAACGGCCGCATCGAGAAAAGCTCCGACGCCATCAATGAACTCTCTCGGCGACGGTGCGCATTGTACATCCATTGCCGATTCATCTATACCAAGTTATAATTTCATTAAAAATTATAACAAATTCCGTTAGAAAAATTATAACCTAACTTAAATTTCGTAACATTTAAACCCAACCAAAAAACTCCACCTACACCGTCATCCAATTAAAGACCTACCTTTCTAATTATTTTGTATCCCTTCCTACCTTTGTAATTATTTTTTATCCTTCTACATGTTTTTCTATTTTATTTCATACACCAATAATTACTTCCTTGCAATGTTATACCTAGATCTCTTCCAATATTGTGATATTTAAGATTCTAAAGCTAACAACCACCTAGATCTAAAGCTTCCAATCACCTTTACCTTGTAATGTCATATTTTGAACTAGATCTCCACCCTACATCTTCATACAACAACAAAAACAAGGCACGAAAAACAAATTTTCGATAATGCTTTTCAAGATTTCTCCACATCCATTGAAAAAAATAGCAATATCTAGGTGAGAAGGATGTTCACATGATGTTACTAACTTTGAAACACTTAATTTAGAGCTAATCACCTCCAATTAAAAATTTGGACAGCACCTCCCAAGAAACGGCGCTTGGTCGGCCTTCCCTGTTCGATCGTATTCGTACCTCATTGGCGCATGGAGGAAGAAGGGTTTAAATGCGCTGCTGCGGGAGGGCTTCGAAGCGGTTGGAGACACGAACCGCTTACGAAGGTTGAGTTTCTAAGCGGTTCTTTTCTCAAACCGCTTCGAAAATCAAGCGGTTTGAGAAAAGAACCGCGTCTAGAACGCAACCTTCAGAAGCGGTTCGTGTCTTAAACCGCTTCTGGAAGCCCTCTCCGGACCGTTGCCAACGAACCGCTTCTGGTGCGAAGATCACAACGGGTTCGCACCAGACCGCTTCTAATAGGCCGGTTGTGATGCCCAGTTCTGTAGTAGTGAATGTAAAGTTAACCCACAATGCATCCCACTTACATCCCGAAATCCATTTCCATTATCTTTTGCGACCTAGCTGGAGAGAGCCCTTGAAGCCGATCCCAAAACTGGATATATTGTACTAGGATCTAGGTTGTCTGGGAGCCCACAATATCTTGCACCCAAAAGAGATCCAATGCAGTCCCATACTACAACTTAAGTAGTAGTACGTAGATCACTGGATCAAAAATGATAGCTCAGATCTTTCGGAAATACTATTTGAAAATGCCGTGCTGACTTTTTAGCATAGCTATTGGACGATCAGACTGTTCGTTAGCTCGATCGGACAGCACTGATAATAAGAGAGTGCTTATGTTATAATTCCTACCGTGAATGAATGGAACCCTTACCCTTGCACCCACTGTCTGTTGAGGAGCGCGTTCTTCACTGTCCATGTTCTCAAACTTTTATTTGGAACAGGCTTCCACAAGTCAGGTGTTAAAACATCTGATTGAGGTGCCGTCACGATAATCAACTTGCTTCTGTTGCTACCTGATTGGACTAATTTTTTACGGTATTTGGTGGGTGCAGAATCTAGGCCTTTATATTTGGTTTTAGTGTGTAATGGCAAAAGATTATTGGGACTAATCACTTCAATTGAGAATGTGTAGAGAATTAAGTCCCAAACATGCAATAAGGTGCAAGCGATGTCAAGTCAAAATGATTGAAGAACCGTCGAGTACCAAAAAGCTCCATAAAAGCCAAGGTAAGATAAAGGCTAAGGTTATTTTTCATAGTCTTTTTTTAAGGATTGAGGCGCACTACGAAGAGATGAATTGGTGCAAACTAACACCTAAAATTAATTTTTTTGTGTTTTATTAATTCTGAAAATTAATAAAATAATAACTAAACTTAAATAATTAATCTAGAATAATAAATCTAAGACTATGAAGAAATACTAGATTAAACATGCATACTAAAAAACAATTATACATAAACATGAATTAATAGATCAAAATCCATACATGTAAAGTATAAACCTTAAATAATCTCCCCTTTTTCTTCTCTTTGCTTTCTATTGCGCACAGCCACACGGAAGCACAGAACACCCGGCTTGCTATGCCTCGCGCACTGTAGCTGCCTCGCGCCTTCTGCGCAATTTCCTGTAGCGATCCCTGTAGCGCCGAATTCACTGTAGCATCGAAAATTGCTTTTTGCCTACGCCGCCGCCAAAATCAGGCGCGCCGCCCGGAAGCTTTTCTTTGCGCGTTATTTTTCTGTGCCGCTGCATGAGAGGTCTCCTCCCTCTTCCCTTTATAGCTAAGGTTAACCCTAACCTCTACTCTCTAATTAACTATATATACATGCATATCCATTTATCTCAAATACACATGATCCAATACATGTATACAGCCCAAAACTCACATGCATGCGTACGGCCCATCTGTCGTTCTCGCATGACTCACTCGCATGCACGGTTCACTGGCTGCTACACTACGTCATCTATCTACGTAGACATCTACGCGTCTTGTCTCGCTGCACTTGCGTCCTTCGCGTGCTGTGCCTCCTGTATCTACGACCTCACGTGCCACCTGTACCTCTGCGACCTCGCATGTTGCGTCTGCACCTCTGCGTTTTTCGTGTGTGCTGCTCTTGGGCTACACACCAACTACGCGAATTCTCCCTGACCTGTAGTGTGCGTCCGTCTAACATTCCTACGTTGCAACGTGCATCTCAAGTCCCTACGTTGTATTTCCTGTTGCCCCGCTGCATCTCCTGTCACAAATAAAATAAACTCTCACAGTACCTTGTTCCATAACAAATATTATTGTCAATAAATCGTTACACATATATTATATTATTGTTAAATTAATCATCACATATATATATTTCGCAAATAGAATTAACACTTTTACCGGTCATGGAAACTGGAGTTGACTAAATTTGCTAGAATCATTATTTTCTAGTTTAGGCCGTATTATAAAGAGTTATTTTGAGATTGGTATCTTGATGGTAATCCATGTTGAGAAGCTCATATATATTGCACTTTATAAACATCTTTGGCATGGTTTTGAAGTCCTCAAAAATTGTTTTTGAAAGAGGTTTTCAAAATCAAGTTGAAATGGATCTAGGCACTCAAGTAGTGTTTTCTGGAAAGAAAAGGATGACAGACTATTTTTAATTGCTCCTCCGGTTCAAACTAGGATGGCAACGGGGCTATTTCCGGCGGCCATTTAGCTATCAGGGGGGCAACATTCCTTCCATTGCCATCCCAAACAAGGAATTCGTGAGGCATGAGTCCTCTATCTCTACTACTTCTAATTACTAGTTGGTGGCGGTGGTCCGTTCTCCACGATTTGAAAGGAAAGTAGTAGTGTATCATATCACGATTTGATAATTGATTGGAAATTGATATCTCTATAGAATATTACGTAAAATTTGAAAGAAAAGTAGTAGTGTATCATATCACGATTTGATAATTGATTGGAAATTGATATCTCTATTGAAGAAAAGGAAAGTAGTAGTGTATCATATCACGATTTGATAATTGATTGGAAATTGATATCTCTATAGAAGATTACGTAAAATTTGGACAGAAGAAAAGGAATGTAGTAGTGTATCATACCACAATTTGATAATTGATATCTCTGTAGAAGATTATGTAAAATTTGGATAGAAGAAAAGAAAATTTTACTTTGTTTGCCTTGAGCCATGAATCTGTGATGGCGCCATCACGCTGATGCAAATCAAGGAAACGGCATGCGTGCCGTGGTCTTATAAGCATGCAACCGTAGCCATCCGCCCCGCCCCGCCTCGCCTTGCGCATGCAAGAAACAGAGCAAGCCGAGCGAGAACCATGGGCGACACCACGGCTGTCGACGTTGACGCCGCCGTGTGCCCGTCCTCATCCTAACTAACTAAACTAACGTCACCTAATCGTGGACTTGGCAGGTACAAAGACGGCTTGTCGGCGCGCGGCTTGGTCGACACCGATTCGGCGACCGTTGCGTTGTCCGGCGGCGGGCCAGACAAGAAGGCGAAGCTCCAGGACGTGGTGCTAGGGTGCACCACCTCGTACGACGGCTAGAGCTTCCAGGCCTCGGGCGGCGTGCTCAGCCTCAGCAACAACATCTCCTTCGCGTCCCACGCCGCTGCGCGCTTCGGCGGCCGCTTCTCCTACTACCTGGTTGATCACCTCGCCCCGCGCAACGCTACCAGCTACCTCACCTTTGGCCCAGGCCCAGACACGGCCTCCAGCTCCGCCGCCGCGTCGTCGTCGCAGACGCCACTGCTTCTCGACGGCCGAACGAGCCCGTTCTACGCCCTGGCGGTGGAGGCCATCTCCATCGCCGGCGAGGCCCTCGTCATCCCGCCGAAGTGTGGGCGTCGAGAGGAGGGCGACGCGATCATCGACTCAAAGACGAGCTCGACGATCCTCGCCACCCCGGCGTACAAGGGTGTGGTCTCGACGCTGAGCAAGCAACTCGCCGGTCTACCGTGGGTGAGCATGGACCCGTTCGACTACTGCTACAACTGGACGGCTGGTGCACCGGCCATCGCAAAGCTAACGGTGCAGTTCGCTGAGTCGGCGCAACTAGAACCGCCAACGAAGAGCTACGTGATCGACGCTGCGTCCGGCGTGAAATGCATTGGGCTGCAGGAGGGCGCGTGGCCCGGGGTGTCCGTCATCAGCGACATCCTGCAGCAGGAGCACCTATGGGAGTTCGACCTCTGGAACCGGTAGCTCAGGTTCAGGCAGATGTCGTGCACCTAATGATTTTGACGGTGCACAATTCGTTTAGCCATGCAAGTCATAACGGTGGTGATATTAATATTCTTTGCTTTTGTAAGGCTCTTGGCCAAGTGTTAATAACGCTATGGAATGATTTACGGAAAGAAGAAGAAGCGATGGAAAAATGTTCAGAATAGCTAATTTGATGGTGCGGTTAGGATGTCCACTCGTTATGATAAGTAACAACACTTCATTCCTTTTATCACTTTTTCCTTACTCAGCGTTATCCCATTAATCCTTCTCTATTTTTAACCGTTTTGAAAGTTTTAAACCGAAATTTTTAAATCGAAAGTTTTTAATCAAAACTTTTATTTGAAATTTTTCAACTTGAAACTTTCTAATTTGAGAATTTTCTATTTGAAAAATTTTCAAGTGAAACTTTCTAATTTGAAAATTTTTCAAAGTCGAGTTTATGAAGCTTTCGACTCTCTCCACGCGTGGGGCAATTCGGTCGGATTGTGGTTCTGCAAGGCATAAGCACAACTACCGATGGTCGTGCCCACGTGGAAGGTGGCTATGGAGCGACACCGACCAATCGATGCAGTGCAGACTCCTCATCCTCGGCAAGGTTCCCTTTTCGACCCTCTACGGTTCTCCGATCATCTACCACGATTATGAAAAGAAGGTGATATATATAGTAAAACGTTATCATCAAATATGATTTTTTCATAATTCCCAGTGTTTTTTATGATTCCGGCTAGGAATAGCGGGATAAGCCTGACAAAGGCTGCCACGGAGCAGAGCATAGTTAGGTGTAGCGATGGAGTCGAGGAGGTGTGTAGACCAGGAGGAGTGTAGATCAAATGCATGGAGAAGACACGATGTGGGTCGGGCGAGTTCATTGGTTACTTCAACTGAGTCGATGACTTGATATAAGCCAGCTCAATGTATTAGATAACATGATTTTTTTTATTCGTAGCAACACACGGCCATTTCTTTTATTGCTTGATCTTTATATTTCGTTATCAATTTTGTTTTCCGTAGCAATGCACGGGCACTGAACTAGTAAGAACCTAATTTTCACGTGACATTGGTTTCATTTCATAAGTTTATCACATGGTTAAATCGAAACAAGTAAGCTTATTAGTACGCAAATATGGTAAATAATACTAAATAAGTAATATACCATGGACTATAAAAAAATAGATATGGCTAGAGGCAAAATAATTTACGTGTACATGATTAATTTACATGTATATGGGTGTATATCCAGGATATTGGCCATGAGCAGGCTGGGCATTCCCATCTCCATCCCCGCATAGAGTGCTCAGCAAAAATTTCTCCATCCCCGTCCGTAGCAAGGAAATGCCCTGCGGGTTGACAGGGAACATGGCCCTATTACGGTCCGTAGTTGAAAATGAGAAAAAATATTGTCTGTTTTGTTTAAAAAAAGGTTCACATGTTTCCAGCAAACATACTTCAAAAGGAGCATGTTTTCGGAAAAGATATTTCATAAAAGGACCATCCGTTTTTGAGTAACGGTCAGATTAGGCATTTAATGAATTAGCCGTAACACTGGAAAAAAGGACCGTATGTTTTCCACGTTTCCAGCCACTTGATGCTTGCAACAGCTAGTTTTGTGTGTGGCCTATAAAAACTTCATCTTGCCTGGCTTTTGGAACCTCTTGACACTTCCATTGAATACATTTGAGGCAAAGCAAGGCAAGCATAAGACCCTAGTAGCAATAGAACGGGAAAAGTATACAAAAAAATACAATTCTTCTCAATTTCGATTATCTATATATTAGTTCGTTTCTATGTTTAGATATTGATTTTTATATATTTGTATTAGTTAATAGTAATATTCTATTAGTTAACGATCATGGCTCTCTGAGTTCTTTCTTCCGTGATGAATTGTCGGCATTGACTAAGCATTGCATTCTCAGTCTTTAGGGCAAGTTTGAGAGAAATGAGCTGCATTCCAATCCAACTTAGCTTCTTTACACTTGGTTGAAGTCAAATGAAGGTCTTGAACATGTTACTCTTGGTACTTGCCGCCGCTTAGACGGCTTGGTGGAGTCGTTAGCTGGTGATCTCTTCATGTTGCATGAAGAGGCCTGGTTTGTTGTGAGAGGTTTGGTTCTTGCCATCTCCAGAGTGGAGGAAGAGAACCTAATGGATTAAGGTGGTTGGCTTAATTTGTGGATCTAGTCCGATTCGTTTGGACTTACTTCAATTTGACAGATCATTGAGTAGTCAAATTTAAGGTTGAGAGTCTTTGGGAAGGTTTTCAGGGAATACAATAAGACTGGCATGGGCTACGCAGTCTGACTGGAAAGGGCGGTCTAATCAGCATTGGGCAAGTGGTCATACCAGCATTGGGGGAGTTTGCACATAAGCAAAATTCCATTATTCCTTGGTGCATTAAAAGTGCTTTGATCTAGGTTTCATAGAACATGTGGCAGGGTTTTGCCGCCTAGAACTAGACTAAAACTAGTGGTATCAACAAGAAGGCGCGTGGAACGAGAGATCGATGTGGGATTGCCAAAACACAAGGGAGGGGTGCCTTTTTAAATGGGGTCGGCACCTCCTGGCGTCGAGCAGTACAGCACCAGGGCTTGTAATCTAGAGTCCTGAGGCGGTCAGATGCTCTCGATTCTTCCACATGTGTTTGACATGTGGGCCTTGTCCGGTTGAGGTTGGTTCGGCTCCAAAAGTTCGTGGTGGTTTCCAAAAATCTCTACTACTTCTAATAACGATTTGGTGGCGACGGTCCGTTCTCCATACCCTCTCTTTCCTTCTATTCGCTCAGCCCGCCCCCACCTCCCTTTCCTTCTGTTCGCTCAACCCGTCCCCCACCGATCCGGATTCTCTCTATTTTATGGAAATAATACTGATCACATCTCCTTAAAACGGAAGGATTTTATTCATCTCTTATAAATGAAAGAGTTTCCTCATCGTATCCCGCTTGGATGGAATTACATACTCACTATATCCCATAACATGAAAATCCTATTTCATTGTATCTCATTCGGATGGAAATGCAGAGATTGAAAGGCAAGAATTGCATAATCAAATCACGTGCCAATCCCGGAGATCACAAGGCATCGTATCATAGAGGTTGAGCACTCACACGCCTGACCGTCCTCTCCTCCACCTATAAAAGGCCACCTTCATCTCCATCATAGAGGACATACAAAGAGACGCAGGAAGAGACAGGAGAGAAAGGCTCGTACACACAGGAGAAAGAGAGAGAAAAGCAATACAGATTCAAGATGGCGCAAGAAACGATATGGAAGGAGGCCATGATCATGGCTTCTTCTCTCTCTTTTTTAAGATAGCTAAAGCTGTGATTAAATTATAAGGATAGAAAACAAAATTTAAAATTACAAGATGCAGAAGACTTCACTCGAGACAAAAGGAGAGGAGAAAAAAAAGAAAAAAGATCAAATTCTTTAAAATTGCCGTTGTACTATCATGTTAAGACCTTTTAAAATTATACTAGCATGAATGATTAACTAATAATTTGAAGCACTCTTAAGTAGCTAACAAGTTCGCTTCATACATGTTTTTCTCATCAACCAACTTGAAAATTTTTTTGAATTTTTTTTAATAAGGTTGTGTTTGAGAATTTTCGTAGCAACGCACGGGCACTTAACTAGTTAGATATAGTCTGTTGCCTTGATTACAAGTTGGAGTTCCATGGATACAGACTCGTAGACTTCTAGAGGGTTCTTCAGGCGATAGATAGAGCTAGCCGAGAGGAGGGGGTGTGCTAGGTATCATACATTGGGTGCTAGCCTAGCGTTGATGTAACATCTCAAAATTTGCTTTTATTGGATTTGATATGATCATCCTTTATAATTGATTTTTCTTAGATTTTATTTAATTCATTTTGAATTTGTTAAAATAAGCCATTTGCTATCTTCTAATTATTTAGTGAAAAGTGTTGATGATATTTTGTTGAAAATATTTTATCTGGGTTCTAAGTGTCTTAAAGTATTTTTTGGAATTTTTATGGAATTTTCTTGATATTTTGCTATTTATTTGGGCCATATTTATTTATCTGAATTTTTTTATTCAAAAAATAATTTAAAATCTGCAAATAGTGTTTGGGTCGAATCCCGTTGGTCCGACCTAGTTCCTCGTTGCCGCAGCTTTCGCATCGCGCCGCTTGTGACCAATGGCCGAATTAACCCTAGCCGCAAGACCGTTGGATTTCGATCCAACGGCCGCGATCTCGCCACATCGCCACTCGCTGTCAGCCAATCGATCAGGTTCACGTGGACGTTTGTGATCGCGCCACGTCGGCTCGTCCAAATCCGTTCCACCCCGTGTCACGAAAGTCGAGGGCCCTATTTAATGCGTCGCTGCCACCTCTGTGTTGTGCTTCCTGAGATGCATCCGCAGCCCTAGCGCACGCATCCCGAGCCGCCGTCGTTCGCCCGCAAAAGCTCGCCGTAGTTGCGCTCTGTGCCACCATGGTTTTTGCCTCATTCTGCCGCCGTCGGTCCCCGTCCACCGCCGCCAAGGTCACCGGAGTGTCGCCCTCACCGAGCCATGTCGAACTGAGGAGGAAGCGTCGCTGGAGTCGCCCCAGAACACCGTCAGTCGTGTCGTCGTCTTTGTTCCTGGCGAACCTGTTCCACCCCGCCATCACCGCCATCGCGAGCTTCGTCGATCGTCGGATCTGCAATCAACGGTCAGAATCAAGCCATTCGCCATGCAAACAGTAAACTACTCTGTCTACCATAGCCGTTAGATTTTAGTTGTGCGGTTCAGATCTCGCTGCGTCGTCATCTGTTGCTCCGCCTACCGCCGTCGTTGGATCCGTGTCGATCGGTGCAGATCGTGCCGCGTGTTCCTGCGAGTGCTGTTGTGTCGTCAGATCTGAGCCGTCGGATTCAAACCGAACGACTGTGATCGCACCGAGCACTGGGCCAGTCCCGTGCTACCATGCGTAGCGCAAAAACCGGGCGTGGCTGCCACCGGTCGTCGCTGATGTCATCGCTTTTGATCTCTGCCGTCCGATCTAGCGTGAACGGTCGATATCATCGCCTTCGCGTGTCTTAATCGTGTCTGTTGAATTAGCACCACGTGTCGTTAATCCAACGGTGCCACACGTGTGCTTGCGTCAGCTAGTGCATAGCACAGTGTCGCCGATCCACCGTGGACCAGCGTCGGTCATGGACCGAGTCCATGCACCGGTGCTACGCGTCGCGCTGTGGTTGCATCGCGTGTCAGTGCCTGATTGGGCCACGTGTTTGCTGACATCAGCATGACATCATATATCGTTTTTCCTGTAGAAAAATAATTTGGCCGAAAATCATTCCGGTACTGATGTCAGCATGACGTCATAAATGCTATTTTCCCGTGTAAAAGTAATTCGGTTAATTCGGTTTTTCTAATTTTCTGATTTATCTTTTATTTCAAACTTTGAATAACTATATCTTTTGCATTTAAACTTCGATTGAGGTGATTCCAGTTTTTAAAATTTGTAAAATCATGCTCTATTTAATGGTGAATTTTATTTAATTTTTGGGGTTGATTTTGCCCTCTGTATTTGCTATTTATTGCTTTCTCGCTCGTTACGCGTATACGTCAAGTTGCCCGGTGAGTTTAAGGTTGAGGAGGCAGTGCCCGAGCAAGGTACAGAACTGGAGGCAGAGCTGTTTGAAGGTAAGTTGTGCTTTGATCATGTTGAACCTATACTTTAAATATTATATTGTTTCAAAGTATTGCATATTAATTCAAGTATCATTGTTTAAAATTTTTTGGGATTAGTTATTGTCCATCTTGAGTTACATCCACCTTGTCATGTCTTATGTCGTATCTCATTTGTCACCCTAGAATGGTTAAATATTAATTGGTAGCTATAATTGCCAATGTGCTTAGTTAGAACGCAAGTAGAATGCTTAGCCGTGCAACGAGTCATCATTTTATGTAAAAATGATTAATCTTGCTTAATGATTATGGAACATGTTTATCAACTTGTGTGTTGGGTGTCGTCACACAATGTTGTTGTTGTTGATGGCACGTGGTGCATGGTAATCAACTGGGGTGGTAAAATGATTTAGACCGAGGCAAGTGGCATGTATTTGTGGTGGGCCAGTGTGGCAATTGGGCGGTCGCATTGCTTTTTCTGATAATGGTTGGTTCATGGTTATGATAATTTTTAGTTAGTCTTGTCTTGGTCAATTAAGGACTTAATCTTGCAAGAATTTGAACTGAGTCATTCTTACAACCACATGTCTGTTATGGGGTAGACCTAGCTGATTAATTTGTTATGTCTAGACCTTGGTACTGTCTTGGCAGTGTGGGTTCCGGGTGTACGGGTAGACTCACATGGCGCAAGAGGGGGGCACTGGATGTGGTAACCAGTCCCACCAGTGTTGAAACCTTAGCGGGCAGTACTGGGTTTAGATAGTCATTGGAAAGGCTTTGTTATAATCACTCGCCTTTGTGGTGTATGGTTGTATCTTGTGAAACTGTATAACCTCTGCAGAGTGTAAAACCTATTCGAATAGCCATGCTCGCGGTATTGAGCATTACTCGGTGATTATGGTCAAGGGCTAGATTTTATTAAAAACAAATGTGGGTATGGATGTTGAAATGTGGAATAAGGTTATGAGTTGGTTATTGGAAAACAAATGAAAAATGTATTATTGTTATTACTTGTTTTAATGCCGTTCAATCTATTTATGCTATTCCTTTACAAGTGATGTTTATGCAAAATAATCATGTCAGCCTATCCTTTGTAATAAGCCATGCATATAGCATATTAGATTTGTATTCTGTGCGCAACTTGTTGAGTGCTTTATGTACTCGCCCCCTTGCAACAAAACATCACCAGTTGGAGAAGAAGCAGCGCCTGCTTTTGAGGAAGAGTATCAGGAAGAGGTGAATAACTAGGGTGCGAGCCTTGTCAGTTGCCTATGGTAGATTGAAGGGTTTCTACGCTTGTGTTTATTTTCGCTGCTATTTATTTACTTTTCAATCTTAGCCCAGAGAGGCGTACTCATGTAAGGTTGATCATAAGGTCGTCCAACAGTTATATTTAATATTGATGAAGTCTTTATTATGTTTCCGTTAAGTATGATTGTGATATTCATCAATGTTGAGTCTGTGTGCACTAGCGTGATCCTGGACTAGTACGGAATACACAAAGGGTCCGGATTTGCATATTCGGATTCCGACAGCTAAGCCGTGATAGTAAGGGCCTGTTTGGTAGAGCTCCAGATACCAGCTTCACCTGAGATCTGAAACTTGTGGGCTAAAACAAAGTGAATCAAGTTTAAATTTTTGGTTTAAAATTTAAATAAGATAATCCATCTAAACACTCTTAATGTACTCACAGCTCTAACTCCACGGATCTAGTGGAGTTAGGAATACCCAACTTCACGAATCTGGTAGAGCTGAAGCCCTACCAAACACACCCTAAGCCTGAGCCTTGGTTGCAGGTGGGCTTCGGTCCATGTGAGTCCACAACGTTCTTTTGGTGTTTTCCATGTGACTTCTGTCGATTTCTGCAAAATAAGTTCCAAAAATACAACTTTCGGTTCCGAGTAGGGTTAGCAACAATAATCCATAATTTTGAAATTTTCTTACCAATTTAACGGGAATTTGGGATGTGAAAATACACATAAAATAAGTGCCAACAATGGTAGTAGAACACCAACCTTCGCTTCACGTGCAAATATGGATAGGAGCGCAGGCATATGGTGCATGGCGCGTGTGGGCCTAGAGTCAACACATGGCATGGCATATGTGCCGACACTGAGCGTATGGACGTGTACCGAGGGTTGTTCTGAGCATTTGCCTTATATATGGTGTGCTGCCGACCGCGTTAGCCCTTAAGCAGGATTAATGTAATAATCCGACATGTTAGTGTCAAGGTCTATATGGTTCATGTGGAGTGGTAGTGGGATTAATCCAGGTTGCTTGTCTAAAATAAGTTGTAGTAACATATAATGTATATCGGGTTTAAACATAGTGCTGTTGAATTAACCCTTTTAAATGAAGCGATGACAAAAATGTAAATAGGGAGTTTCGTGTGCATGGGTCTTGCCCATGCATGGGTGGGCTGGGCATTAAGCCACCTTTGTCACCGATGCGGCACTGGAAAGAAGGCAACGAGGAATTCGCACAGGCAAAATCATATATTCATGTGGGGTTAAGTGCTGGGAGGCTGCAAAAACTAATAAGAAAATCCAAAGTGACAAATAACTAGTGATCCAACCAAAAGAGTAGCAAAAAATCAATTACAGTATGAGGGATGGCATTTCATAGTGACAATCTATCGAGCGGCATATTGTCAATTCCGTCATATAAATCAGTTTGTCAAATGAGTTGCGTGGGATAGAGAACTATACATTTCATTGACTAAAAGCATGGCATTGTACCCCCTCCGCACCTGTCGTCTACAACAACATTGTGACATGAACGAATATACGACTGTCAAAATGCGACAGTTCAAGGGCAGTACACTTCATACTGGTAACATGCCGCCAGGTTATATGAAAAATAAGGAAACAGCTGCCTATGCTCAATTCAGCCATGTCTCTCAAAAATACCTTGGTAAAGGTTGCCAAAAACAGCAATTCAAACACATAATTCACGATGCCAAGATGCAGCAAACATATTTTCTTAAGATGTAACCGACACTTGCTTATGAGTAAGAAGTAATAACTGCTTAATTAGTGAAAAGTGACAAAAAAAAAGTGTGAAATGCAAGCAGAAATTCTAGTATCAAAGAGGAATACTTTAGATTACTTTGTAGAGAGAAAGGGGTTATGAATTCAACAACAAAAGTGACGAAAATTTTTCCTACTCGGACTTATTATTTCAGCTTCCCTTGCTTGTTCTGATTGCACAGTGTGAAGTGAAAGAGACCAAGAGCAGTGTGGTTGTTGAAAATAATAACTCATTCTGGAATAAAGAATGAAGAGATTTCTATGGAATCACAATGAATCAGCATTTCGTTCTGTCAAGTACACGGTGAGTTGGTACAAGCAGAAGCGACGGTTTTGCAGGTTGGGCACCAGTTCTTTTGCCGGAGCCACTGTTGGATGCAGGTTACATGATAGTAGTGCTGGCATGCCATCTTGGCCACCTCCTCACCTGAGAAATACTGCTCCTGAAAATATAAAAGGTATCAAAAGAAAAAGGGAGTAAGGAGCTCATTGTATAGAGTATGTCTTAGCATCTGTTCTAGCACCGTTTTAATCTCTGTAGCAACTATACTAGAATGGTGTGTAGTTATAGTAACTTGCAGTCTAATAGCTTGATGTTAAATATCTGTATGTGAACATTGCTCAGTTGTATGCCTGAACAAATGTTTACACTGATACTGTATCAGAATTATAGAAACTCCTCTAAACAGTATAAGAACTATAGAATAATCCAATGATACTGTGATAGTAAATGAACATACCAGGCATATGATACATTTGATGTCACCATCTTCATAACTAGTTGAAGTTGTGGGCACATAAAGGATTCTCTTCAGACACGCTGACAGTGCATCATCTGAAAGGCCAGTGCTTACAGTACCGATTCTCTCCCCCAGAGCAAGCAATTCCTATAATGCAATATAGCCAATGTTGCCCATCAAACAAATGAAAAGGAACAGCTTCCAAACAAAATATGCTCAATATGGACCAATTTTCTTAACAGCATGCTCAGAACTGAAGAGCAAATGCACACGTACCTCATAAGACATGTCATCGATGTCCATTCTCATTCCCCTATGCCGATCATTGAAGACATGGTAATCTTCAACCTGCAAAACATAATGTAATTTATATGAACACAATGATCAACAATATTGTGCAATATGAGCTGCCTCTTTCATCTTCAGATTACCAATAAATGAAAGATCACCATGATAGAAAAGCAAGAATTTCTCTTGTCAATGGATCATTTTAATCATTCAAATCAATTAGCATGCCACAAATTAGCTTTATCTGTTTAAAATTTCCCAAGCAGCAATGATCCTAAAAACGATCTTCCTTTTCTTTTGAAAGAATGAAGGAGGGTTGCATTTCTATTGGATCAATACATGAAACTTGAAAGATACACAGGGGATGTTAAAATACTTTATGACAATAATTATAAAAAGACATACCACTTCACTTTCATCCATCTCAAATCGCCAATATTCATTGGAATAATACAAAGTGTCCTCCAAATAAGATAACGGCCCTCCTTGAAGTCTGCTTCTGTGTCTCAACAAGCTTCGAGAAAGAACCCTGCCTGTAGGTTCTTGGTCATCGTCACTTTTCTCCACATCTTCCCCAGAACTTCTGCTACTAATTTGATGGATCCTGACAGCATCTCTGTTCCTGCCATCCTTTCTTGTCCTTGAAGCTGGACGATGCAATGATCTTGAAGTCAATTTACTACCGCTTGAGGAACCAGTACTGGATGTGTTTGGTGATGATGGACTCCTCCCTCCACTCAACGAACGCTTCCTTGACTCATTGATCCTTTCTTTCAAACGAGCCAGCAGATCCCGTCCAGCAGTTTCTCTTCTTGGTCTATTGCCAGTTTCACTACAGGTGCTTGCTGCATTCCTGATGGTGCTGTCATAAGCCATTCTTCCTTCAGGGAGTATCCTGTTGGATTTGCCCAAAACGTGTGATCTCTGGGGAATCAATTCTTCCTTGGCTGCCCTATGCATTTTCCTGTCTTTGTCAGGGAAAAGCTTACTGCTACACCCAAGGCGCGTACAGCAAGAAGTGGCCTTGCGGTGTGGGCTATCTTCCCTGAAGACAAGAATTGAACCTCCTCTCGTGAACAGAAGGCCACTGACTGTTCGCCTTCCCATGGTTTCATCCATATCAGATATTCAACTGAAATAGGAAGCAGCTCAAATTAGAGAGAGATGAATAAGTCAGATCATCATTGAATTGACAAAGTGAATCCATTTTGAACATAATTATTACATCTGAACAAGAGGGTAGCACAATGAGACTACAGACAGTATTAGCAGATTAAAATCAAACATCTTGTCAGGTCATATTCAAGAACACAGTGAAGGGACGTCCATAAGCAACTAAAATGGGAAACGAATCTTCAGAAATAATGTAGTAATGTACATGCATCACGATCAGAAGTATTTCCAATTTTGCAGAGCACTACTTCTGTCCAAAACTTGCAACGGTAGCAGGAAGCATAACTTATGCGATGAAACAAGGTATTTCCCTCTAACCAAGATAAAGGCCAAATAGTGCAGACCACATGAAACAAACACAGAAGATAACAGTTATAGACCAAAACTTTCTCAAAATTAGCGCGCACAAATTACATATAACTAGGTAAAATTAGACCTGCACAACATGATAGCACAACCAACATGATATCGACATCTGCAGCACAGATAAAAAATTGGCAATCTAGCGAAAAGGAATGACATTGTTAAAACTAACTTCAGCTAGGTGGATCCTACACTACACATAATTCTACATATAGATTAGGTCTTGAGGTGATTCCTACAACTGTAAGACTTATGGAAGGATCAAAAACCTTTTCACTCTACCAGAAAAAAGAAAGTTACTACTACTAGTAGTCTAGTACTCCTCCCTTCTAGATGAAATTATTGCCTTTGCTGAAAGGTGAATCCACTTATATAACCACAATGGCACGCCAAGCCAGTATGCATCAAGAATTCCTAGAATTGACACGTGATCCGTAAGGTACCCCATATATCCCAAAATTAATTGATGCTTTTATCTTGCAATTGAAAAGTCAAGAAATGAATGAAGAGAGAAATATTGGATCGGAATGATTTAAAAATCCAGGAAAAATCTGGGGCTTCGAGGAAAGTAAATTATCCTCGTAACAGAATACAAGAACTGATCGGTATTTGATGGTAAATAAAACCAACAGAAAATAGTACCAATTAAAAGGACCCAAAAAGAGCCAAACTAATACTAATCTCCCCCAGATTCCCAACAACAGGGTACCAACCAAGATGGGTCGCCTCTGCATCCGAGAAAGCAATTGAAGAAGGTTTGAGGAAGAAGCGCCCGCGATTCTACGATCGGAGCGAAGCGAAGAAGGAAAGGAACATAGGAATATAAAAGAGAGACGAACCGATCGAAATGTCCGCCCTTATTTTTGGCTTCGCCCAACCATCCAACAAAAATCGCCCGCACAACACGCGCGCAAACAAAGGAAAAGGACGACCAAAATTTCTTTTTCCTGCCGATACGAATTAAGCCCAATAATCCAAGAATTAACCTCGATCAACCGCCTTCTTGTCGTTGAACTCCTCAACAAGTCAAGAAGAAACGAAAAGAACACATGCAACGGACGCAGCATCAATTGGCTCGTGAATTATGTCCAAGAAATGGAAGATACGAGGGAAACGAAACGCAATTTTGGTCCCGTATTTTTTTTGTTCGCCTCGAACTCAACAACAGAATAGCCCCCAAAATGGCCACAACAATCCACGACGCTCCTCCCTCCATCCATACATTTTGCGCGTCATCCTCTAACCTCCAACGGCACTGCTCCAAGAACTTGAGTGGAAACAACCCAACAAAGAAAAAGAAAGAGATAGATAGATAGAGGAAAATATCCAACCTTCTCCGTCCGGCCTCCCTCCTCCGCTGCTGCTCCGAAGAGAGAGAGACCAAACAACTCAATTTAGATGAGAGAGAAGTGGAGGAGGAGGAGGTGCCATGTACCCTCCTCGCTTCCTCGGTACAAGGAGCAGAAAAAAAAAACGTAGACGAGGAGAAGGTGGCGATGGCATCTGCGCCGTTCGATGAGGCGCCAAGGTGGGATCCGACGGCAAGCGACCGCCGATAGGTGGGCCCACGGAGGCAGGGGAGCCTAGGATTGAGGGAAGGGACCAGCGGAGGCTGACACTTGGGCCCGCTGGTGGGCCGCCTCTCCCTTGAGTTGCGCTGCTGTTGAGGTGGGGACGTTGGAAGGTGCGCACGGCGTTGCCTCTCCCCCGTACTGTCTGCAATTTTGTACTCTTTTTTGCTATCAGTGTACCACGTACTTTTGCTATCGCACGCTAAGCTATATGTGAACATGTATGCGCTCCATAATTTACTCGAGAAGATGCACGGGTAAAATTAATATACTACCAACCTTACGTGTAACTAGTAGCTGGCTCGTAATGAAAACACTAAAATTTACATTAAGTTACAATCAAAAATTGGTACATTGACCTTTTTTTTTATACCTCTTAATACAAATCTAATTTAAATTTTAGCATCTTCTAATGACAGTAAAAAAATCTTATACCACATATCACCTCTACATGTTCACAAGCCGGGCGGGCACTAGGTTACCTATCATCAATTAGAGCCACTCACCTCTCAATATTTGGTGATCTTATATTTTCATTTGAACAATCGCGGTGATGTACATCATGTTAGTTTCTTGTCAACAAGTAGTGGAGGGTACAAATGCAGACGAGTCAAGAAGTTTACTGTTGGATACAAGTGCTCTTTAAATTAGCTAGGATCAAGTGTCCTGAGTAGAGGTGGGTGGCGTGCCGGGCCAGGCTGGCACGGCACAGGCCTGTCGAGTCACGTGCCTAAACCGTGTCGTGCTGCCATGGCCCGATCGGCCCATCGAGTCATGTGTTGTGCTGGTTTGGCTCGCCTTTAGTGAGTCCAGGCACGGCCTATTTTGCGGTTCGTGCTGTGCCGGCTCAGGCTAGGCTGTTTGCACTATTGCAAAGAGAGGGAAGGAGCAGAAGACGTATGGAGCTGAGGCAGTGGACACAAATATTGGAGGAAAAAGAACTAATTTTTATTCATTCTTGAATAACGTATAAAGTGATATTGTAGTGCTTGTGTGAGTACACAATGCTCTTAGTACACAATCCCCTTCCCCTGCCGACTGTGTGCCACGGGCCGTACTAGCTGCCGCATGGGTCATGCCATGCACGTGTCGTGTGCCGCACGCTGGGCGGGCCATGCTGTGGCACGATCGCGCACTGTGGCATGCCATGCCGGCCCGAGCATGACCCATTCCACTGTGCCGTGCCGTGCCGCTTGCCATTCCTGGTTGGCAGGCCCAGCACGACCCTTTTCAATGTGGGCTAGGCCGTGCCAAGCCTTGGGTGGGGTCATGCCACTGTGCCACGTGTCAGCCCTAAAATACCTGGTCCCATGCCCACCTCTATCCCTGAGAAATAAGTTTCTCTTCCTTATTCATTTCTGGTCAACCAGTTAGTTATGGCTGTTTTTGAGATTTCTCTCTCGTGCTGCCATTTGGACCTAGCTCTTGTAAATTTCCATGTTTTGTATTTCTTATGGACGACTAATATGAAACATCAATTAGAGGGGGATGCTATATTGATAGTGATATCACAATAATTAGATGGCAGAATGGAATATGGAATTTGAAATGAAAAAGAGATTATATTAGGGAGCTCCTTTGTTCTTCTAAGCGACACAGGAGGCGACCAAGCTAGCCACCAGATAGCACTAGACACAACCCTTCCCACCTCATCGCTGCTGGCCATAGCGACCACCACCGGTGGCGGCGAGGCTTCCGGTAATTTGTGTTGTCTCCTCTCCCTTCCTCTTCCCCAACTCTCTTTAGATATGGTTTTCTCAGTGGAGTTGGGCTCTTGCGTCGAGACCTAAATTGACACTGGCGATGGTGCTGACGCCCTCAGAGTCCTCCTTCCACCCCTCCCCACTAGTATCCCCCAGATCTAGTAGTTTGAAGATCTAGATTTAGGGCCGTCGGGTGCTGGTCTCCTCCTTCTGTGTGTGTTCACGGCAACAGATGTACATGAACAAGCCATTCGTAGATCGGTTCAAAGATCAATCTAGTTCGATTGTGTTACTTTTGTTATCCGCATCACTCGTTCACCCTTACTAGTTGGAATTCCTCTATCAAACTAAACTACGATGTGAAATTGTACAGGACCAAGCCGACCAGTGTGATTTTTGATGGAAAATGAGCCAATTAGATTGTATTATGTTACTACATAAAGAACAATAATGTAACATCCCAATTTTTACCCCAATTTTCTAGAGCAGTTGTGATAATTTATTTAGCATGAAGCCCAGGAAAACCAAAAATAGGTCCCGCCATAGCCCCACTATCTCTCTACTCCTTCACTATTTATTCCCTGCCAACAGCAAAAGACAAAAAAGGAGAGGGGAGGGGGTTAGGATAGATAAATACCCCACCCCCTTTGTAGCCTTTCACATTCCCTCACTGCCTTGCCTTATTTTCCTTTCCTATTTTCCCTCTTGCCAATTTCTTCCCAGACAAGAACACCTCAAAACCCCCTCCACTTTCTCTCCTCTAAGTCTCATCCAAATCAAAGAATCAAGCTATGCATGTCATACCATCGCGTTCCTCATCACACAAGCATTCCATTCTTGCAAAAACTTTCACATGCATGATTGTTTGAGCGATCTTGAGAAGAGGGGGAGAGGTACCTTTGTCGTTGCATGTCGGGCTAGTGACGCGGTGGCCAACGGCGGTGGCGGCTACGCAACCCGGTGAAGCAGTAGTGCCTCACCGCGGTGGCTACCTGGCGGTTTGGCCTAGGAGCGGTACGGCCCAGCACTGTGGCGTGCATGTGGTGCGGCCAGCGGGAGGCCATGGTGTGGTGCAGCACAGAAGGATGGCTTAATGGGAAGCTAGCACGAAGTAGGGTAGCTCGACACGGGCAACAGCCGGGGTAGTGGACAACAAGACGGTGTTAGTGCACAGGCGAGGCATAGCCTGGCAAGCACAACGATGCGGTTGTGCGGCACAGAGGTGGCACCAAAGCAACCAGTGCGACATGAGACTAGCAATAGCGACTGGGTGGCACGAGGCGGTAGTGCTGAGGATGACATCAAGGCAGGCGCACTCTAGAGCGAGGCCACCGCGAGGCTAGCAATGCGGCATACTGGAGGCTGAGGTGTATTGTGGTGGCAGCCTGAGGAGGATGTTGGCAATGTAGGAGGTCAACACAAGACCAGCTCGTAGGCAGCCTAGGGCAGGCAGTGCCTAGGCAGCAGCACGGCAGTGGCTAACGACATAAGCAACTAGCGGCGGGAGACGGCTTAGGGTGCAGATTGCAACGAATCTAGTAGGATCCAGTGGCCCTAGCCTGCTCTAGCCTGGCTTGCCCATGGGAGAAAGAGGGAGAACCGGTGTGGTGGAGGTGGCATGGTGGCTCGATAGTGCTGAAGGAAGAAGAAAAAGGAAGAGGATAGCTGGTGCCGAATGGAAGAGAAGGGGAGAGAGGAGGCCAGCTAGATGGGGAAGAAGAAGAAAGAGGAAGATGGTGCCTAGGAGAAGGAAGAAGGAAGAGAAGAAAGGAAAGGAGGAAAAGAGAAGAAGGGTAAAAGAAAAGAAGAGAAGGGAAGGAAAGAAAGAGGGGAAGGAAAAAAGGAAAAAGGGAAAGAAAAGAAGAAAAGAAAGGAAAATAGGAAATTGATAGAAGAGAAAAGAAAATAGGAAAATGATAGAAGAGAAAATAAAAGAGAAAAAGGGGGTGCAGCTAGATTTCTGACGGTGAACTGATTTTTGTGCACATGCGATTGTATTCGTTCTCGGTGCTCATGGTAAAATTTCATAGTCATCCATATTTTCATATGCATAGTTTTTAGTTGTGCATATCGCTTCTAAATCTTGACCATCGTATATTCATGCATGCATATAGAAAAAATTGGTTTGAGAGCTTGCAACTGATACAACTCCTATTAGGTCTAAAATGTTCGGTGAAATGAATATGTAGCGCTTTTTTACTTCACATGAATAATTCGATCGATGGAGTGAAATATTATTTGTTGGTCGGTGGATGTCAGATTATTTAATTAGTAAATTGCTTAGACTTAGGCTAGAATTATTGGAATACCTGATCATGTGTTATTGGAGTCACATGGAAATTGGTTAGCAATTCTTAGATGTCAAATTTGTTTGAGTTTCCTCTCAAGTTGATTTGGTAGCTCGATAGGTGGATTTACTGGACATGAATTGGTTGTCGGCCTATGTGTTTATGTTGCATCAGTGGAACTTCTTCTCTCAATTTAGGTTGTATTTGATTACAGTGAATTGATACTAGTAATATACATATGACTAAATTAATGCTTAGCATACAAGGTTAATTTTGCGAAGATGGTGCCCATATGGTCTGTCAACGATTGTGAGCTATTCAAGAAAAGTGTGTGCAATTGGAGATCTCAAATGATAGTTGGATGGTCATATATGCTAAGCATACGGGGATTTAGTAATTGATTTACTTGGCCACATATAATCAAATTGGAATACATATAATTGGTTGATGAATCCTATGAGCCTAATTAGTGGTCTTTTTTTCCTCAATTTGGGATTTATACATGTAGGATTATGAGTCGATCATAGTGGTACATATAAAACTGGACTGATGGTTCACATGCATGATGATCCAATAGAGTAGGCACATGCATTAATGATCAGTGAATTATTAAATTGTGAGGATGTGAACGACATAGAATTCTCATTTAGGTGTTATACGGTTACGTACACCTAAATTAGTGAAATTTTAATATGTACAATTATGAATTGCATGGGATTGGTACAACTAGTTTGTTAGCATTAGCATAAATAGTCTAGTAAGGTATGATTGTTAGAGTAGATCACGGTCACACGTAATTAATTTAGTGAGTTTTGTATAGTTATTTGTTGGATTGTATAAGTGAAATATCAAGAGTCCAATAAATGAGGAGACAAATTAATCCGATGATCCTATAATCCATAATTCAAGAGATTGTGCATAGTGAGCAACATGGTAGATAATTGTGTAGTAAGACAAGCATGTCCAACTGGTAGATCCCTCATAGATTGCCCCATCTAGTGATGAAAGACCATATGGAGGTCTATCCTTGTTGGTGATGAGTTATTGACTGTGTTTGAGCATACACTACGGGAAAAGCACCTATCAATGATGCTACAGATACGTCAGCAGAAATCATGAAATCGTCGTTAGTAAACTTCTGTGATGAAATTATGACGAAATCGGAATCATCATTGTTGTCGCGTCATAGATGGTTCGTAGTGACGAAATAGCATTATTCGTCATAGAACAGGTTTTCTTGTATGACACACCAAGTTTTCGTCATTAAATGATATCGTTCTATAACGAAATATTTCGCCATAAAATACTCGAAAAATGTCATGTGTAGGCCACATTTCGTCATTAAAAACGTTTTTGCCAAGCAAAAACAGATCCTAGGTGCTTGTTTTGTGATGAAACGTTCGTCATAGAAGCATTCCACGTCGGCATGCAATTTTGTCATAGAATAATTCAGTGCCACATCATCATCCTAGGTGGCGGGTGCTTGGCATATCTGCCACGTCATCGTCCGAGGTGGGTGGTGACGTGGTATGTCTGCCACCGAGGATGATGACATGGCACTAAAGTATTATATGACGAATCTGCATGCCAACGTGGAATTCTTCTATGATGAAATTGCATGTTGACGTGGCGTACTTCTATGTCAGATACTTTTTTCATCACAAATACACATAGCAACCTCAACCACAGATACATTGTGCCACATGAAGCCATCACAGATACAGATAGAAGTGACACATTATATTTCATTGTTTCATAGCATCATCAATGGTGTTCAGCAAACACAGAGATAATTAGTTATAACAAGTAATGAAGTACTACATCAGCAAGAAAAACTTAGTTTCATGTCCAGCACAGTATCAACCACTTCCAATCTCAGCCAAGAGCAAAATTTTACATCACATCATACTCATAGTCGGTGGGGATTAACACCTGCAATGCCTAGAGACGGCGAAGAATTGCATCATTTTCCTCTTGCCTCTTCCTGAATTCCTCCATCTCTCTCTGTGTCTTGGTCATAGCTTCATCTGCTGCTTGTGCCTTTTGCTTCAAGTCATCAAGTTCCTGCTGTTGATGTTCGATGGTCTATCGAAGTGCAGCAGCTTCCCGTCTCTCTTCCTCAAGTTGTTCCTGAAGAACTCGCTCACTCGATGTCTTCGTGGATGTTGTTGCCTCTAATCCAACATTCTTCAAGAATTTCTTTGGTAGCCTCGCTCAGGAGAGAACCTTGAAACAACATCTGTATGTGATATTGTTGTGTTACCATCTGCATCAGGCACCATCATAGCTTCCATCTCAGCCTAAGATATCAAGGACAATTAGTCAGTAGGGAAAGGAGATACATATTGAACAGAAGAAAATCCAAGATAAGTTGTGCTAAATTTTCAGACAACACATTCATACATTGATTAAGGTTTAAGCTACACATTCTTAAGATAAATGCAGGTACTTGTTTTTTTTGGTACAACCGTTTCATATTCATGATACATCACTTCTGCTTGTCTCTAGGCAGTTTATGGAATAGAAGAATCCTGATTATAGTTACTGTTCACTTGACCATCAGCTTAAATAATCAGCAGGGAACCCACTAAAATATATAAGTGCTTGACCATTAGCTTAATTAATTATTGAGGCACAGGGCACTATTCTACATCCACGTCCAATATATAGGAAACAACATTTATATGCTAAGAACAGTAGAGTTCCTATTGGACGGTAAACACATGCATTCACACAGGCACGCACTACCAAACTAGTAACACCATGGGTCAGTATCACCATGACAACTTCTTACTCTACTGAGACGTAATACAACATTTTGTCCTAACTGAGCCAATATTCTTATGGAGAGCCATAGCATGCTTTTTTTAGTCACCAAAATAAAATGGTTGATCACAAAAATTCAGCGTACTACACAGAATCTTGGAACTAAAACAATTGCATAGCAATCCGCTAAATGGTGTATCTTATGATTTGTAAATATATGAAAACATGAAAGATCAAGTAGATGCAGACACATCCTCTCTTTATCTCACATATGGATATGGATAACATATAGATATGGACAAAAGTAACATGTATGGCAAGATATATAGATACAAATCATCCCATTGTAGCAAGACTTACAATTGCATGTTGAACAGGCTCACTGAATCCCTTCCCCTTGCTGTTGTGGCACTCCTTGAAGATGTCCAGCGCATTGAACTCTTGATCTTTGTTTTTCTCCCACTGTGTTTGGGTATGAAGCAAAATAAAATAACATGTTATAGATCCTAACAATTTTCACAGCATTACAAATATCTACAATCCACAAATGACCTAAGTGATACCTAAAAAAACATCATGAATTTATACAAGTTTTTATGGCAAAAGTAGTACAACAAATATCTACAACTCAACATTGCCTGAGAGTAATACTAACAGTAGAATATACCAGATCATAGCAGTGTGCAATGTAGCTACGAGATCCTGTAGTCTGATGGAACTTGACTTTGGCACGGTTTTGTTTGTTCTTTTCAGATATTTCCTACAGAAGGCATTTATGTTTGACAAATTTTGTAATAGAATCTGAAAAGAAAAGGTGATTCATAGATCGGATCTTGTTTTTTGTGTCAGACCATTTTTGAACAAGTTCTCTCCACTCCTCATCACTCATGTGTGGTACAGGAGATGTTGTGCTGACTTCATTAGCAGGAACACCATTAAAATATCGTTTCTTTAGCATATATCTTGTCCGTAGTGCATCCACCCTTCAAAACATTGGTACACGCATCCTTGGTCGGCTTGTCGTTGGTGTCCATAGACAACCTTGTCTATTAAGTTGAATGAATCACATTAATGAGTTAAACCATACAATTAGCTAACATGTCAAACACCAATGTAGAATATAAAGTGGCAAAGAATGGATTTACTTACAGCTAGTTTCCCCATGAAATTTTGTAAACGAGCATCATTATTCTTATATTCTTTCCAATGTGTAAGGATAGGAACAGACTGCCTAATATGAATACCAGCCTCTGATGCTACTTGGCAGCTTGCAACGGTTTTTGTGGCCTTCTCATCCCTTCAGCAATTTCGATCGACAACCGTCTTCCCATAGTTCTAGTAATCTTATCGAGCAATTTACCCATTGTAGGTGCCCTCCTTCTTTGAGCACTTGGTGCTATATGTACAAATAAAGTCATTCAATGAGTTAGCGTATAAGTATAGAAAGCATAAAGGAGCATGACAAAAAAACTTGCCTTCATCGCCTGGCTGAGTGCTCTCATGACTAGCAGCAACACCTTCACCTTCTCCTTGATAAGACAAATCCCTCACAGGACTTATAGGGTGTGGGATTCATCTCTACCTTGACTTGAATCTTCTACATTTTGTTCTTGTCCACTCTGAACTTGATTAGCCAGTTCCTCGGATGTTGCAGTGGTTCTATCTTGAGTAAGTGCTCCAAAGGCTAAATTCTTTGTTGTTGACCTTGTTGACACTCCAGTAGGTTGCTCTGTTGTTGGAGTTGCCTTCACTCTCTTGGCAGGTCTTGTGCCTCCTGGAGCCATCTTGTCACTTTTGTTGGGCCTTAAAGCAAGCCTTTTACCACTACTTTTATATGAGCTTCTCTGGGACATTAGAATAAACATCAATGTCAATATATGAATTCAAATTAATAGAGAGAAACACAAGAGGCACAGAAACAATGCAAAACACTACATGCACCCAAATCCTGAGCTTCCCAACAAGATAGACAAAGCACCTTTAAGGATGATTTAGTGGCTATAGATTGCTCTTCCATCAGTGGCTCCTCATATGAAGGATTGTTGTCATGTGCATCGTTCTCGGTCGCACTATCCTCTTCAGGATCATACGCTGAATCAGAGTCTTCTCTGTGTTCTAAGCTTAGATTGCTTGTGATTATATTTGAATCGAAAGTTGACGACCCATTCAGAGCGTTTTTTACTTTACGGATGCCCAGAAAATCAAATTTGGCATGAACCTCCGTGATATTTGCAAGCCACAACTTCTCATATTCACACAGTTGAATTTCTATTATGAAATCAATGATATTATTATTTGAAAAAGGTAAGACTACTTTAACCGGAATGACTTCTCATATAGGTGAAAATGGTAAGACTATTTTAATAGGTATAACAGGAATGACTTATCATCTAGGCAAAAATGGTAAGAATACTGTAACAACAATATTTGCAAGCCACAACTTCTCACAACTGTATATAACTTTTCTCCACATTAACACTACTTTAACATGGATGAATTTTGATTTAATAGTATATATAATATGCATTGCAGTATATAACACAAGCACAATGATAGTTTCATAAAAAGACAAGTAGAGGAAGAGAAGAAGACAACCACTAATTTGGCTGCGTGTTTTCATTGTGTACCGGGGGCCAGGGAGGCCGGGGAGGCCGTGGATGCCGCCGGGGCTGGGGATGGCATCGAGGTCACCGGGCCGGGGAGGAGCGCGTGGGGTTGTCGGGACCGGGGAGGAGGTCGCGGGGGCAGGGGATGGCGCTGAGGTCACCGGGGCTAGGGAGGAGCGCGTGAGGTCGCCGGGGCCGGGGAGGAGGTCGCGGGGGCCAGGGAGGCCGTTGATGTCGCGGGGGCTGAGGATGGCATCGAGGTCGCTGGGGCCGGGGGGAGGTCGCCTAGACCTTGTAGGAGGAAGGGGATTAGGGTTTTCGTGGACAGCATTGCCGCTCAGTTTTGGGACTCTATGGTTTGGTCTGAATTTTGGGAGCCAAGCGCGCAGGAGGCTTCAAGATACACTGAAATTTTGGTGCCTTGAACAGAGGTGAGCGGGATAGCTCGAAACATTTAACGAAAATATTATCCTTTGCTCAATTTTGGCGCTCTCCTCAATTTGGCGCTTGTTGTTGATACCTTATTTCATTAAATAATTTTATTATATTTTCATAGAAAATTAGGCCTTAACTTTTTGATGTCGTATCCAGCAGTTAAGATTATCCGTTTCGACTTTTGGAAATTATTGGTCAAACCAGTCAAAGCTAGCTATTTGTTTTTGCTATATTGTTTCTTCATAATCTCGAAGTTCGATGATAATCATTCTCAAATCCAGCCTAGATTATCAATTTTGACTTTTTAAAGCTATCGATCAAAGCAATCAAATTTCGCTGTCACTACATAATAATCAGGTAATTTCAGCACTCCAATATAGCCCTAAGTCATAGTTTGCAGATTTTATTTATAAATATCTATTGAATTGCACTGGACCTCTAAGAATTGCCTCATCGGGTCGATTCGATACGATGTTCATCTCCTTACATACGGGTTCTGGTAAACATGCTGCCTCATTGCCCAACACTATATACATTCTGTACTTACACTATTAACTCTAGTGTCAACATCGTCCATGTATCTTGAGCAAAAATGTCAATGTCTCATGAGGTACATGTATATATCTTTTACAACTCTTTGTTTTAATTTTTAAGCTTAAAACAAAGAGTTGTAAAAGTTATAGGGAGTATGGTTAAAGATATCATTTTTAAAATATTTTCTGTGTTAAAGTAATGGAAAATCAAAAGAATAATTTTCAAATAAGCATATGAAATCGGTACATTGCTCCTCTTTTGAATAGTTCGGGCCTAGGTCATAGAGAGAGAAGCACAGAGCTCTTCCACAGCTTTTACCCTATGGCCCCTCCCCTAATCTGTGGCAGAAAAAAAATGAACAGTCGGCGTTCTATTGGGTACGTCCATCATATTGCAGTGGACCTCTAAGAATCCCCTAAAATGTGGAGCGCTCGAGCCGAGCTCTTCTCCACCTTGCACCGTCGCCTAGATCCGTCTTGCCCTGACTTACCTTGGCCTCCGACGAAGCCCCTGTTAGCACAAACGCTGCTTACGTTGTAATATGAGTGACCATTACAACAAGATACACCTACCAGCCAACTCATTGGACAAGCTTGGATCGTAGAGTGTATCAGCACGCAGCTCTTCCATGGTGTGTTTCAAACAAAATCCACTTCCTTCCCCTTTCTCTTGATCCGTCAGGATCCTATTGTCGCTGAGGAGCCGCCGCATGACGCGATGTGTGCGCCAAGGGCCCTTCTTCCGTCGCAGCCCCTCTCCTCCCCATCGCTACTCTTCCCAACCCTAGCTCTAATCCACTGGCCCTCCCCAACCCTAGCTCTGATCCGAGGCTGAAATCCGAGATCTCAGTTGGAATTTCCAAAATTTTGCTAGGATGTTGAACCTTGACTACAAGCGCATTTTAAGATAAAATAAAATTTAGCTAACATTTTTTTCCTAAGCTTAACATCTTATATTGAGATACAATCAACCAAATAACTCTTAATAGGCTGACCACACTCAGCCAACGAGCCATCCCCTTTCCTCCAGTTCCTTCGGCCTCCCCCAATGAGCGCTCCCATGGCCGCCGTCTGCCCCACCACGGCTACCCTCCCCTCACGCCACTCCCCTCACTCCTCTCTCCGACTGTCACCCCACCACGACCACCCTCCCCTCGTGCCACTCCCCTCACTCCTCTCTCCGGCCGTCGCCCCTCTAGTGGTCCACGTCATTCACCCTCTCCCGCATCCCTCTGCCGCCTCCCGCATCCTCTGCCGCCTCATTCACCCTCTCTTGCATCCCTCTGCCAGTCCTTGGTGGTGCGCGCGGCATGGATGCGACGGTCGCACCGCGAGGGGGAGAAGAGCACGAGCGCAAGTCGTGGAAGCAGTGCACGGACATGTACATGCGGCCCTTCCTGCTCAGCTTCGTCCACACCAAGCGATGCCGGCTGCGCTTCGTCCACACCAAGCGATGCAGGCTTCAAGCCCTCCCAGTGTGAACCAATGGAAGCGGCCGCAGCCTGCAGGCACCTCCCGGCGCAGCTCCAAGCCATCCTCTGAGCACTGGATCTCCAGGCGCCATCTCGGTATAACTTCTCTTCCCCCATCTCCTCTGAGCACTAAGGAATGACTTATCATCCTTGCGAATTTAATGGGCAATACCTGCTAGCTCAATTTAGCTATATCCTGAAGCTAATTTGCATTACACATTCCTTTGCAACATCTATTTTAATTGCAACAATTCATGGCAGATTCAGCAAATGGACTTAAACATGAAATTTTGTCATGAAACAACCACATAAATCGGCATAGCATAAATAACCAGATGACAAATTCAACAATATATATGTCTTGATCGGCATTTAAGCGAGCGGATGGTAGATTCAACAACTATTTAGCGAGCGGATGGCGATTCAAAGACAACAAATTAACGAAACAATTATCACTTGCGAACTGCAGCATGGTATAATTAGTCCTCATCATTGTCTCCCATTGCAATATCCTCATGCTCATTATCACTTGCGAACTGCAGCATGGTGTCATCTTCTTCAGATTCACTTGGACTGTTCTCATTTGATGTGCTACTTACTATGTTGTTTACTAAAGTAGAATCAACAGCTAACCCTTCTTCATCGTCATGGCGGTGTGAAGTCGCTTTTGGAGGATTAATATCTTCCACATTGCATTCTGTATCAGAACAATAGTCCTCTTAGTATGCATCAATATTCTTGGTCATATCATTTTCAGCCACACAATATAGTTGTCTATCCTCAAACTTTTGCACAACTCTCCAGGTTTTGCCCAATTTAGTATCTTGTAAGTAAAATATCTTTGTTGATTGAGTAGCCAAGATAAAAGGATCTGTCTTGTACCACAACCCCTCAATATTGATGGATTTGAAATATCTATCATTTTTAATGCCTCTGCACTTGCCATCCTGATCATACCAGTCACATCGAAAAAGAACCACCGATCGACGGACTTGTAGATCTGAGTTATATACCAACTCAATGATATTTTTCAAAGAACCATAAAATTCAGTGAACTGGCCATTATGTGTACCCTCGGCCATGATGCCACTATTCTGTGTCTTCAAGTCTTTCTCACGATCAACGGTGTTGTAACGAACTCCATTGACAGTGCAAGAGGAAAAAATGCTGACATGCAAGTCAGGACCACATGATAGTGCATATAGGTCATCACCAACCTCACCTGCCTTTTCTCTTACATGGTTCTTAAACCATTTCTGAAATCCAATCGTAACCCTTCTCTCAATATCATGTGCACCTTCTTTCTCTACCTCTTCTCTGAACATGCTGCAAAAGGTAAAATCAAACATAACATTAAATATTTTTTCCACAAAGTAAGCTTTACATAACATGTCATTCAGAATGTACAAATGAATACTCACTTAATATATGTTTCAACCTCTTCACAATTATTTAACACATACCAAACAAGCTTGTCAAATTCATCTTCGAGGAAGGTAACCCTATAGGATCCTACTAATTTAACACCATGTCTAAAAACAGAGATGTCATAATCCACAAGATTTTCTACTGACCCATCCCCACTTCTACCCTCCCGATTAAATCTGGTATCAATACCATCCATGTATCTTGAGCAAAATATCAAGGCCTCATCAGCTACATATGCCTCTGCAATAGATCATTCAGGTCTTGCCCTGTTCCTTACAAAACCTTTCAAAGTGCACAGTCGCCGTTCTATTGGGTACATCCATCCATATTGCACTGGACCTCTATGAATTGCCTCATCAGGTAGATGAACAGCCAGGTGCACCATGACATCAAAGAACGCTGGAGGAAATATTTTCTCAAGCTTGCATAGAATTAATGGGATTTCTACTTTAAGTCGATGCACAACATCTATCTTCAGAGTTCTACTACACAATTCTCTAAAGAAGTTTCCCAACTCAGTAATTGCTTCATATATATCCTTGCGCACGAATCCCCGGATGCCAGCAGGTAAAACTCTTTGCAGGAGGATGTGACAATCATGAGTTTTCAAGCCTTGTAACTTGCATCCATCAGCACTAATACATCTAGATAAGTTAGAAGCATAACCATCAGGAAATTTCACATCTCTAATAAATTCACAAAATGCAATCTTGTAATCCTTTTTCAAGGTATAGCATACTGATGGATTAGTACTGCCCCTGTCCTCTAAGTGCAAGTCACGTTTTATGCCCATATCTTGCAAGTCAAGCCTAGCATTGATTGTGTCTTTTGTCTTCCCCTCTATATTCAATAATGTACCAAGAAGGTTGTCGCATATGTTTTTCTCGATGTGCATCACATCAAGATTGTGTCGTAGCTTCAATTCTGCCCAATATGGCAAAGCAAATAAGCTAACCCTTCGGCTAAATATATTTGGCTCATCCTTCTCGTGACTCTTTCTTTTATTATTTTGAGGATTCTTTCCTGGTCTAACATCTTTGACCTTCTCTAGTTGCTCCAACAGCTCCTCTTTACTGAACTCTCCTGGCTTCTCACGGTTTTCATGATGTCCATCAAAAGCTAAACTATTTCACCAACGGTGGTCCATTGGACGGTAACGACGGTGGCCAAGGTAACAAATCTTCTTCCTTATGGCCCGTGACAACGAATCTTTGTCACAATGAACGCATGCATAATAACCTCTTGTAGTTCACCCTGACAAAGTGCTTAGAGCTGGGTAATCATGGATGCACCAAATTATTGCAGCATGCATATCGAACATTGTACCAGTAAATGCATCGTAAGTACAAACACCATTCCAAAGTTCAAGCAACTCTTCTATGAGAGGTTCCAAGAATACATCAAAATCCTTTCCAGGACATTTTGGACCAGGGATGAGTAAGGCCATCATGCAATTCGATTGATCCATGCATACCCACGGTGCCATGTTATAAGGCATCACAAGTACTGGCCACATGCTATATGAGGTACTCATATTGCCAAATGGATTAAAACCATCTGTAGCTATGCCAAGCCTCATGTTCCTTGCATCTTCTGCAAACATCAGATATTTTCTATTGAAGTCTTTCCACACCTCACCATCAGCTGGATGACTCATTTCATTCTCCATAGGTTGTCGCTTCAACTTGTGCCATTGTGTGTCCTCCGCTGTTTTTTTTGAAATAAAATACCTCTTCAATCTTGGTATTAGCGGAAAATGTCTCAAAACCTTTTGAGGAATCGCATTCTACCATCTGCATCTCTCCATCTTGATTCACCACATATTGGGCAAACATCTCTATTTGTATACTCCTTCCGAAATAGCAAACAATTATTCTTGCACACATGGATTGAATCATATCCAAGACCCAATTCACAAAGATATTTTTTGCTTCATAATATGATTGGGGAAATTCACAACGAGAGAATGCCAACGATAATAGCTTCGGTAGTGCATTAAATGTTGTATTGCTAATTCGATAGTATGACTTCACATGAAGTAACTTCACAACAAAAGAGAATCTTGATAGGTTAGATTCTGGGCAAAGTTCTCGTTTCACATCTTCAAGCACTCTAGCAAACGTTGGATGTTCTCCACCTTGGTCCATAGCTGTGTACAACTCTTCTATCATTTCTGGCATTCCACCATCATTGTCATTTGTCATCGACCCACACTCAAGCCATCGTGACCAGAATGCCCCATATGGTTAACATTTCCATCTCCATTCACTTCATATTCCACAACCTCAATATCAAATGATTCTCCATGATGAACCCACTTAGTATATGCACTTGACATCCCATAAATATGAATTTGATCATGTACATCCGATTAAGGTCTTAATGTCTGATTAAGACAACCACGACATGGGCAAAGTATCTCCACATTCTCATCGAATCTTGCTTGAATAAATTGCATGAATTCATTCACGCAAATTGTTTACCATGTATCCAACTTCTATCCATCTGTTCAACATCATGAGACCAAACACAAAATTAAACATATGTACAAATGTGCTTCTAAATAAAAAAATTTGGCACAAACAGACTATATAGGATGACATTACCGTTCAAGCTAGAGGTCAACAATGGCGACGGCCAGAGTTTGAAAATAAAAACCGAATTTAAAAATGCGTAAATGATGTTCACACAAGAAAGCTCCGGCCGCTGGAATCAATTTTTCTAGTTGAGTTCTTTGCCTGGCAAAAAACAATTGTCTCGCCGCTTGATTATCTTGTACATGCATGCAATGCAACTCAGATTATCTAGTCCAGACAATGCCAGAACCTCCAAGCGCATGCACTCCAAAGTTTTCTAGTCACGGCCATGCATGCAGCGTAGTCGAGCTCTCTGGCCGGCATAAAACAATTTTCTAGTCACTCCATTATGTTGTACATGCATGCAACACAACTCAGAGACACTACCAGAACCTCTAGGCGCATGCACTCCAAAGTTAATTATCTAGTCACGAACTCACGGCCATGCATGCATCGCGCCACCGAAGACTCTCCAGCCGCAGGCGTTAATTATCTAGTCATGGACTCACGGCCATGCCGCCAAAGACTCTCCAGCCGCAGGCCAAAAGAAAAGACCGCCTGCAGTGATCAGCCGCCAGGGATCAGCCGCCAAGGATCAGCCTTCAAGTCTCCCTATAGCAACCCTAATCTACTATTTAAATACATGCATGCATATTCACTTAGCCCAATAACACATGGCCCAATATATGCGTACAACCCAAAATTTACACACGCACACGTAAGGTAGTTATTAGAGATTTTCTTTTTTTACTTCTGCTTATGTGTCTCTGTTTGTTGCAGTGCTTCTGTCTCTCATGCACACAATCGCACCAAAATTATTTAGTCCATGCATGCAGTCAGCAGGACACACTTATCTAGTCATCCATACACATGAAGCTTGTACATGCATGTCCCATGCAATCGCCGACGTTATCTAGTCATGATGAAACAGACACCTGCACATACACGAGAGACCTTCTGGCCACTTCAATTATCTAGTCGCCTCCGGCCGCTAGGTCTCCACCCATGCATGTACGAATACGAGATTACCTAGTTGCTGCTTCTTGCATGCACACAAGCTTACGCTCCTGCCGCAAAGACAAAAGAACGATGAATTAAGTGAGAAACCTGGTTTGGTCGATTAAATTATGCTATAACCGGCATGTTTGTTTTTTTCCCTGCATTGGTCAATGCAAGTCCATATGAGACTGGGTGTATTATCAAGGTCAAGATCAGTGATTCAGGTGAGCTCAATTCTCTGATGGATGACGAGAAGTACTCGAAATTCTGCAAGGAAGAAGACAGCAAGCATTGAACAAATAACGGTGGCTTACGAGCAGGAAGAATCGTGGATCGATCCTTGTTGATGCTCGTGATGTGCCATCAAGCACTTACCTCACCCACTGCATGCGAAATCGACAAGGAACAAATATGGAATAAATTAGTTTTGGCATTTACCTCTCTTCTACAAGGCTTGCAAAATTCGAACCTGTAAAGGACATGAGTTTCTTTATTTCTTTGTAGTATTGCCATGATTTCTTCTTTAATTATAGTTGTATTGCTCTCTTAATATTTTAATTACGTGTTCCTGATCTCTACCGTATATTGGTATTTGGCGGTGCACGAATAGCTAATCAGGAGATGTTTGTGAAGAAATCCGTGTTGGAATGAAGTGATGCCTGAATAGCTGATCAGGAGAATTTCGAGTACTTCTTCCCCATGTTCTTCCTGTGCCTCTGTCTTCTAGGAGTGTGAGTATCTCATGAGCACTCTTGAGAAGTTTGTAGGAGGTAAGAAGAAGCTCAATCCCATCCTAGACCAATCTAAGATTAGTAGATTCAATCAAGGTCTAGGATTTGACTACTTAGAGTACGCTCGGGCTCATCCTCCCACCATTGTGTGTGGCTCCAAGAGTGGAGAGATCGTGGTATCTCCCAGGATGAGCACCACTGTGTTTAGGTCTACTAGGGTTGTCCATGATCTCTCGACAAGAAGGTTGTTTCTCCTGTTGCTTCTGCCTCTAGCAAGGCGAAGTATTCATGCACATTCTGTCAGAAGGGTGGTCACCTAGCAGATTTCTGCTTCAGGCATGCCAAGATCACGAGGCGCGAGCGTGTTCGTGCCCTTAGGGGTATTCAGGGTTATCTCCAGACTCTGAGTGCTCCTAAGGCACACACTGCTGCTAGATAGGATAGAGTGTCGCCTGTTTTTAGGCACCGTTCAGGACTCGGATTTCATTATTTTTAGTTGAGTTTTCATCTTGGAGCTGCTCATGGTTAGTCTCTCTGCTATCCTTTTGATATTCCTCATATTTCTCCTCAAGGTAGATATCTGCGGCGTGAGGTGTTTCTTAGTAGGAGATTTGGGCAGCCTCACTGGGATGGTCCGGCCTTTGCACAATGGTTCTCTTCCCTAGTCTGAGCTCCTGATGATGAGTTGATCACATTTTGGGATGCTTTGTCAAGCAGAGTCATAGCTAAAGGTATCATCTGCATTAATGACAGTTTTATTCTTAAAGATGTTGCCTTAGTAAGTAAGCTGTAATACAATTTGCTTTTTGTCTCTCAGCTTATCGATGACTCTTTCGAGGTAAGCTTTAAGAGTAGCGCCTACATAATCCTTGATTCATCTGGGGGTTAGTTTGTGGGATCTCTAGATTTGGGAGAGTCTTCCGTACTGATTTTTTTTGCTTCTTCTAGAGACTTTCCTCGTTGTTTGATTGCTTCAGAGTCCCGTGATCTCTCCTAAGTTAGCAGCCACGACCTCATTCTTGGATTGCATAAACTCAAGATGGTCAAAGACTTAGTTTGCCCTCCTTGCCAATATGGCAAGATGATTGCTGCTTCTTATCCTCCGGTCACTGTTGCGATGACTGATGTACCAGGATAGCTTTTACATATGGACATTGTTGGTCCAGCTAGAGTGCGTGGGTGGGAAGTGGTATGTTCTTGTCATTATTTATGATTTTTTTGAGTTATTCTTGGGTATTTTTCATGGTCTCAAAGGATGAGTCTTTTACCCATTTCAGAGGTTTGGTCCGTAGGTTGTCTATTGAGCTCCCTGGTGCCTTACGAGCTATACGCAGGGACAATGATACGAAGTTCAAGAACTCCTACTTTGAGAGCCTCTATGAGGTGTTAGGCTTAGAGCATTAGTTTTCCTCTCTATACGTCCCTCAGCAGAATGGCGTAATGGAAAGGAAGAAAAGGTCGAGATGGCCAGGACAATGCTAGATGAGTACAGAACTCCTAGAAAGTTTTGGGCTGAGGCTATAGCTACTTCTTGTCATATGTCTAATCGAGTATTCTTGAGAGAACATTTGCATTGCACTTCTAATGAGTTAAGGTATGGACGAAAGACCAGTGTTTCTCATTTTCGTGTGTTTGGTTGCAAATATTTCATTTTGATGTCTAGGAACCTAAATAAGTTTGAGTCTCATTCTTCTGATGGTATTTGTCGACTTTTGTAGTCGGCAATAAATTTATGGGGTAGGCGCTAGATCTCAAACTCGAAGGTCACACAAGACAAGGGGTTTAGCAGTTCGAGCTCTCATGAGGAGATAATACCCTAGTCTGTGTCTTTGAGATTATGCAGATCTCTTGGATCTAAGATTGCTCAAAGCGCAATATGCTCTGGGCGATATGAGGTGTACTATGCTCTATGGCTTGATCGCTCTATGCTTGGATCATCCGATCCCTATGTTGTTGCCCGCCCTCTCCCTTATATAGCGGGGGTGGGGCGACTTACAGAGTCCTGATCGGTTTGGAGATTCCGATCGGTTACAAGATTCTAGTCAGTTAATAGGATAGAGTTTACATCTTTATCTACCCTATTAACGACTCGGATTACAACCGTATCTATCATATCTAAATATAAGTTCAACTTCCTTTAGGATATGTCCCCTTGCGCACGGCAGCGGGGCCTGACGCGGGGAGTATCTTCTGGGCCTCCCTCTTGGGCTTGTCATGAGGGTACCCGGGTTCTTATATTCCACAGTATTTTTCTAGATTACTCGACTTCTTCTCGTAGTTATAGGGTCTAGAGTTGTGAGGCGAATTGGATCACAGAGACCTGTGAGGTGACCTTTGATGAGGCTACTCTAGGAGCTAAACTCGATATTTCAGGCTCTTCTTCCCTCTCCAACACCATCTTTGTAGAGGATGAGGATGATGGAGATGATGGTGTTCCACCTGATCCAGTCCCTCTACACCTGAGGTGCCTCCAGTTTCTAATTCTGCACCTCAGGGAGACCAACCCTTACCTTCAGACTCTTCTGCAGCAAGTGGCTCTGATCCTACCTCTACTGTTCCTGAGGTAGAGGCCACTTCTGCTTCTAGACCTCCCTGCCATATTCAGAGACATCATCCACCTGATCAGATCATTGGCAATCTGTTTGAGCGGTCACACGATCAAAATCAGATTTGTCCAGTTTCTGCCTCCACTCTGCCTTTGTTGCCTCCATTGAGCCGAAGGATGTTTCTCATGCATTATCCAATGAGTCTTGGATTAATTCAATGCATGAGGAACATGAGAACTTTGAGAGGAACAACGTATGGCAGCTTGTCGAGCTCCCATTTGGTTATAATGTCATTAGGACCAAGTGGGTGTTCAAGAATAAGAAGAGTGAGGATGGGATCGTCATTAGGACAAGGCTAGGCTAGTTGCACAGGGCTTTTCTCAGGTTGAGGATATTGACTTTGATGAGACCTTTGCCCCTGTAGCTAGACTAGAGGCTATTAGGATCCTGCTTGCATTTTGGGCATCTAAGGGCTTCAAGCTTTATCAAATGGATGTAAAGAGTGCATTCCTCAATAGGTATATTGAGGAAGAGGTGTATGTCAGGTAGCCTCTAGGATTCGAGAACCCCAAGTATCTAAACCATGTCTTCAAGCTTTCCAAAGCTTTATAAGGACTTAAGCAGGCCCTAGAGTTTGGTATGAGAGGTTTAAGTCCTACCTTCTTAGTCATGGTTTTAAGATAGGTAAAATAGACAAGACTTTGTTCATCAGACACCAGGATTCTCATTTTCTGCTCGTTCAGATTTATGTAGATGATATTATCTTTGGTGGCTTTTCGCACTTTCTTGTGTCTCAGTTTTCAGATGTGATGATCATAGAGTTTGAGATGAGCATGATGGGCGAGTTGAGCTACTTCCTCCGCTTCCATATCAAGTAGTCTTGGGAGGGGATTTGCTTGTATGAAGGTAAGTACACTCGAGACCTCCTCAGATGCTTCGACATGTCTGATGGGAAGCCGTTGATGAATCCTATGACCACCTTTGTTGTCCTCGAGCCTGATGAGTATGGTGAGCCAGTTGATCAAAAGGTGTTTAGGAGCATGATCGGCTCTCTCTTGTACCTCACTGTTTCGAGGCTGACATACATTTTGTTGTGTGTTTGTGCGCTCGATTTTAGGCTTCTCCTTGCGCCTCTCACCGCCAAGCGGTGAAGCGCATCTTCATATACCTTTGAGCTACCACTAATTATGGTATTTGGTACTCTTCTTCTTTTTTTCTGTCCCTTAGAGTCTTTTTCGATGCAGACTTTACTAGCTATAGGATAGATAGGAAGAGCACTTCTGGCACTTGCCAATTCACTAGCACTTCTCTTGTTTCTTAGTTATCTAGGAAGCAGTTCGGAGTTGCACAGTCTACCGCTGAGGCCGAGTACGTTGTAGCCGCCAGTTGCTGTAGTTAGGTGCTTTTGATGAGATCGACTTTGCGGGACTTTGGGTTAGACATAGATAGTGTTCCACTTTTCTATGACAACACTTCTACCATTTGTATTGCCAAAATCCTAGTACAACATTACATGACCAAGCATATAGATAGTAGATATCACTTCCTTAGAGACCATGTGAAGAAGGGTGATATAGTGCTTCAGTTTATGGAGAGTGACCATCGGATTGCCGATATCTTTACTAAGCCTTTGGATAGGTCTAGGTTTGTGGCGTTAAGAGGAGAGCTTGGTGTCGTATGTCCTTATAGCATATCTTGAGGGAGAGCTGGTTCTGTATACTGTGTATTATATATGTTTTCTTTCAGCATTTCCTTTCGTTTGCATCTTCTAGATATTTTGGGCTTATTCTTAGTGTTATGATTTCTCTTCATTTAGACTTCTTGCATGCTTTGCATGGACCTCTCATCTTATGCTATAGGTTGCTATCATACACAATTAGTTGTTCTCTCTTCTCTCTAGGTTGAGTTCCTTCACAGTCTTATAAGTCTGCAGGTGTTGGGCCCCTAGGTATGCACACCCTAGCTTGGGATCTAGAGTCAGCTTTCCTATGTCAGTCATTGGGGAAGATGAGAGCGAGTCTGAGCTATAGTGTTCTCTGCTATCTTTTCTATGCTCTATAGCCACCCAGTTTGCAGTTTCTTAACTTCTTATTCTCATTATGTGTTTCTGGTTTCTACAAGTTCTTTTGAAAATTTTCTGAGCTTAATTCTCCTAATAACTCAATTTGAACCAGATTTGTGCGTAAAATTGATTCATTTGTTGACGGAGAGTTTGAGAACCTGCTTCATGCATTGCATATAGTCTTCATTTTCGGTTTTAATGAGCTTTGTCTATTATGCAAATGAACTATCTTTCATGCTATACACCTTACTACTTTCCTAAAGATCTTTGCTAGCTTAGATATGCCCAAGTACATTTTGCCCCATCATGCTAATCTTGCTAAAAAATGAATATTGAGCTTCAATGAAAACTTGATGAAACTCTTAGTTTTTACTGCTAAGTTTCCTCACTAGGTGCATATGCCATGATTTGTAGAATCTTGGATTTCTACTAGAGTCCCTATAGCAACTTGGGTGAAGATAGGTTGTTCCATACTAAAGTCCTTCACATGGTCATAAATCTAAGTGCTAAAATGAAGAGAAAAATTGACTCTTTTTGTGCAAATTGATCTCAACACTCTACATTCACGAGACTGCTTCCCATTGCACTTGGGATGAACTTGAAATGTATCGTGTATGACCAAGATCATTCTTTTAAGAGTCCTTCTTGAGATGGTCGACAATGGCTTGAGTATATTACACTTGAAAAATGCAAATAAACAATTAAGTAGGTAAAAATGCAAATAATGTCAATCATTTGCACCCCACTATGTGCGTTAAAGTTTTAAAATTTGCATTAAAGATGTTTGAGCACGAAGGACCTTTTATGCACATCTAGCTTCCCTAAAGTGTTGACTAGGTTAAACTCTAGTTCTTCCATTTGATCCACTGTATGGCTTTGCTTCTAGTTTGGAGATTATGCTAAGTATTGCACTTGTTAAAATCATGCAAAAATGACAGTCTTATTTGTGCTTGCTAGCAAAGATAGTATAATTTGCACTTGAACATGTCCTAAATTAGCATAATCTGAACTTGAGTAGCTTGGTGTCATACTTTGTCTCTATGGTCATATGGATAATCTTCAAAGCTATTTAGGATGCACTTCATACATACATGTTGAAAATACCATCTTCGGAGAAATTGTAGAAACGGCATCATCATAAGGTGAGTAATGTGCATACATCTTGGTTCTTATGATCATGGGGAAAAATTGCTAATTCTTATGATCATAAGCATATTTGAGTTTCTGTGAGTTTCTATTGGATTGCTAGAGTTTTTGTGGAAAACTTGTTCTTTCATTGGCTTGCTCTAAAATCCCTCTTGTCAACTTATTCATGATCTTATTTCCTCTTGCTCTGGACCAAGTCTGGCTTTGCATCAAATTGCTTTCTTCCATCATTTTCAAACTCAAATTTGTGCCTTTTGTGGTGTTTGTCAATATACTCATCAAGGGGGAGATTGAAAGACTATGTAGAGATCTATCCTTGTTGGTGATGAGTTATTGATTGTGTTTGAGCAAGTGGTATTCGAGTTTGTGTTTGTTTTAAACTCTATTTTGAATTTGAAGCAATTTGATTGCTATCAGGCCAAGGGCGGCACTACCGGCCTTATAGGAGTGGTACTACCGCCAGGCAGCACTACCGGCCTAGTGTTGGTGGTAGTGCTAACACGGCGATAGTACCGGCCTTCAGTAGGCGGTAGTTATTTTTCAGAGTAAGGTATCTCGGGCGTTCCAGTGCAACCGGCACTACCAACGACCAAGACGCGGTAGTACTAGACTTGCGGTACTACCAGTCAATGGCTGGCGGTAGTGACGACTTTATGTACAAGATCTGATTTATTCTTAGAAATTGGATAATTATTGCATATCAATTTGGACATTGCTATGTAATGGGCTTTCCTTGTTTTTGATGATTGCAGGAGATGGTGCTAGGTCATGGTGAGGTGGAGGATGATCGGGACTAGGCGAGGTGCGCCGGAGGTCCAAATGATCGAGGATCATCGGAAGATAACTAGAGACGGAGTCACTGCGAACCTAAAAGACAACGGAATGGTTGAGATGCTAGCTTGGAGATGCTCAGATCAAGAAGAGCCGTTGGATCGCGGTCTAAAGGATAGAGTAACGGATCAAGCTAGTTTACTTTGAGAAGCATGCAAAACCCGGTATGCTTGTGGGTTTCGGGTTAGCCTATGTATGAGTGAGTGAGTCAATCCTAGCCCTTGATGGTGTTCCTTAGGGTTGAAGGAACTCATCTAAGGGTGGAGGATGACTCAAGAGTAGTATAAATAGAGTGGTAGGGGTAGCTCTCCCCTCTTTGAAGGTTTTGAGGTTTTTGTGCTCCTTTGAGCTTTGCCCACTTTGTTATGAGGCTTTGTAAAACTCACTTCCGGAAGAAAAGTTTATTTTCTCAATTCTAAACTTACTTTCCACACTTACATTATGCCTTAAATTCAGCATTTAAATTCCGCAATTTAATTTCTTGCAATTTACATTCTCTCAAGTTGGATTTGCCTCCTCCTACTTGCTCATATCCCAATCATCTAGGCAATCTAAAACCTCTTCGTCTAAGTTTATGCAAAAAGCCGATCTTTTTGGCTTGAGAGAGAAGGATTTTCGGTAGATCGCGTTCTTGAGTTTTCAAAGGCTGGATATTTGGTGTTCTAGCTTCCTATGACTTGTGAGAAACCATCTAGGATTATCTTGATCATGAAGAACCCACAAGTAAGCTTAGGGCTAAGCTTTTATTTTTGAACCCATTTTGTGCACTCTTCCTTAAATTATGAAAAGGTCAAAACTTTGATATCAATTCTAGTGATTGAAGGTTGGAATAGGCTCCTGACATCCATAGGAAGGTGTCTACAAAGTTTCATAGGGTTTGGATCAGCCGATCAAAAGATTCATAGATTTTCATTTTGAAGGCGTGCTGATTTTACTATTCACTACCTTGATTTTACTGTAGCGAGTCACTACTGCTACAGCCTGAATTGCGGTAGTTCCGCCCTTGCTGAAAAACTCTGGAATTGTATTTTCTCTGCTTTGCTTTGTTGAAGTGAGGTTCTTAGTTGGTTCTTTGAGGGGAAAGTTTTAATTTGTGATCATTCACCCCCCTCTGATCGCTATTCGGTCCTTCAAGTGAAGGATATGATTTGCATGGAAGTTACATGTTCTTTTGATTGGTTGCCCTAGGACTTGGAAGTTGGCTCTCACATCCTTCTTATATGCATCATTTTTCTATGCATGACCTATTGTATAATGCTTGTATATATGCTTTTTGTACATGAAGAATAGCAACTTCAGATTTGTTTGCTTATATGTCGTGTTAAATTTGTAGTGTATGCGTGAATCGTAGAACCATTTGAGATGTCCGATACTAGATGACGCAATTGGTAGGTATCGATAGATAGACCTATTTGTTGTACGGAACTAACATGATAAATACGCAACAACAACATTGAAATCCATAAGTTAGGGGTTAGACAATAACTAATGTCAACCTTGAGTATACTCGAATATACATACACATGCTTAGCAATGCTTTAGTTTTAGGAAGAACAGATGAATGGTTGAGACATTTGTTCGAAAATGGGAAGTTAGACATAATGGATCAGAGGGGTTACCTTTGTTATTTTGGTATAAAATCAAATGCTAAAAAAACAAGTTTTGATGGAGGCAAGTTATTAATATAGTCCGAACTGCATGGACTTGCACGTAGTGTAGGGGGAGTTCTTGTCAAGGTCAATTAAGGACCGAACGTAGTGTTTTATAATCCAAGATATCTGTGCAAGCACCAAGTTCTATTATGAGGTGTGACGAGGATTAGAAGCCTCATTTTCTTGGGCCCTCAACGGTTAAAAGCCGTACTCTATTAATGGGCCTATAATCCATGAGGCCTATAATATAGAACAACACTCATGCTTAATTGAACGATTGTCTCTGCCCAGTATAGTTAAGATAGCCTGACACATTGCTTCACTCTGATTTTTCCCTACATATGTCTCCAGGCGGAACTACCCATAAATTATTACTGGAAAAGGCACCCTTTGGCTTGGTGGCACTATTTCGTGGGAAGACTGTCGGGACCTGAATATGCAAATCCGGACCCTCTGCGTATACTGCACTAGTCCAGGATCACGCTAGTGCACACAAGCTCAATATAGATGAATATCACAATCATACACAACGGATACATAATGAAAAGACTTAATATATTGATTAATACTTGTTGAATGACCATATGGTCAACTTACATGAATATGCCTCGCAAGGCTGAATAACAAGTTAAACTACAGCGGAATGAAAACGTAGACAACCCCTCAGTATACCACATGCAACTGACAAGGCTTGCACCCTAAACGTTCGTCTCCTCCTGGTACTCCTTCTCCAGCATGGATGTAGACTCCTCAACTGGTGATTTTGTTGTTGGCAAGGGTGAGTACTTAAAGCACTCAACAAGTTGTGCACAGAATGCAATTCTAACATAGCTATATGCAAGGCTTATTCCAAAGGAATGACTTTCATGGCTATTTTGCAAAAAAAACAGCATTTGAGAACAAATACAGAAAATAGATTGTAAATACGTAAAACAAATAGCAGTAATAGATAGATTCAACATTTCTCAAGTAAACCAAGTTCTCCATTCCTTAATCAAGTTCCAACCTCCCATGGGAACCTGCCATCCATCCCAATTTTCATTTTATTAATCTCTAACCCTTAACTGTAATTCCCGAGCATTGCTCAATACCGCGAGCACGGCTATTTGAATAGTTTCACACTCTGCAGAGGTTATATCCTTAAGACGATCGAAGCAACACTTCCACATACCCTCTGCCCATCGGGCCCACCTTGGCATACTCGCCCATTGCCACTTGCCCCAATCTAAATGATTACCACCCAAGTTGATTACCAAGCTCCTTGTGCCATCAACAATTCAATATCGTTGCGTGACATGACTCGCCACTACAACTCAAGATAATTGTGTGATCTCACATGACGCACAAGTTCATATCATTGTTCCATATTTCATTAATCAAGATTAAACATCAATGATTCTACATGTGATGACGTGGCATGGCTAAGCAACTATGACGATCTAACCATCCGATGTTGATTTCATTATTAACCAACTATAGTGAACCAATCTAGGGTGACAATAGATCATGTCATACAAATGACAAGGTAGGGTATAAATCAATTTGTCATAATAGCTAAGTCCCAATTTCATTGAAACATTTGTACATGTGAAATAATATGCAATAAAGTAAAAACAATATAGCGATTTTGTATACATGGGTTCAACATGCTCAAAGCACAACTTGCCTTGGCAAAGGTTCTGGTCTAGCCCTGGAACTTGATCTTGAGTTGACGGATCCTCCCCCGAAACGTCGCACAACTCAACGTCAACGTGAATCGAAAGAGAACACCAAATAAATACCAAAACAGAGAGAAAATGAACTCCAAAAATCAAATAAAAATCACCATTAGATAGATCTCAATTTAAAAAAAAAAGAAATTTGAATCACCTCAATCGGAGCTTGTATGAGGGAGAACGGACTCGTGGAAGATTCACAAATTCTAAAAATCAGAAAATTGAAAATCAAACAATAAACCACATTATTTTTGAAATGAAAAACTGATTTATTGCGTCGGCATGACGTCATGCTGACGTCAGCCCTGACCCGAGCCAACCAGGACGCGACACGTGGCCCTCTATCCATGGACTCAGTCCATGAACCTCATCGAGCTCACAGTGGACCTGGTCCACTGCGATCGATTTCTCGGCGTCACGGGCCTGCGTATGCGGACTCGAGCGCCAACAGAAGCGCTTACGACATGCCACCTAAGTGCCACATCGGCGGATCTACCCACATGCGCGACACGCGTCGACGAAGCATCAAGCCATGTCGTCGACGGTGGCGTCGCGAACCTAGTGTCATCGGCGGCGAGAACGGAGAGCACCTACAACGAGCTCAAGACTTCGCCTACCTCCTGATGTGAACACATCTTAGATTGACGCACTGCTTCGATGGCGACGCGGCCTTCTTCTCTAGCGGCGATGGCCCTCTCGATGATCTCCCTCTCCGGCGGTGCTCTGGTGGAACGGATGCGCGCACGAGATGCTCTGGACGAAGGCGAAATAGATGCGACCAGTCTTAGGCTTCGCGACGACTTGACGATGGCGAATCGATGACTTTTTGTTGCTGCGGCACACGGGGAAAAATCTTCGATTGCAGCGAAACGATGACGCCTTTTGCTGGGAGGGGTTAGGGTTTTGGCTACGGGTGAGCTAGCGAACCCTACGCGCACCTTAAATAGCGTCAATCGCTCGTGATCTTCTCGTAACCGCTACGGAGTCCTTGGCGAAGACGGCCAAAGCTTGGAGCAGAGTCCCTCACGGACACGTGAAGACAAAGAATAGGTGCCATCCACATGTCCCGATGAGCGGCGAAGATCTCGTGTCCTTGATCCAATCCATTCCGCACACAGAGATCCAACGGCGACGATTTATCAGAGTCCTGAACCGGTACGCTTCAATCCTGTCTATTGATCTAGATCCGACGGCAACGGTTAAGCCTTCTAGAAAACTGGCCGCAAACTGAGCTAACTCACGCGCATAGTAATGGGCTTGGCCCTTTACTCTTCACGATTTTTCGCAAGTTTTTCAATTAAAATAAACACAAAAATTATTTAATTAGTTTAAGGCTATAAAAATATTAGGAAAAATCCAAGAAGATTCTCATAAATACTTTGAGACATTTTGAAGTTAAATAATATATTTTTAGCCAAAATTTATATGAAATTTATCTATATTTAATTAGTTTTCACAAAAGGGCCAATGTACTTAATTTAAAATAAATTCAAATAAAATCCAAATAAATCCAAAAATGCACAAATAATAATAAAATAATATTATAGATAAATTTTGGGATGTTACATACCTCCTCCCTTAACAGAATCTCGACCCCGAGATTCAGGGCTAACTAGGGAATAGGTTTGGGAAGTCTGACTTCAAATCCTCCTCACGCTCCCAAGTATCTTCATTCTCTGAATGATTGCTCTACTGAACTGTGCAAAAGCGAATAGACTTGTTTCTGGTCTTACACTCCATAACATCCAAAATTTTGATTGACTGCTCCTTATAGGTTAAATCCTCCTGCAGCTCAATTGCCTTCTAACGAGGTTTGTTCTGTTGGCACTCTGATAAATTTCTTAATCTATGACATGTGGAACACATCATGCACTCCTGCCAATAACTGTGGCAATTCCAACTGATAAGCTACCTCTCCTTAATGGCTCAAGATCTTGAACGGACCGACATATCTTGGCACAAGCTTCCCTTTAGCATAAAACCTTTTAACACCTTTACGAGGGGTAACTCTGAGATACACCAAAATCATCTAGCTCAAAGCTCAATTCACGTCGACGATTATCAGCGTAGCTCTTTTGCCTTGACTGTGCTACTTTCAACCTCTCTCTGATCATGGCAACTTGTTCTTCAGCTTCCTCGAGAATATCAGGTCCAAACACTAAACACTCTTCTGTCTCATTCCAATTCTACAGGGTACGACAGGCACGACCATACCAAGCCTCAAGTGGTGATATTTGCAAACTAGCCTGATAATTGTTGTTATAGCTAAATTCTGCATACGGCAAACACTTATCCCATGATGCCGCATAAGCTAATGCACAAGCTCTTAACATATCCTCAAGAATCCGATTAACTCTTTCCATCTGACCATCTGTTTGCGGCCGAAACACTGTACTGAAGTTTAGGCGAATTCCTATTGCCACATGCAACTTATTCTAAAATCTCGACGTAAATTGGGTACCTTTATCTAACACAATCCTTTTAGGTACACTATGCAAACACACAATCCTTGACATATACAGCTCTACCAAGCGATCTCCTGAACAAGTAGTCTTGATTGGAATAAAATGAGCGACTTTGATCGAATGTTCAACGACAATCCAAACGGAATCATATCCCTTCTAGGTTCTAGGCAAATTCTCAGCGCTTTGGGTCTTATTACTGGTTTGCCTCCTACTTTCACTTCAAAATTTGCAATGACTGTAGCAAATCAACAGGTCCCTGATGCACTGCCTTCACTCTTTGACATACATCACTTATAACAGCATATTTAGCAACTTCACACTTGATCTTAGGCCAACCCTTGAAACCACATGGTACCTTGTTCACCCATAGTAAAATCCTCAGCTAATCCTTCATCCTTTTTGGACTTGATTCTGCTGACCTTCCCATCATATTTCTGACCACCTCTGTTCTAATCCTCAAGCGTTGGCTTTACTTCTAAAGCAGCTATTGTAACACCCTAATTTTTGCTCTAATTTGAATTTTGAAGTATTTTTGATTTTTCTTGTGAATTTTTGGGAATTTATTTAAGTTAATTTGGATTTATTCAAATAGAACTTTTCTTGAAAACAATTAAATAATGGAAAAGTTTTTGCAAAGTTTTATTGCAAATATTTTAATGGAGTTCCAAACATCTCAAAGTAATTTCTGGAATTTTTCTGGAATTTTTCTGCTATTTTAAAAGCTCCAAATGATTTAATTGAATTTCTAGAATTATTTTAAATGTGAAATGTTTTAAAAATCACATGAACAGTAATGGGCCGAGCCCATTACTGTGCGTGTCGTCGGCCCAACCGCGCCGAAACCCTAGCGCCGCCCAGCCAAGCCGTCCGATCCGGATCGAACGCCTATGAGTGTGCCACGTCGCCCGCACGCGTGAGCCTTCGGATCGTCGCCGCACGGACGCGCGGGATTGCGCCACGTCGGTCGTCTTCGCGAGATCACCGGAGCTAATGCCGCCGACCGTTTCCGCTCGTTTCGCCGCCTGTAGCGCGCACGTCGAGGCCCCTTTAAGTGCACCGAGTAGCGCGTCCGTGAGCTCCTTCGCTGCGTCTTTTGACTCCTCGCGACGCACGCCGAGACCCTCTCTAGCGCTGGCGAGCTCGCCGTGAATTGCGTCTTTGTGTCGCCGTTGTTTTTGCTTCCTCTCGTCGCCGTCGTCGCTTTCCGCCGTGCTCGACCCGCCCGAAGTTCACGAAGCAAGGCGATCGAGTGGACCACTTCTTCTCGCGGAGAAGCCCGCTTGTGCCGTCGCCGAGGTCATCTTCCCGGCTCCGGCAACCTTCGCTTCGCTTCGTCGCCGTCAACCTCGTCGAATCGCGCCGACCGTCCGATTTGCATCGTTCGGTTACGGTGAGTCCGCGTAGCCTCCATCTCTGTAGATGTTTAGATTGAATCGTGGCCGTTGGATCTTGATGTATGCGGCTTGGATTAGATCTAGTTTCGCGATATGTTTTTGTCTTAGCCGTTGGATCGTTAGTGGATGCGTAGGATTGAGCCACGTCGCGCCATGAGCGAAACCGCTCGGTACCGTGGCCGTTAAATTAGATCTAAGCGGTAGAGATTGGATCTGGTTTTGCCCTAAGGATCCGCGCCGTTCAGATTTGAACGTGCGGCGGAGATGGCACCGTACCCTCGCCAAATCACGTGTTGACGCGTGGGCATTTTGACTTGGGCGGAGACCAGATCCAGCCGTCGATTTCGGGCGTACCGTCGGGATTGCGCCGCGTGTCGTCGCATGAACCGAGACGTCGCGATGGCGGCGCGGTCTTTGGCCGTTGGATCTGAGCGCGCCGTTGGATGCGCGACGCGTGGAGGCGTGGAGTGCGGCGTCGCCGAACAGCGTGGGGTGAGATCCGGCCGTTGGATGAGCGGCGGTGCGGATCTTGCCGCGTGTCGCGTCGGGATTGGTGCGCGATCGTCGCCGACGCCACGGCTTGCGTCACCGGTGCATGAGCACGCGATCTTTGCCGATCCACGGTGGACGAGCCAACCGTGGACCCGAATTTATAATCAGAAACAGCGTGGCGGCACTAGAGGTCGCCACGTGTCGTCTTGACGTCGGCAATAGCGTCATAAATATTTTTATATATAAAATATTTCGACCGAAATTCATTTCTGTCTTGGCGTCATCATGACGCGATCTCGACGTCATTTATGCGAATTTCCAGTATAAAAATAATTCAGAAAAATCGTATTTTCTTAATTTCGTATTTTGATTTTATTCAAACTTCAAATGACTATAACTTTTGCATTTAAACTCGGATTTGGGTGATTCAAATTTCTAAAATTCATAAAATTATGAGCTATTTAATGGTGAATTTTATTTGAATTTTGAGGTCATCTAGTCTTCTGTATTAGCTATTTATTGTATCTTTTGTTTGTGCAGCGTGAGACGCAAATTTGTCGGAAAGTTTCGAGGAAGAATTCGTCGCTCAAGACCAAGCTTGAACACGACCAGCAACTCTTTGAAGGCAAGTGATGCTTTGATCATTTTGATCCCAGATTTTAAAATGTAATTTATGCTTTGAAACTATGCATGCTAATTATTTAAAATGAATTTAAATTAATTTGGGATAATGTAGTTAATCAACCCATTTTGTTATGCCACCTTGAATTATTACTTGTATGCCTAAATCATTGTCACCCTAAGTTTGATTATATTAGTTGGATGTTAATATTGTGCCAACACGGAGGCTAGGCAGTGAGTAGATGCTTAGCCTTGCAGTGAGTCATGAATGATCTTTCGAGAAATGCTACAAAATTGACTAATGGAATATTGAATGTATTTTGAAAGTGGTGTGATGATGCCACATGATGATATGGAAGTATGGTGACTGTGTGGTTCCATATTGATGTTGAGTTATTCTTGGCATGTGTTGCACAATAATCAATGGGGTGGGAAATGTTTTAGGCTAGGGCAAGTGGCAAGAGGTTGTGTGCTGAGTGGGCTGTGTGGCGATGGGTTGATGAGTGATGTGAGTCTGTGTGCCACATTGGGTTGTGTGCCTTTGTTGAGTGTTGGAAGCCTTGCCTTGGCCGATTAAGGACTTCACCTTGCAAGCCTTTGATCTCGAGTCACCGTACAACCACATGTATCGATATGGGACAGACCTAGTTGACTAGGGTTTTGATATCTTTCCTCGATACCTCGGGGTGTGATACGTGGGGTGTATCTGTATGGGGAGCGTACGTGCTACGGCTTGGTGCCCATCCAGCGGTGATTGGCCGGTCCTATACTTGGCTCTGTGAGGGAAGTGATAGTGAAGGCAATCTGGAGAGGTTCTTTGGTTAAGGTAGAGGTTCTGAAAAGCTTTGTTGCGGACAATCACACGTGTGGTGGCGGTTGTATCTTGTGGGTAAAGTGTACAACCTCTGCAGAGTGTCAAAACTATTGAATAGCCGTGCTCACGGAATTGAGCATTGCTCGGGATTACTGATCAAGGGTAGATTTTCATAAACAAAACATGGAAGGGTGGGTGTGTGCCAAGTGTTAAAATGGCTATTAAAGGCGTGTGTCGGAAACCTCATGGAAAAACCATTTGAAATTATTATTACATTATAAGCTGTTCTCTTGCTTTAATCTAACTAAGATATTGGTTAAAAATGCTGCTTGATGCAAAAGAACCATTTAAGCCAATCCTTTGGAACAAGATCTGCATATAGTAATAGTGCTGCATTCTATGCATTACTTGTTGAGTGCCTTGTGTACTCACCCCACCTTGCTTTCAACCCCAACATCAGTGGAGGAGACTACACCAGTTTGGGAGGAGGAGTACATCGAGGACACGATGAACTAGGGGCAAGCCGATCGGTTGCACTGTGGCAAGATGAAGGCTTCCACGACCTTTTTTTATGTTCATTGCTATTTCTTTACTTTGAATAATGTAAGCCCTGTGTGGCTGACCTATCTGTAAGGAGACCATAAGGTCGTACAACTCGGTTTATATACATGTTTGCACTATTTATTCTTATATCTTCGTGAATGTCTGTGATGTGCAACCAAGCCTTGTATGTGTGTGCTAAGCGTGATCTGGGTAGCACGAGAATACACAGAGGGTCCGGATTTGCGGGTTCGGGTCCCGACAGCTATAGATCCTTGTGGAATAACTTCTAGCTTCAACTTCTAAAACTCTTTGCACAGCTCTGGTTGATCATTCAATACCAGCATACTTGTACTGTGGCTCTTACGACTCAACGCGTCGGCTACCACATTAGCTTTTCCAGAATGATAATGAATTCCAACATTATAACCCTTGATTAATTCTAGCCACCTTCTCTGCCTCATATTGAGATCTGACTGGGTGAATATATATACTTCAGACTCTTATGGTCCGTATATATCTCACATCTATTTCCAATGATATAATGACACCATATTTTCAAAGCATGCACTATGGCAGCTAAATCCAAATGATGTGTTGGATAATTTTCTTCATGCGGCCTCAACTGCCTCGACTCATAGGCAACAACCTTATCATTCTGCATCAACACACATCCAAGACCTTACCTTGAGGCATCACGGTATATGTCAAAACTACTCTACACATCTGGCAACACTAAGACAGGTGCTGTCATCATACGCTTCTTTAACTCCAGAAAACTCTTTTCGCACTCTAGCGTCCATGCAAACTTCTTCTCCTTCAACAACTGCGTAAGGGATCTAGCAATTATTGAGAATCCTTCTATGAACCAACAGTAATATCCTGCCATCCCCAGAAAACTATGAATCTGAGTAACAGACTTCGATTGTAACCAATGCAGCATTGCTTCAGCTTTACTGGACTCAACAGTGGCTCCTTTGGCAGTCATCACATAGCCAAGAAACTTCAACTTTCTTCTTCCAAAAGTCACACTTAGCGCACAATTGTCGCTCTCGCGGCTTTTCCAAAACCAATCTCAAATGTTCTGCATACTCTTCTCCTGACTTGAAGTAAACAAATACATCCTCCATATACACAATAACATCTTGACCAAACTTTCCATGAAACTTCATTCATTATGCTCATAAAATATGCAGGAATACTGATCAATCCACGAGACATGATCATGAACTCATAATGTCCATATTGCGTAGAAAACACGGTCTAAGGAGCATTTTCTGGACAAATTTCCAGCTGATGATGTCCTGATCAAAGATCGATTTTGTAGAAAACTCCTGCTCTGCACAGCTGGCCAAATAATCATCGATCTTGGGCAATACGTACTTATTCTTAATCATCCATTCACTGAGTGCACGATAATCAATACACATTCTCAACTTCCATCCTCCTTCCTGATGAATAAAATAGACGCTTCTCATGGAGACAAACTAGATCTCACAAAACCTTCCTCTAGCAACTCTTCGATATATTTCTTTACTTCAACTAACTTATCTATTGACATCCAATACGACCTCGTCGCTAATGGTGTTGCACTAACTTGATCACGAACTTGATCTCTCGATCTGACGGCATACTAAGTAGATTCTCAAGAAACACATCAAGGTATTCTCTGACAACCGGCGCATCTTCTACACTGGCCACTTCCACACTATTAACCATCAGCAGACTAACACAACAAAAAGTTGCTTGAAATCCCACTTCCTTATCCTCAGAGCTCTCAACAGACATAACTCTTCAGCCACAAACCCTTACGAACTTATATCCGAGTATCTAATTGATTTTAGGAATAATGTCAACGGTCTGAGTACCCAACACAATATGATTGGCTTGGAACTCTACTCACTTAAAAAGCAATTGAACTTTCAGACATCCTAGGTTAGATTGAGCACAACTGAGCACCTTCTGACAATGACAAATCTTCTGGCTAACAAGCTTCATGCTGATTACCACTGAACTGACAATCATTGCACGCACATCATTTTTAGATGAACCATCAACACAGGGTGAATACCCAAAGATACATCTGACCCTTTATTTATGATAATGCCTTTATTACATGACTCCACATACCAGCATATAAACCATCTTTCTTTATTTCCTTCAACAAGGAAATCTTTACATGGATTTCATCACTAATCACTTTCTCATACAAGAGAAGAGATGACACTTGCACATGGTAAATCAATTATCTAGACTTCCTCGATTGACGTTGGCACTGAAGTTTTGACTGGGGCGGAGTTGAGATTGATATGAACTGGCACGGTTGCTTTCTTCTGAGGACAATTATTGGCAAAATGCCCAGGCTTGTAGCAGGTATAGCAAAGTTTAAGGAGCAAGTTTCCTCCTTGAACATTGTTGACTGAGGTAGTGTCCTTGTTCAAACGCCTCCTCTTTGACTGATTCTTTTGACAAACTTCTCTTGCAACCTCACCACTCACTCTTGGCGTTATGTACTTAGCTGAGGTAAATTCTGTAACAACCATGGCTGCAAAAAATGATTGTCTTCTCTGTGGGCATCGATTAGCATAATGGCCTTCCTTGTGACAGTAGTAGCACAAACGTTTTCGCTGTTGTGTCTTGTTGGGTGCAGCTATATGTACATTGTTGTCTTCTTGTTGCGTCAAGGCTGGTTGCTTCATAGGGCATTCCCTAGCCCAGTGACCTTCTTCATCACACAAGAAACATGATGTTGGGGATTTTCACTCACTTCTTTCTTGATGAGGGCTGGCAGGATTAGAGTGTTGCGTCTTTAGCTCTTCGAGCGGCACCACTTGTACAGCTGACATTCCGCCACTTTTTGACAACTCTTGAGCAACTGCGGCTCGGAGATTCTTTTGCTAATGATGGGTTACAGCAGTAACTATTGAATCCAAGGGACATTGAATTGGGCAATGATCCTGACCTTCACAAAGGTAGCATGTGATGTTACCAATAGGACACTTTTCGGGAGAATGGCTTCCTTCACAGCTGGAGCAATTGATCGCATGCTCATCAGAGGTATGCCTATTTCTCCACAGCGAATGCACGCTCGATCTTCTAATTTGTTTAGTTGACAGCACTTCAAAGAACATTGTCTAGATATCGAACAAGGTGCAGGGATAGCCTTCTCCTCTGAATTTACTGTGACCATACTGTCATCAGGTGAGGTAAAGAGATGACGAAAAGCAGCAATGAACTCCTTCCAAGTGATATTCTACGGGACTTCATGGACAGCACAATATTTCCTCCACCATTCAGCAACAATTCCATCCAACATATAGGAAGCATACAGGACTTTCTCATCACCTTTACACTGAGCAATGAGCAACTTTTCTCAATGGTTTTAAGCCAATCTTCTGCTTCTAAAGGTGAAACATTTCCAGAAAATATCGGCAGACGAGTCCTTATGAATTCTGATAACCTAGAGTAAGAAAAGGAATCATTGGTAGCAGCTTGGAACACTCTGTTGACATTGGCTTGGTCGGTCATATTCTGTAATTGCTTCATCATTGCATGCATCAACTGCGTTTGAACAGTCAGAATCACTCCAAAACTCTACATATCCATCTGTAGTGACGGCTGAGAAGTTGATCCATCATTGAGATTCTCACTGGTTTGATTTTCACTTCCACTAGCTCCGTTGTTACCACTAATCTGAACCATTTTCTTGATTGCTTCCCTGGGTTAGGGGTGAGAGAAATAGCATAGGTAAGAAGCATGAATCCTAAGACAGGGGGATAGGTTTAACCCAACAACTTAAGCAAACAATATTAATAACTTGGTATGGTTGCTTATATAAGCCTAAAAGCTCTGCAACACATACTGCACACTCAGCAATCAAGGAAGAACCAATTCAACCTATACACACAAAACTACCGCCTACAGGGGTGATACTTCTATTTTAAGCAGATGCAACTCCCACACATTAGTCTCAATTGGCTACTCTAAGCATTGGGTCTTCTAGCTTAGGAAACACTTCATCGATCCACTTCTTCCTTGAGCTCGACGATTACTTCCCTCGTGATCTTTAGGGTTGTCAGAAAGCACTCGATGCTTTCTTCTAAAGTGTGGTATATCATCAACTACCAAGACAACTCATATAAGGTTTTAACTCGATCCAGCAAGGGAGAGAGAAAGAAATTTTAGCAAGGGGAATAAATACAAAAACGGGATAAGTCAAGAACACATTATTCCTTCAAGTTAAATCTTTTACTTTAGAAGATAATTTTGAAGATTCTAAAGAGACGACCAGACTATCTAGGGCCAAGACCTACAGTCAGTATGGCTATGATACCACCTCTGTCAGGATCCGAATATGCAAGTCCAGACCCTCTGTGTATACTGCACTAGTCCAGGATCACGCTAGTGCACACAGGCTCAACATAGATGAATATCACAATCATACACAGCAGATACATAATGAAAAGACTTAATATATTGATTAATACTTGTTGAATGACCTTATGGTCAACTTACATGAATATGCCTTGCAAGGCAGAATAACAAGTTAAACTGCAGCGGAATGAAAATGTAGACAACCCCTCAGTATACCACATGCAACTGACAAGGCTTGCACCCTAAACGTTCGTCTCCTCCTGGTACTCCTTCTCCAGCATGGATGTAGACTCCTCAACTGGTGATTTTGTTGTTGGCAAGGGTTAGTACTTAAAGCACTCAACAAGTTGTGCACAGAATGCAGTTCTAACATAGCTATATGCAAGGCTTATTCCAAAGGAATGGCTTTCATGGCTATTTTGCAATAAAGCAGCATTTGAGAACAAATACAGAAAATAGATTGTAAATACGTAAAACAAATAGCAGTAATAGATAGATTCAACATTTCTCAAGTAAACCAAGTTTTCCATTCCTTAATCAAGTTCCAACCTCACATGGCAACCTGCCATCCATCCCAAGTTTTCATTTTATTAATCTCTAACCCCTAACTGTAATTCCCGAGCATTGCTCAATACCGCGAGCACGGCTATTCGAATGGTTTCACACTCTGCAGAGGTTATGTCCTTAAGATGATCGAAGCAACACTTCCACATACCCTCTGCCCATCGGGCCCACCTTGGCATACTCGCCCATTGCCACTTGCCCCAATCTAAATGATTACCACCCAAGTTGATTACCAAGCTCCTTGTGCCATCAACAATCCAATATCGTTGCGTGACATGACTCGCCACTACAACTCAAGATCATTGTGTGATCACACATCACGCACAAGTTCAAATCATTGTTCCATATTTCATTAATCAAGATTAAACATCAATGATTCGAGTACATGTGATGGTGTGGCATGGCTAAGCAACTATGACGATCTAACCATCCGATGTTGATTTCATTATTAACCAACTATAGTGAACCAATCTAGGGTGACAATAGATCATGTCATACAAATGACAAGGTAGGGTATAGATCAATTTGGCATAATAGCTAAGTCCCAATTTCATTGAAACATTTGTACATGTGAAATAATATGCAATAAAGTAAAAACAATATAGCGATTTTGTATACATGGGTTCAATATGATCAAAGCACAACTTGCCTTGGCAAAGGTTCTGGTCTAGCTCTGGAACTTGATCTTGAGTTGACGGATCCTCCTCCGAAGCATCGCACAACTCAACGTCTACGTGAATCGAAACAGAACAACAAATAAATACCAAAATAGAGAAAAAATGAACTCCAAAAATCAAATAAAATTACCATTAGATAGATCTCAATTTTATAAATTTTTAGAAATTTGAATCACCTCAATCGGAGCTCGTATGAGGGAGAACAGACTCGTGGAAGATTCACAAATTCTAAAAATCAGAAAATTAAAAATCAAATAATAAACCGAATTATTTTTTAAATGAAAAACTGATTTATTGCGTTGGCATGATGTCATGCTGACGTCAGCCCTGACCTGAGCCAACCAGGACGCGACACGTGACCCTCTGTTCATGGACTCAGTCCATGAACCTCATCGGGCTCACAGTGGACCTGGTCCACACGGATCCGGTTTCTCTGACGTACGAGCCCAGCATGTGCTGACTCAGCGCCAGTGTAGAGCTTACACAGCACGCCACACAAGCGCCACATCGGCGGATCTGCCCACATGCGCGACACGCGTCGACGAAGCATCAAGCCACGTCGTCGACAGCGGCGCGGGAACCTAGGTTCGTCTGCGGCAAGAATGGCGGGCACCTACAACAAGCTCAAAACTTCACCTACCTCCTGACGCAAACGGATCTTGGATTTACACACTGCTTCAATGGCGGCGCGGCCTTCTTCTCCAGTGGCGACGGCCCTCTCGGTGATCTCCCTCTTCGGCGGTGCTCTGGTGGAATGAATGCGCGCACGAGATGCTCTGGACGAAGCCGAAACTGGCGCGACCAGTCTTAGGCTTCTCGGTGGCTTGACGGCAGCGAATCGATGACTTTTTGCTGCTGCAGCGCAGGTGGAAAAATCTTCGATTGCGACGGAATGACGACACCTTTTGCTGGGAGGGGTAAGGGTTTTGGCTGCAGGTGAGCTAGCGAACCCTACGCACGCCTTAAATAGCGTCAATCCCCCATGATCTTCTCGTAACCGCTGCAAAGTCCTTGGCGAAGACGGCTGGTGCTTGGAGCAGAGTCCCTCACGGACACGCGAAGACAAAGAACAGGTGCCGTCCACGTGTCCCGATGAGCGGCAAAGATCTCGTGTCCTTGATCCAATCCATTTCGCACACAGAGATCCAACGGCGACGATTTATCAGAGTCCTAAACCGGTACGCTTCGATCCTGTCCATTGATCTAGATCTGAAGACAACGGTTAAGCCTTCTAGAAAACTGGCCGCAAACTGGGCTAACTCGCGCGCTCGGTAATGGGCTAGGCCCTTTACTCTTCACGATTTTTCGCAAGTTTTTCAATTAAAATACACACAGAAATTATTTTAATTAGTTTAAGGCTATAAAAATATCAGGAAAAATCCAAGAAGATTCTCATAAATACTTTGAGACATTTTGAAGTTAAATAAAATATTTTTAGCCTAAATTTATATGAAATTTATCTATATTTAATTAGTTTTCACAAAAGGGCCAATGTACTTAATTTAAAATAAATTCAAATAAAATTCAGATAAATCCAAAAATGCACAAATAACAATAAAATAATATTATAGATAAATTTTGGGATGTTACAAAGACACATCTCGGTTATACAACGCCTCTTCGGAAAACAACTACCTCCTCTTCATCCGACATAAATGGGGAGCCCCTTTGCACTATCAAGGCACGGGAGAATAGATTCTCAATCGCTATTTGTAATCAAGTTTTAGTCTCTTAGATAGAAACTCTGTAGTCTGTGTACTCTGTCAAGCCGCTTGGCTAATAAAGAAGTAATCCCCATGATCCCTTCCATCATCTTGTTTACTAAGAGCCCACAATCATCTTTTCATAAGCTCAGTTAAGGGACCCTAGGTCTTGAACATCGACATTTGATGCTAGAAGGAGGGCCGTCGGTAATCAAGGTAGCACAATTCTCCTCAATGAATGAAGAAAATTGGTTTGACCTCGCTGACTATGCTGATCTCGGTGAAAACGATTATCCTACGGAAGAAGAATGTAAGTGTGATTTCTATTCCGAATATGTTTCCGAGAAAGAATTGGCAAAGATTCAGGCTGAGGTCGAGGCAAAGGTACAATCATTTGAAAAATCAAAAGGTGAGTATGATACTCTTCATGCCACTAGTTAGAAGCTCAACCTCGAAAGATTGTCTTCGAGGTCTTGATTATACCCCGTCTTAAGATGAAGATGGAGCATTGACATCCTCTGTCTACTTTAGATTCCGCGCTTGCACAGTTACCAGCGAGACAGATGGGCAATGGGTAGAACATGAAGAACATGAATCCCGTGAAATGGCAGAAAAAGCCGCGCAAGATCAACATGAACAACTCATGGCCACAAAACAAAAGGCTGTGGATGAGGCAAAGTGCCATTACTTCAGTAGTCAGCCAGGAACCTCGTGGAGACCTAATCTCTCGAGAGGTCACCCCAACATATGCTTCCTGTCACACAGCCACCTCCGAGGGTGATGGTAAGGGACCTTAATCTGATTCATAGGAGGTTACTCCAATAGAGAGAATTCACATTTTAACAAATGCAATTCTCAACCATCCAGCAGAGGGGGATAATGCATTTAATACAACAATCATAAAATCCCTCACCGTTGATTTACAAGAGGCTACTGATGAAGTGCAGGTCATGTCCATGTCCACAAGGTCTCAAACAGATTCCTGTGTGGAGCACTCTTCCTATGGTCGGCCTAGCAAGGCACCAGTTACCAACGGAGGGTCGAACCACATTGGAGAAGCATCTTCAAATGCCTTACACTAGGTGAAGTTCCTTCTCGTGGTCGACGATGATTTCGCTCTCTGGGATATACGGAAAACATTCCTAATGTACGAACTCGCTTGGGTCTCTACACAGGATGTAAAGCCTATTTCCTAGGGCTCCGAGATGTTACCTAGCCTGAGAAATTTAAGCCAGGTCACCTGGAAAGTTTTTATGGAACACAAAATCTATTAGAATTCTTACAAGTTTATACCACCGCCATCCAGGCTACTAGAGGTGATGAGAAGGTAATGGCCAACTACCTCCCTACTATTTTGAAAGGATCAGCAAGAACTTGGTTGTTTAATCGGCCTGAAGGTTCTATTTTCAGTTGGGAAAACTTGCACCATGCAATTTTAAATAATTTTAAAAATTACTATGCTAAGCCAGGTAAAGAAGATGATTTACATCATCTTCGTCAAACTTATGGAGAAAATTTACGTCAATTTATTAAGAGGTTTGTAGAAGTTCGTAATACAATCCCAAACATTTCTAACGATTCTGTAATTCGTGCATTTAAGCAGGCTATACGCTACAAGCGTTTTATAGAAGATCTCAATATTCATCCACCCTCTATCATATCAAAACTATTTGATATGGCAGATCGGTATTCAGACACACATGGGGCCATCGAGTGGAATCGTATGGTCGATAAGGGCCATACATTGCCACAACCTGGTCTGCAGGAGTTAGAGGACAAAAGGTCCAAATAGACATCCAAACTTGAAGACCTTAAAAGAAAGAATAAGAAAAAGAGCAAAAAGAGTGCTCAAAGAGAGGTCACACGCATTTCAGAACGGCCTGCATACTTTAAGGAAAAGGCCCCTTAAAAGAAGAAAATTGGTCGGCAGGACGACCAGTCTATCTCAAAGAATCTAGGTACAACCAGTGGCAATGGTCGTTGGTGTCCATTGCATAAAGCACCCGGACACGACCTGTGTAATTGCCGTACTTTGCAAAGACGCATGGAAGATTTATACTCTGACAAAGGTCTTATGTTGTTCTTACCAGAAGGACAAATTGGTAAAGATGCAGATGGTGATGAAGACATGGGTTATCAGAAACCAGACAATCACATCAACATCATATTTGGAGGATCATCTGCATATGCATCAAAAAGGCAATTCAAAACTACTTGGAGGGAGGTCAACAATATTGACACTCGCATAGGAAAACCTGAGTACCCCAAGTGGTTTGATGTTGCTATTACCTTTAACAAGCAAGACTGTTCAAAAGGTATGTCAATTCCCCAAAAACTTCTCTTGGTAGTTTCTCCCACAATTAGTAACTGTAAAGTAAAGTAGGAAGAGTTTTGGTTGATGGAGGAAGTTCTTTGGATTTACTTTTTATTCATACTTTGAACGAAATGCAAATTCCACACTCTAAGATTAGACCTGTTACCAACCCATTTTATGAGATTGTGCCTGGTCCATCGGTAACTCCTTTGGTATAGATTGTATTACCTATCACCTTTGGAGATGCTAATAATTTCATAACGGAATTTATTTCATTTGAAATTGTTGATTTTGAATCAGTATATAATGCCATTTTGGGTAGACCTTCACTGACAATTTATGGCAGCTACCTATCACGCTTACCAGAGTGTTAAAATTCCTAGTCCTAAAGGTGATTAACGTGCAAGGTAATCAAGTTACTGCACTTAATTGCGATGGCAAATTACTTGAAATTATCGATCAGTTACTGTTAAGTGATGCTAATGATACAGGAAAACCTTATAAGGCTAAAAAGCCTAACAAGATGGAAAAGCTGAAGATAACTTCTCAGCCCAACAAACAGATTAAATAAGTTCTCATTGATCTCACCGACCAATCAAAAACTGTTTGGATAGGATCAGGTATGGATGCTTAATAGGAAGACGTGCTCATTACTTTCCTCTGGGCTAACACATATGTGTTTACGTGGAAACCATCCGACGTGCCTGGGGTCCCAAGAGAAGTAATAGAACACAGGTTAGTCATATGGCCTAACGCACGACCAGTGAAGCAGAAGCTACGGTGATTCACTCTTGATCGATAAGAAGTCATCCGATAAGAGTTAGATAAACTCTTAGAAGCTAGTTTCATTCATGAAGTTGGTCATCCTGATTGGCTTGTGAATCTGGTCATGGTCAAAAAAGCAAACGGTAAGTGACATATGTGCATCGATTTTACCAGTTTAAATAAAGCTTCTCGAAAAGATGATTTTCCTTTACCCCGAATTAACCAACTGGTCGATTCAACAGTAGATTGCAAACTGATGAGTTTTTGGATGTATACTCAGATTATCATCAAATAAGCATGGCAACAAAATATGAAGAGAAAACTTCCTTCACAACCCCATTTGGTGTCTACTGCTACAAAAAGATGCCATTTGGGCCAAAAAAATGCTGGAGCTACGTACCAGCGCCTTATGCAGAAGACTTTTATTAGTCAAATAGGGCAAAATTTAGAAGCTTATGTTGTTGATCTTGTTGTAAAGAGCAAGAAAAGCTCTAGCTATGTGTCAGACCTGGCTGAAACCTTCAATAATTTAAATAAACATGAGATTAAGTTGAATCCGAAAAAGTGTGTATTTGGAGTTTCTTCTCGAAAGTTGCCTGGTTTCTTGTTGGTTCTAGAGGTATTGAAGTAAATCCTGAGAAGATTCGGGCTATTGAAGCTTTGAAACCACCTTCTACAATGAAGGAGGTTCAAGGTTTAACTGGTCGGATGGCTGCTCTCAATCGCTTTATATAAAGATCAGGAAAACATGGTTTACCTTTTTTAAGGTAATAAGAAAACATGATAAATTCCACTGGTCAGATAAAGCGGATAAAGCCTTTAAAGATATCAAAACTTATTTATAAAGCCCACCCACACTAGTCTCACCCAGCCTTGGGGAACATTTGATGGTATACTTAGTGGCTACAAATAATGTGGTTAGCACTATACTGGTCGTCGAACAAGAACAGGTTCAAAAACATATTTATTACATAAGTGAAGTTTTGCACAGATCTAAGGAGAGTACCCTCAAGTTCAAAAACTGTTTTACACCCTATTAATGGCTCCTATGAAATTGAGACACTATTTCCAATCCCATCGTATTACGCTACCCTCATCCTTTGCCTTGGGTAGCATATTACATAACCAAGAAGCAACTGGTCGGATTGATAAGTGGGTGGTAGAACTCGAATCCTTCGACATCCATTTTGTTGCCCGAATAACAATCAAGTCACAAATTCTGGCGGATTTCATCACCAAATGGAATAACAGTGAACCCTTTGTACCAGAGGAAACTACTGATTTCGACCACTGAAATTATACTTTGATGGCTCTAGAGAAATCAAAGGTGCGGGGGCTAGTATAGTACTGGTCACACCTCAGGGCGACCAGTTGTAATATGTAATCTAGATTCAGTTCCCTGCTATTAATAATGTAGCAGAGTATGAAAGTCTTCTAGTCGAGCTCCGAGCAGCAAAATCCATCGGAATCCGTCGGCTTCTTGCAGTGGGCGATTCTCAATTAGTCGTAAACCAAGTTAGCAAGGAATACAGGATGCCAATGAGGTAATGGCTCACTACCTGGATGAAGTGAGGAAATTGGAAAATACTTCAGTCATTTCAAAGTCTAATACATACTGTGAAAAGATAACATCTTAGCGAACTAGTTATTGAAACTGAGATCCTCACGATCACATGTTCCAATAGGTGTCTTTCTTTAATATTTGTCTAAACCTTCAATAGATACATCTATAGAAGATTTTTAGACCAACACAGAGGTCAGAGTCCTTCAGCAGGATTTGGATTGGGCTAAACTATTTAAGGCCTATCTAGAAAATGGGACATTGCCTGAGGATATTCATGAAAAAAGACAAATTAATTCGAAAGGCGCGAATGTACAAAATTCTCGACAATACTCTTTACAGAAAGGGAACACATGGTGTTCTAATGCAATATATATCCCAAGAACATGGAAAAACAATGCTTAATGAAATACATGGGGCTTATGTGGAGCACATGCTTCATACAAAACACAAGTCATTAAAGCATTTCGACAAAGTTTTTATTGGCCCACTGCTTTACAAGATGTAATAAAACTTGTAAAAACTTGCGAGCAATGTCAATTTCATACTCGAAAAGTATATTTACCCGCTAATCAATTGCAAACCATACCATTGTCATGGCTATTTTTGACATGGGGCATTGATATAGTAGACCCTTTGCCAAAAGCAACTAACAGATTTAAATTCCTGTTTGTTGCGATTGATATATTCACAAATGGATTGAGGCTGAGTCTATAGTTTCAATTATGGCTCAAGTAGCAAAGAAATGCTTTGTAAAAAATATAGTCACTAGATTTGGTGTTTCTAGTCGACTAATTACTGATAATGGATCACAATTTGTTATTGGTCTGTTTCAAGATTATTGTGATGAAATAGGCACAAAAATATGTTACGCTTCAGTTGCTCATCCTCAAAGCAATAGAGCAGTTGAACGTGCTAATGGCCAAATCATACAAAGTATAAAAAAATGAGTGTTTGATCGTCTTACAAAACACTCAGGAGCTTGGGTAGAAGACCTCTATTCAGTGCTATGGGCCATACACACAACGACCAGTAGAGTAACAGGAGAAAGACCTTTTCAACTGATCTATAGAGCGAAAGTCGTGTTGCTTAGTGAGATTCACTTAGTTTCTACACAAACTACTCTCTATAAACAGGCCAATCAAGACGACCAACATGAAGATGATATTAATCTACTAGAAGAAAAGCGGGACGGAGCACTTATCAGGTCGACGGCCTATTTGCAAGGCTTAAGATGATACTACAATAAAAGAGTTCAAACACGAACACTTAATGTGGGAGACTTGGTTTTAATGCGCATCCAAAATCAGTCTAACTTAAATAAGTTATCTTCCAAATGGGAAGATCCCTTTAGTGTAGTATCAGTTACCTGACAAGGTTCTATTCAGCTTGCTATGGAAGACGGACGAATTCTATCTAATGCATGGAAAATCCAACATCTTCGTAGGTTTTATGTGTAACTAATTTATTTCATTTACATATAAATATCTCTCTACGTATTATATACAATTTGTTTTTTATCTTGCTCAACTTTATGGGAAATCACAAGATCATCTTTTGACCAAACTCTCTCACACAAAGTACGAAGTTACTGGTTAGATTTTGAGATGACTTCTAATAGAGCCTTTTCATGTAAGCCAGCACTTACTACATTGAAACTCATTGGACCGACCTTGTCTCCAATCTGCTACTGATTAATACTAAGTACAAGATAAAAGAGATTAGGTCATCAGTTCTATAACTGTTTGTATTCCGATCATGTTGTTGTTCAGTACATAAACAGTTGGGGGCTAGTGATATACTCAGGCAAATATACAAGCAGATGAGAAACAAGATAAAATATAACACAAGAGGAGATTTTCTCATTCATTCAAAAGATATCATACATGTTACTTGAATGTAATCTTTACATTTTTCATGTATGTATCAACGGCAGAGGCTACTTCTGCACATTTTCTGTTAATCTCTTCTTGACTTGTCAACTTTAGGTCGGGCACAAGTTTCTCTAACTCAACTACATCCTTGTAAAAGTGCCTCAACTTGACGAAGAGAGTACCCACTTGGACGGCGATTGAAATTGGGAGTGCTGTCTTGATAGTTTGCGCCATCACGGGGATGTGGCTTTGGATGATCTTTAATTGGTCATTCACCCCCCATGGCTAGCTCATCAACCAACGGATCAGGATTTGTAAGTTTCACTTCTTTATTCTTTAGATGCGTGGCGATTTTTTGAAGTTGCTCAAAAATAAATTTTAGGGTGGATTTCCTACCTCTCAGAACTGTGGCCAAATCTTTCATGGAGAGCTTTATTTTGTTGGTCATGATATCTATTTCATTTTTCATCACCAACCTCTGCTCTTCGAACTTTATTCTCTCTTCAGAGAGTTGAGTCTCTTTGGCCTCTATTATGTTTTTTAATTCTGCAAAATTTAAAACAAGATTTAATTATCACTTTCTTCTTTCAAAAAGAAAAGATGAGCAGGTCAAAATATAGTTCCTACCTGTTATTTCGGACTCCTTTGATTGAAGAGTAGCTTTGTATTCTTCAGAGAACCGTTGAACTTTATCTTTGTTTATTTTGAAGGCCTAATGGAGTCTAGCAGTCTTATCTTCATGAAATCTGATATTGTTAGCAGCCTCGACAAGATCAAATTTATAACCCTTGGCGATGTTTTGAGCCAACAAGACTTGCATTTCAAGCTCTATTATTTGCTTTTCCAATCTGTCCCCAAACAGATTTGTTAGAATATAAATCTTTGAACAAACAAAAAGAAAAGGTCGTTTCTCAAACATACCTTTTTTCTACTTTGGCTTTAGCCAAAGTTTTTGCTTACTAACCTAACAGGTTGAGTAATTCTTGCAGATGTTGTAAAAAGCAAATAGCAAATGATATCTTTCCTTAAAGAAATTATTTACAAAAAAGAATATGAGATGTTTACCATTGCTCGCAAGTTATCAAAAACTTGCTTAAAATCCCCCTGGTTGGGATGACAAGAGGAAGATACTAGTGGTAGGCCCACTGAGATAAGGACATCACTGGTCATAGCCTTTGTAGGTCCTACTCCCACCTCTTCTATCCCGCTGGTCGGAACGACCAACATTCTTTTGCCGCAACAGGGAGGTCTTCAATCTCCTCTGCTGTGGCAACCTCTTCATTAATAGTGGTCGTCCTGACCACCTCCGTCACTACCACGAGAGGACCACTGGTCTCCTTAGTGGTTGGTGGAGCTCCTTCGACCAATGGGTCCTCAACTGTAGTCAAGGGACTTTCACTCTCAACGATGGGTAGATTCACTTGCCCACTAGTCGGGGCATCTTGAGTAATAGCTTTAGTTACTGCTAAGGCCTGTTCCACACTAATCGTTGCCAGTGTGACTAGTGGGTTGGCCTCAGCACTAACCTGGGTAGCCACATCCTGATCCACAGAAGAATCAGGAACAGTTACCTGGGGACTAAAGACAACAACAAAAAAACTTTCTTAGATTCTGAAGACAAGTACTCAGAAATAAAGATATGCATAAAAAAAGGTACATACCTGCAATGAAGTCGTGAGTCCATTTTCTAGGATACTAGAGGAATCGATGTCCCAACATCCAAGTCGAGAATCTTCTTATTCCTTCTTATAATCAGAGGAACATTATCCTATGAATCCTCATTCTCACCCTGAATAGAGGAAAATGTGGGAAGATGTCTATATGCTCTATCCCAATTATGGTTGAACCATTTCTTTTTGTGCGGCTGAGACGAGGACCTCATCTGTGTCCCTGCTGTGAATGCCACCCTCTCTCTTGTGCCTGGGGCCGATCGTGTACACGCTTAGAGTGTATAGCACCGATCGGTACCAAAACCTGACTAGTGCTGGTCAGATCAGTACTAATCTGTGCATGGTCAAATCCACCGTCTTCGAAGCACCTCTAGTAGAGTTTCTCGTCTTCTTAGTCGGGGGGCAGGGTTGCAACCTTAGGTTGTTTGGTAGCCTGATTCGACCATGCATCTGAAAACAAATCTAATTGTTAAACATAAAAACAATTAATGGATAAATACGACTGATGGTATTCCTTGGTACTTACCATAATGCGTTCGTTGATGAACTCATCAATCTTCTGATCAGACTGGATGGCTGCTTATCCAAAGTAGCCTAGTCGAACCCGTCAGAGGAAACGCACAGCATATACGCGATCCTTGACCAAGCCTCCTCGATGATTAAAACTAAAAAGGAAATACCAAAGCGTTAGAAAATTATCTTAATAAAAAAAGGGTCGGTAATTTAAGATTCTTTCACCTCTAGGTTCATCCTTAGTAGGATCCTAGTCGCCTTCCATCCTCCACGTGAATCTGAACTGTCTCTTTAAAGGGCTCACCTTGTGGTACAGAAAATCGTAAACGATCTTCTGCCCCGACAAGCCCCCTGCCACCAACTTGGTGATGACCCTAACAAGTTCACTCTCCTCGTCGGTGAGGACCAGCAATTCATTCTCCCTCTTCACCTCAGTTCTTATCCACACCAGGGCTACTTTCCCGATGAACTTGAGACGGCTACCCCTGGGAATTTCAGAATAGAACCACTCCCGACAATACTCGCACCACGTATCTTTGGTCGGGAGAGGTGGATATTGAGAATATATTTTATCTTGGAGCTTAAAATAAACGCTCCTAGTGATATACTGGCTTTTGATGTTCTTTGTGTATTAGTAAAAATGAAGGAAAAGGCGAAGAGGTGGGGGAATGCCTCGCAAAGATGCGAGAAAACACTCAGGATAAGGATAGAATTAGGAGGAAGGTGGTTAAGCTCAATCTCATAGTGATCGAGCACATCGGTTAGGAACTCGCTCTCGGGAAGACAAAACCCTAACCTGACAAAAGTGGCAAATAAGATGAGACGCCCTTCTTGGGGCACTGGCTTTGTGTCCTCCCCGCAAGGATCCCATCTCAGCATTTTGCGTGAGGGGATCAAACCATCTTCCTCGAGACCTTGAATTATCTCTTCGATAAGAATAGACTTGTCCATGGTGATGAGTCGCAAAGAAGGAGAAAGCGAAGAAGTGAAAAGGAACGAAAGGTTCTAAGTCAAAAGGGCTCAAGAAGAACTGCTTTGCTCTCAAAACAACCAAAGCGTAAGGTGTATAAGGGAAGCCTTCCTCCCTTATTTATACACTTTTACTATATTGGTTCAGATCAAAAACCGTATCAATTTCCAAGGTGGCACTAAAAACCGCCTTTTTATGAATATTTAACCGCTACAAAAGAACATGAAATGATATCTTCAAACTTCCTTTTAAATCTTAAAACTTTTCACCTCTTTTCCTTGATCATACTCTCCATCACAATTGATGAGAGGAGAAAGAAGGACGAAAGATGAAAAGCTTCAAGAACTAAGAGAAAGCTTGAAAGTGATAGAGTTCAAAGAAAATTTTCCTCGCTCAAAGAGTCTAAAAGTATTAAGTATACAAAGGAAGGCTTATTCCCCTTTATATATGCATTATTCATTAAAGATGGTTAGGACCGGTTCAGTTACCAAGAGAATTGCAAAGAGATCCTCATTTATTAACATTTAAACGGTTAGATAATTGGCACATAACCCTATAAGGTCACAGAAGATGAAAAGACATAAGTAATATACATATTTACTTAAACCTTGGGGGCTAGCTAACGAGGATTAGAAGCTTCTTTTTCTTGGGCCCTCAACAGTAAAAACCATAGTCTATTAATGGGCCTATAATACATGAAGCCCATAATATAGAACGAGGCCCATGCTTAACTGAACGGTTATGTCTCCGACCAGTATAGTTAAGATGGCCTAACACATTGCTTCACACTGGTCATCCCTGACTAGTGAAATAGTCACCCCGACTAGTGATACTGGTCGAGACAAGCGATTTTCCCCTGCACATGTCTCCGTGCGGATAGTTATCTGACAGACACACGCAACTACCTAAAAGTTATCACTGGAAAAGGCACTCTTTGACGAGAAGACACCTCTCGGTTACACGACACCTCTTCGGAGAACAACTGCCGTCTCTTCATCTGATATAAATAGGGAGCCCCTTTGCACTATCAAGGCATCGGGAGAATAGATTCTTAATCGCTATTTGTAGTCAAGTTTTAGTCTCCTAGATAGGAACTATATAACATGTGTACTCTATCAAGCCGTTTGACTAATAAAGAAGTAATCTTCATATTCACTTCCATCATCTTGTTTACTAAGAGCCCACAATCATCTTTTCATAAGCTCGGTTAAGGTACCCTAGATCTTGAACATCGATAGGGTGGCCTTAACCTATTACGTTCTCTAGGCTTAGCTTTGCACATTGGAAGGCCAGAGTAGTACAGGCATTCCAGGTTGGTTTGCTTGAAGTGGTTCCCATACCGAGGTGTTAAGGCTAAAGTTTGTCGATACAACTGTGCATGCCTTGCTATGGGAAAAATGGTTACGGCAAGGCATAAACTGTCGTTGGCACTATGTGTGTGTTTGGTTTTCGTTGCCATAGCGAGAGTCGAATATCACCGGGCTAGTGCAAAGTTAGGTCTAGGTAATGTAATGGTTCTTATCATGATCTCTCTGCCGCACACTAAAGAAAGCGTGATAATAGCTTCGCAACAAGAGTTGGTCATGTCTTATGGGTAATTTTGAATGCCTTTATGGAGTGTAAATCTTTTTAAAAAGCCGTGCTTGCGGTCATGAAAGACTTGGTGCACTAACACTAGTTAGTTTTGAATTTTAATCAAAATTTTGAATTAGAAAAATGGAAAATGGCCATGGTACAGATGTTATGCCAGGTGTATGGCTAGGAACGGATCATTCATCACAATCATAGAGGATTGTGACTTGCTCATATTTATATTATATACTTGTTATTTACATACCTGTCAACTACCCTTTACAAATTTTGTTTGCAATCTCTTGTTATTGTTGAATAAATCTCACTTTATGCAAAAATTTAAGAACATGGTAGGATAGCCATTCCTTTGATATAGCCGTGCATATACTTATAATTTTTATACACTACAAGTCTTGCCGAGTACAAATGTACTTACCCTTACTTGTTGATACTTATTCAGAGGATGAGGAAGAAAACCATCGTACGGTTACCTTTATGTCGTGGGTTCTAGCAACGTTGATGTATTAGGGTCACGGCCGCACTCAGGCCTTTACTATGGGTTTTCAATTGTTTGGTTTGTAAGTTAAACTCTGGGCTAGTGGTCTATAATACTCTTTATAATTTCAGTCAATAGACCATATCTTACTATATCTAACCTTTCTTCCACTGTCGTAAACAGGTGAGATGCAATTTCTGTCTGCAACTTAATTCCTAGGCAGTTGTGGGAAAAATGATGACCTTGGGCAGTTCTAGGTTGTGACAGATAAATTCTCTAAAATCAATCGGTACACTAAAACTAACTACAACGAGAAACTACTCAAAATAAATACATATGTAAAAAAATTACAACAACAGATATAAATTTTTTTCATTTACTAACCTACCGTGTTGAAAAAAACTATAAAGGAACAAAGAAATCACCTCTAAAATAGAGAGAAACACTATTCTCTCCTTTTCTTCTCCTTCTCCTCCTCTCCCCATTTCCTCTTCTCTTCCTCTCCTCTTTTCTCTTTCTCTGATCTCCTCTGTTGTTTTGATCGAACAGCGACAAAGGCCGACGCGGCGCCGATTTAAAGCGCTCGGGTTCCTATGTCGCCATTTCAAATGACGATTGGTTCTCTGTCGCCAATCAAATTGGCGACAAATTCTGTAACCAAATCGAACGGCAACAAATTCTATAACCAAATCGAACAGCGACAGATGCCTACGTGGTACACTATCGTCCATTCATTTGGTGACAAAGTCACTGTCGCCATTTCAAATGGCTGCGAGATCTATTATTATTTATGTAAAATTAATACTAAAATGTATTATTTAAAAACAAATCGGTTATTTGGTACTAGTATTCTTCTCGTGTAACTTTCTTCTACAGGAGTTGATCGGAGAAGACTATCCTGCGTTCTTGCTTTGTTCCTTCTTCTGTTTAATTTCCATGTGTTTTTTTTTTGTTCTCTGGTCAGTGTTACTAAGTACTAATTAGGATGAGGGGCTTCTTTAAGTTGACATGAAATATTCATTTTTTTTTTATCAAGAAGAGTGATAGTGGTTGTTTTTTTTTTTTTGTTACACTAAAAAGTGTTTCTTGCAAAGTTACATCAGCCTTCAAATGCTTGTACATTTTGGTTATTCTGTCAAAAAAAACAAGATTATTACTACCGTTCATGATATATGTTTTCTTGAACTAGTAGTAATCAGATCATCTTTGAATGTTTGATTACGACTTTAACTTTTGCATCCCCCTTGTGTCAACGTGCAATCTACACAATCATGAAAGTACTTGTGTTAGGCAAAGGCTAACACTTGCCATTAATTTGCTTCAGTAACCGTTCTCATGGCCAGCCGCCGCCGCTCCTGACCGTCCTGTTCATGCCATATTATCATGCCATCATGTTATGTATCCAAGGGGCATCTTAATTTTACTTAGATTAATTGCACCACGTTTTCCTTGTTTCGGGGAGTTTCAGCTTCGGTAAATAGTTGTATCGAGAAACTGAAGCCCCTGACCTCACCGAAACAAAACAAAGTCACCAATATCTACCTCTCCGTTGCCTCTGCTAAGGCATAGTACTGCACTGCTTTTTTGTTCCCCTATGGCATAGGATTTGAGTCCATGCCAACACAAGTGATTTGGAGGTAACTGCACAAGAAGAAAAAAATGCCATTTGGAGGTAACTGCACAAGAAGAAAAAAATGCCATGGAATAGGGACGCAAAACCGGAGGAAGATAAAATAAACACCCATAGTGGCGTGCATGAATCTCTCTCATCCTTTTTCTGTTTGTAGAGAGATTCATTCGTCAGCATATCACTTATGTGCTACGGCTGTTTACAGGTTACAGCAGACACGGTACATTGTTTTCATTTCCTTGTGTTCTTCCTACTCTCACCTTATCAATTATCGGCACAATATGCGACAAATTATAAAGACAATGATTGCAATTGACCTGGATGTTTTTGATGACCTGGATGTTTTTGATGAAACCTTACTTAGTTACGCATAGTTATCAGTTGCTTCAAGAACAGTTTCTTTAGTTTGGAAACTTTACGCCTAAACTGCAGAATCAATCCATGGTTTGACAAGTGAAGCTGCTTTCATGCATGCCCATTTAATTCTGTTTTAAGTGCCAACTTCCGACAAGAAAGGAACAGGGCAAGTTGTTCATGTCATGATCTTCCATTCCTACACCCAACTCTGAAATACTGAACACAGTTTGCTGGCCTTTTGTATTTCTGAACAGAAATACAATTCTCCTGTAAAATGAAAACTTACTGAAATTTCACTTTGGGCCAAGATATATTCATCATTTCTTGGGTCTAGCCGTCTTTGAGATCTAGGCCCATGGGGGCCGAGTGCTTTCAGGAGGAATTATCATGCTGGGCCTAACTAGGTAGTACGGGCCTTTCATGTATTTACTTTTAAATGCTAATCCAAATAAAGGAATAAAAATGGATTTTTTAGAGCAAGATATGAAGTTGCAAAAATCTAACTCTGCACCTTTTACCTTTTGCTATTGGAAGTTTTCGAAGATAACGGCACATGAATGAAAGTTTGAAAGAATCAAGGAAATAACGATGTTCAGTTAAACAAACAAGCAAGAAAGATCAACAAACCAAAAAAAAAAGGTAAACAAACAAGTCTTAATGGCTGATCATATATCAATGCTCTCGGAACCGGAGCTTAATTTCTTGCACAGGCACAGCATGTGAAAACTGTCGAGTGCCTATGAAACAGAAAGAAAAGTACACCTGAAAATGGAAAACTAAATGAACCCCTCTTGCTCCCTCTTCCTCCATGCAACTGGCGAAAACAATACAGCACTGATATCCTCTATTTACACACATCAAGGGGCTCAGGGCACACCTCAAAACTCGATGTTCTCCTGAGCCTCTTCTTTGTTTTTCTTATTCTTTTTTTGTTCAATCCATTGCTGCAATTTTTCGCTCTTTTGCCGGAAAGGAAGAGCAGGGGGACGGATGCCTGATACAAAGGCAAGTAGTGCTACTGCTATATGCTTCCGAGCCATCTTTGAGTGCAATGGCCCTGCCTACTGCGCCGCGGCGATCGACGACGACGAGCGGCCAGACCGCGGCTTCGACGCCGCCTGTGGCGGCTTATGGGGTGACGGCGGCTGCTTCCGGGCGTGCGACGCCTCCAGCTCGGAGGTCAGCATCTCGAACATGACCTGCACGTCCTTGTACCCGCAGGTCTGCACGTCCTCGTGGAGCTTCAGTATGCCACCGCTGCCTGCATGTGCAGGTTTATTAGTTTCAGATGGATTCTTCTTGTCAAATGCATGCATATATGACGGTGAAAACTGAAAAATCATCGTTAAACACATATGCATTTGCTGATTTTATTTATATATTTTGTTTCCCAAGTGTAGTGAAAAGGCGTCAATAATACTCAATCATGAACCATACATGCATGGATTCGCTATACTATAATTTGCTGGGATTGGGGTGATGAGAACTGAGAAGGCCCTATAAGAAAACTGGTGAAAATTCCCAGTATGAAGGCTCTATCCATGAGCCAAGCCCACAATGATCGAGGTAAGGAGGACCGTGTATTACAGCATTTCTACTGTTTTGAGCCCTGGGCATTATTGGGATCCACAGATGAAATTGCAGACAGTTGGGCTCTAAGCTCTAATTGCTGGTAATCTAGTCCGAATGCTAACAAACTGAACTTGCTAACTTTATGACGTCTTATAATCAAACTATCAGAGAATTGTTCCAATTATTAAATAGAAAGGTTCAAGGATATTTGTTAATAAAACAAAACAGGCAATACAGACAACAAAATTTTGCAAGCAAAGCTGCAAATTAGCAGATGTAACACCAAAATTGATCAAAGGTAAAGCTAAGAAGAGAAGAAAAATAAATCAGTACAGAAAAGTTGCAGCTGAAATTAACGAACCAAGGATATCTATGGTCAAAAGGAAAAGAAAAAATATTCACCCATTACTTTCTAGTCTAAAAGGAACATCCCTTCATCTTTCATAGTGATAGACATTACTCCTTATTGCCTCATAGAAGAGAAACTTTACACAATACCATATTGAAGAAAAGGTACCACAAATTACCCCAAAACATCCAATGGACGGCCGGAGACATAAAAAGACGACCTCCCGAAAAAAGATGCAAAAGGCCAGTGGTCCAAGTCCAACAACAAATTGGTAAAGTCATGAGAGATCAGTCCAATGATCCTGCCGTTTGCAATTTTCTGCCAAAGGAATGCTCAAAATGGTGTCCATTGGTGTTTAACTTCTTAAGATGTAACTTAGGGTTCAGTGGTTGAGAAGCCCCAGTTACACGAGGAGTTTCCGGTTTCATATCGGGCTTCCAACCCAAACATTAATACCAAACAAAGTACTCCCTCCATCTTGAAAAGTAAGAGATAGAAGAAATTTTAGGACAGATTATGGTTTCTACCAAAAGACTATAATACCCTTATTTAATACTGTGTCTCTATTAATAGGCAACATGCATGCATTAATTAATCACGATTATAGGAATGACCTGCCTCGTTTTTGTTTTGGAATATGTGTGGTCGCATGTATCTGCGTGCATCTACATGCATGGGCACAATTTGAGAGCACAATTTAAGGGGGAAGAACTCTCAATCCCTAATATTGGAGGACACAATTTGAACGCTTCTCTCCCTTACTTTCAAGGACGGAGATAGTAGTCAAAAGTGAGGACTGAGCGTAGGGTTGCCGTCCTGCAAAGCTTTCAACGCCGGTGCTCACCGATTAAAACAGGTACACATGTTTACGCGTTCAATGAGACAGTATATTCCTACACTTCAAAAAAGACGTAAAATCTCTAATTAATTTAGTAAATGTGTAAGAGACGAGTATGCGTGTGCACATGTACTATGCGTAGCTGCGGTATGCATGAGTTATATACATCCGCCTTATAACCTATTAAAAAAAAGTGACGAGTACGTACACCAGATGGTGCGAGATATTTACGGACTACATGTAAACAGATACTCCCTCCTTCGATAAATATAAGGCTATTTTGACTTTGCACAAGAATTAAGGTTACGGTGTAATTAAGAAAGACATAAGAGAAAATGATTTATATATCCCTCTTAATAGTATTGAAGATAAGAGATAATGAATAAATACATATGGTTAAGAGAATAAATAGGAGTATAAGTAGAAAAGCTCGTTAAATTTACATGCACGTTTTATATTTTCCATCAAAACCATTTAAAATATAATCCTTGTGTTTATCAAGGGAGGGGCCCACTTGTAAATGCCTCGTGACACCAAGCAAACGCAGTAGTATTGCAGGCAGCGCCTATTGAAATCGGGATCGTCTGGTGAATCATCGTACTGAGCACCAGTGGTAGGTACTACGCAGCAAGATTCAGAGAAGTGAAAAACTGTCCTTAATCCCATTGCTACTGCGTGGTACACAAGCGTCTCTCTCCTGTTCTGTCAGGTGCATTTTCTGTCTTGCTGCAAATTTGCCAAAAAAAAATCTTCTCTTGTGGTCTTGGGCGCACACGTTTGATTAAGTAGTTTTCTGTTGGAAGTTTTGTTTAGGAATTTTACAAAAAAAAATTAAAAAAATAACAATTTTGTAGAAATTTTACAGGTGCTAAGACGAAGTGGAAACAGGAAGTGAGGAGGAGGTGGTTTCCAGGAGCGAAGAAGTGGTCAACTGCACTGCAATATAACCGGAGCAGATTTTAGTACCAATAACCAGTTTGATTGTCTCACGTTGATAGTCCGTGTTCTTTTCCTTGTTTCCCCCTTGTTCTTTGAGATGAACAGACATAAAAATAAAAATAAAAACACTTGAATGGATATTAGCAAGCAAGAAAGGAAAAACAAACAACTGATTAAAACACTCTCCTCAAATTTATTTTATTTTTGTTGTTTTCACTCCCTTCTTCTTGATGAACAAAGAACAGGCCCGCCCTAAAATGGATCATTCCTCCTCCTCTCTAGAAAAATACCATTTCTGTTAAATTCCTGGCGAAGCATGGATCCAGACGTCACTTCACATCTACAAAGCTGAACCAACCCCCAAGTTTCATCCATTCAAGAAAGGAAGAGAAAAAGAAGAGGAGAGAAATTTTGAACCGCCTCTAGAAGAAACAGCAAACCAGCCCGATCAGTTAGGGCGGCAAGAAAGGCAACCGAGTGAAAGAAACTGACCGGGCTTGCGCGCGCGGCGGCGGCCGGAGACGGCGGCCCACGCCCGGCGCGCCGGGAAGACGACCTTCTTCCACAACCACGCCATCGGTCTCGTACGCAGCAGCTGCCCTCTCGGCCTCCGGCTAATCTCTCTCCCTCTCTCTCTCCCCTCCCTCCCTGCTCTGCTCTGCGCTGTGAAGTGTCTAGTAGTTTCAGCAGAAGCAGAAGCAGTGGTGCGGCGGCCACTCTGTTTTGCTCTCTTTCTTGTGCCGCTGTGCGAGCGGGTTCCGCCGGGGTTTTTATCCCCTTGCTTTCGGGCGTCGGGCTCGGGTTTTCCTTTCGCCTCGTCTTTTGCGTGCGACGCAGCGCGCACACCGGGTTTCCGGGCGGTTTGAAGGCCGGTATCCAAGGATTTGTTATTTGTAAATTGTAATCTTATTATATGGATGGCAGATTTACTCTGAAAATGTAATCTTATTATCACCGGCGAGGAATGGTTCATGCCATAACTCAAGCCTCTTCTCACTTCTTATTTTGCTATAGCTTCTCGTGATCATGGTAACAGCTTAGCTAAGTGAAAACAAGCATCGACATGTGCGTTGCCCATGCGCGCAAAAGGATGCCGTGGGTTCAAATCACCGGCATCAATAAACAATGGTAGGTATTCGTTATAACTTATAACAGAGCTAAAACACAACATGATATTACCGCGTGCTATGTACTAGTTTAAGACGACGGTGTTATTTGCACATGAGTTCTCTAAGATTTCTAGCTCTCTGTATATTATATTATATCATAGCATCAGAAGAATATGGTGTCACAGATTTGATGATATTTAGTATTACTAAATCACGTAACCGTATACAATTACCAGTAAATATCTGCTGGAAGCCTCCGTAAGATCCTTTGGCTCCACGTAGCCGCAGGCAAATCACCCCGCTTGTCGGTACTCGTCACACGCTGACCCACCCGCCGAAGCAAAATTCTGACACGTCACCCAATTTCACATGTCCGCAACATCAGACCGTTTCGTGGGCCCCACGATCCATCATTGGGTGGTGCGACCTCCAGCACTTAACAAGGCACATGGCTAACTGTACTATTTGCTACACAGGCCCTGTAGATATTTTCACGAGTATTAGGATTAGGAAGAGTTAGCTAGGTGCATTATAGCCTCGCTTATCATGATTTAAGCCTTAGCTTGACGCTGGTGTTTACCTTTTTCTATGTGAATGTTAGAACTTTGGTCTAAATTCAAAAAGAAAATTACTAGGATTTGGTAGCTTGATTTTTTCTTCTCACGAGGGCTAGCTTTGAGTTAGATAGTCCTACCAAATTATCCATGAATAAGTATTTTAGTTGTAGACGAGAATATGTATTAACCGCTGATCTGGCACATAACCGGTGAAGTTCACGTATTAGTATAAACGAAAATTACATTAATTCGAATGATCGGCAAGACTTTTACGAAGACAACGACCTAATTAAGCACAAGAGCTCAGAAGCTTATGATTGATTCCATTTTCTTTGGGTTGTGATGACCATATGGCATTACATATGATGGAGCAAGCCTAGCTATGTGTACCGACAAGATTGACTTTTAGTCTAGACCATATGCAACCTGTAAAATTTGTCAATAAGCCGTGTGGAAACTTCGCGAAGATCCTAAGCATAGATTTATTGATATCGTGGCAGTATGACCACCAAACACGTAAGACATGTATTATAATTAGATTCTACTGTAGCTGAATTATTTGCCCTGATAGACAATCTATATAGATGTGAAAGCTAAGGTTTTTCTTCGAGATGGCGACCTAGCCTTCTTCATCCACATGCCATTATGCCTGTGATATATGCTCCACTGTGGGGTGGAGCTCCAAGGACAACTTTCATGGAACAAGAAAACAAGCAATGGTTCATATGAACGTGCAAGTCATGCATATTTACGGGGATATCTTTCCAAATACAAAATTTTGGACGATCAATCCCATTCGATGTTCAGAGTTTGCTTAATTGGAAGTACCCGCATGCTTGTTTATATATATTGTTTACTAATTTGGTTCTCAGAGGATGATGTCTTGCCACGTGCGGAGCCAAAGGGAATAAGAGAAAAGGTATTTTCGGATCCATGGTGATATTTGTGGATGCTAGTAACTCATACCTTGGAGGTATGAGGTAACATGTCAACTGCCTTTGTAATTTTTACTTCCTAGTTACATGGATAAGGTCTGCGCGGTCTCTAAAATTAAACTTTGATGGTTAATTACTTTTATAATATTTTGTTCATAGCTACGAAGTAATAATCATAAGATAATGTTTTTAAATACAAATCCAACATTATCATTTTTGTGCCGTATGATATATGTATTATTGGACTAGTTGTGGGTTGAAATTAACAAACTTTAAATCTCAAAATAGTTGACGCCTTAGAATTTTTCACTGATGGAGTGTATCACAAGAAAGTGTTTTAAATACAAATCCAACTTTATTACTTTTGTGCTATATAATGTATTTATTATTGGACTAGTTATCGGTCGAAATTAACAAACTTTGAATTACTGATGGAGTATGTATCTCTTGAGACAAACAGAATTTTAGGCTCAAGCATGGAGCAATTTATTTTTGTGGAGAAGCGAAAAATTGAGAGCATCTAACGAAGAATATATTTCTAAAGGAAAGAAAAAAATTAATGACTCAATTTTTTCCGGTCTAAAATGTTCACCCAATCACTTATATTTGTTCATTGTCGTCATTTTTGTGGTTGGATCCTTATTCGCCTAGCTATAGGTATGCTTAGTTTTTTTTTATTATTATTGTTTATCATATGCTATGCATGACCGGTTTCATGATCTAATTAACAACCTGTTCCTAGTACTCTGAAAAAACTAGTGTTTCGCAGAAATAGCACAAAATATATACTATACAAAATGACAAAGACAGAATGAGAATGCCATATTGCCATGCCTTTTAAAAGCTTTACAAAGTCTTAGCAGAAAAATGGTCAAAACAGCCGCATTCAGTGAACACATCGAGCAGTACGTTCCACTCTGAACCAAAAGGGAACACCATCAGCTGGCGGACCAGAACTAATTTTAGGTGCGACGGAATCTCAAACGTGGACCAAAGAGTATTATCCAGAAGGGAACAGGGGGTATATCTAGCCTCTATATATCATTGTTTATAAATCTGACCCATAAAATATGTTTTTACAAAAATAACCCTCTCCCCCTCTGCGAAAAGCGGGGAGCACGAAAGGTAGCAGACTCCGCACCTCTCTCCCGCTGCAGAAGGCGGGGAGCACGGAACCAGCCAACTCCGCAGCACGACAAGCGAGCATGGCAGCGTACGCAGGAGGCGGGCGATGCAGCGGTCAGTACACATTTTTCGCTGTACAATGTACATGGCTACTGTTCACTGTGCTGTGCACTAGCCCTATACACTACTGCCTCGCTGGGGTAGCGTGGGAGAAAGCCTTCCACACTCCCTAGTTGTGGTCTAGTTGTGGTAGCGTGTCCTCCTGGGCTCACATCTGTTAGCACGGAGCCAAGCAGATTCCACTCTCCTTATGTCCCCTGTCGTGCCTTCTATAGTAAGAAAGGAGGCTATTTTTGTAAAAACATGTGTTAGAGGGCTAGATTTGTAAAAAAATGTACATAGGACTATATATATGCACAGTATTCTCCAAAAGGAATGTATTCCATATACAAACTATATCGCAATCATTCTAATAAAAGTATATGACACTAAATGGGATCAACAACTACAATTCGTATATGAAGATGAAGGTAGGACATCAAAAATACCTACTTCAACTTATGCTTGTGCGGCGGTGGCACCAGGAGTTGCTGCCTCAGCTTGTGCGGCTCCGGCGGTTGCTTCTTAAGTGGCGACGGTTCCAATAGCACCAGTACTTCAGCTTGAAACTGTGCTAAAATACCTCTTCAAATCCATTTCTACCAAATCAAATAATCAACCATCAAAATCTTGTAGCAAAAAACACAACCATCAAAGAGACAAAGATCAAGCATTCAAACTTACTAGTCTTAGGCTTAGACATTTTGCTCACTACTTGCCCCTCTGCTCAAGTGCTCAACTGCATGCCGCTAGCCGCTCGTCCGCACAGCTGCAACACAGAAGCAATGCCCCAACCGTACCAAGGCAGCAAGGCCCTCAACCGCCACCGGCCTACCTTGACACCGTTGATGCTACTAGAGGCGAATCTAACGGGGGAGCTTTGTTAGGCTTGAGCCTATCCTCTGCTGATGCCATAACCCCCCTTCCCCAGCGTCATGGCTATGAGGTAGCGGTCGGTGACATGTCCAAGACATCTAGGTCAACGGTCCATATTACCTTCCTCCCCCAACGCAGCGCACTATATACCTACCGTGACAGCCTGTAGGCACAAAATTGAGAAATGAGAACCCTATCGGCTATCAAGATCAACATCTTCTCTCTCTAGTCTCTACATCTCTCTTGTGGTTGAGACGAGAGCTAAGGGCCGAAGCGCAACAGTAGCATAGGCTCTGAGACGAAAAGCCACACGAATTAATCCTTACTTTTTTGTATTACATTACCCACACGAATTACCCAATTAAAGATTAATTGATTGAATTCAATTTGATGTAATAGATACATAATTTTCTATTGGTATATCACTTCATTGAATTGGCATTGAATTTGCCCATTGCAACCGCAATAGTAGAAAGAGCATTCTCATCTATGAATAAGATGAGTGACGAATAGATAAATGATAGCATGGTATGATGTATTTAGAAGCATTGAAAATAACAAGATTTATTTATAGCATTTTCAAAATATGAGGCCGTGTAAGCAAAAACTACCTCATGCCATGGGTATGTTACCTTCTTGTTTTGCAATTTACATCAATAATTAACTTTGTAATTTTGTATCATGAATTTACATATGCAATTTCATCTTTGAGGGTTCATGTTTTTGTACTATTGTTTATGAAGATATAATTATCTTAGATACACCTAACCTTCATTATTTAGGTGTTAATATTTGTACTACTTCACTACATTATGTTGTTTTTGCTATATTTTATCTGTTTTATTGTATCATTAAGCATGAAGTTCAAATTTATTTTTTAATTGTGTATTTACGATGTATTTTTGTTGTATCTCGACGTGTGTAGTATTTCGTATTAGTTATAGCGGTTTAGTTTTCTAAACAAGGTTTAACAGAATCCTGGCTCCGTCATTGCTGTGAGGTGTCGGTATTGGAAATTTAGGGAGAGGAGAGGACAAAGGGAGGAACGGCATTTTCTCGGTTGGCTTAGGAGTTGGTGAACTCCCGATCGGTCGTGTGTTCGATCCCTGGATCGTTCTCTCGTGGGTCTCACCTCTAATAAAAATTAGGAACGGGTATATACACGCGTGCGCGTTCAGTGGACAGCGTATTTCTGCGCTACGGAGGTCTTGGAGCCTCCAATCACTTCCTTAGCGTGTATAACAGATGTGCACGCGTGTATATGCGTGAGTGTGATGGTGTGTGTGTGCGTTCTTGTACCCTAAAAAAAGAGGATAGAGGAGCCGATCAAGCAGGAGATTGAGCACAGAGCAAAGCAGAACTGTAGCTTTGGGTTTTGTTAATTGGTCTTTTGTAATTTACTCTTCACTCTCACCAATCTTGATTATTTACTCTTGTTGTTATATAGGAATATAGTTTTTGATGATAATTTTACAGTCAATTGGTTGTATTTCTCCTCTCTTTTTTTTGCTTCTGCTTTATTTATGTATGAATTATATTGCACAAAAGTATAAGACTATATTTGAGTTAATTCAGCTTAATTTTTTTGAGCTCATCCTCTATTTTTATCCTAACTTGATCACTCGGTGCTGTCTCAGGCCTTGGCGCCGCCTACGCTGAGAGAGGCCACTCTGCCCTGCATGCGCGACTCATCGATTAACATTGCAGCACAACATCTCCTTCTCCGATGCCAAGATGATAGCTGCTATCAGGGTTTTTCGGACCGATGATAAGTCCGGCAAACTCCAGACCTTTCTTATATTAGAAAGGCCAGCCCCTGATCAGCCGAAATCAAGAGGGGAAAGCAACCCGCCAAGAACACTGCTCGGGGTTAGCGCAGGATCTAAGGAGATTAAGCCTTAAGTCTGATTAGATTAGATTTGATTAGATTACATTAATTAATTAGTAGCAGTAACCAATACTCTTATGAGAAGAGAATTGAGAAATAAAATTGGTAGACAGAGACCGCAGGCGACGGTTTTCCCCGAGGAGGGGCCCGGTCAAACCACGGTAGTCGCTGCCGTTGACCACCGACGGGGCCGCCACGGCCGTCCGTCGCGGACACGTGTCCCCGGATGCAGAGCGGTAGGCCTGTAGGGCGCCTTGGCCTAGCTCCCGCCCCTACGAGGTGGAGCTCTGAACTATGCACAACAGTGCTCGAGTCAGGTTGCCGACCAGGGCAGGCGGCTGTCTCATCTGCAGTTTCTTTTTCGTTGCCTCGGAAATCGCACCACCAATGAAGAGAGAGAGTTTCTGGGTGATGCATGTGTTCCGGTATTTCAGTTGGAGATTTCGGCAAGAAAGGATAGCCTTAGGCTAGCCTGCCTAAGTATAAACCGTGGGGAAAAATCTACTCGGGGGCAGTACCACTTGCAGTTGCAGTCCATAGGTCCATTAAATAATTGAAAATTTGTGTCACTGCTAGCTATATGTTTATTTGCTTTTTCTATCTTCGAAGTGTACTGGTAGTCTTGGTAGTGTGTTTCTTTTCCTCCATGCAGGCTAAAAAAGAAGCTTGGGTTTCACTTTCACCGTTACTAAGGTTCTATATGTGCACTCAGAGTGTGTTTAGTGGGTAGGATAAAGTTAAATGAGATGAGATGATTTTATACTATTTGGTTCTATTGTTTTAGGTGAATAAAATAGTTCAGCGATTATAGAGAATATTTCTCAAATTTGTTTCTCACCATCTAGAATGGGATGGTTCCATTCTAATAACTAAATATATGGATAACTTTTTTTAAACCATCTCATATATATATACCATTTGATATAAGCAACCAAACACACCTTTAAATAATTCAAGGAAGTTATCGGTTTGAGTTGCATAGTATTGGGGAGAACACACGTGTATGGTGTATGTATCGATACTCACATGCAAAATTGAACGGTTGGAGCATCATCCACGTATAAAAATAGCGTATCATATCTTTTTCTTGTCATATGCCAAATGCATACGGATTGGCGGGACGGTTGCTACTGACTATGCAAGTAAAAAAAATGGATGCAAATCAGAAAGACACTGAAAAGGAATTCCAATGTTCCATCCGTGATAGGTGTGTAGGTAACAATATATTGCCATGGAACCAATAAACAGAAAGTAGAAAATCCACCGAATCAATAAGTTAATTTTTTTTAAGGGACTGATCAATATGTTATTATATACTGTAGTAGATATATTCACATATTCTTCTCTTTTGGTTCGTGTGGGGGACACCCCTGACCAGTGACGAATTCAGGATAAAAATAGAAGATAGACTCAAAAAATTAGGTTAAATTGAGACAAACATGTTAAATAGCTTGTGTTGTATTTTCATCGGTTCGAGTGTTACTACTTGTAGTTCATTATTTGAGAAATACTTGTGCAACATTCACTTGTTAAACTTTTGAAAATCTATAAACAAGTTAACACCAATCAATCAAACAAACATGCTATTGTCTCTTTCAATCCACTGACATATTTACAATTGATAAAAAAAATCATGAGCTGTAATTCAATGCTTTTCTTTCTAATACAAGTTGCACAAATCTTGAAATAAACGAAAAGGTAAGTAATCACTATCTACCTTTCATTCGTGCTTTAATATTTCTGCATCTATCAAAAATGAGAGCATTGAAACACCTCTCAAAAATCATATATTAGAATATGGGCTCACATTTTCTATTTGTTGTCATGACCAGTCCACTCAGCCGGTTAGGCACTTGCCAACACACACTACACCACCTTCACAATCCGATCACCATCACTGCAGTGGGTTGTCCGTTGCTACACGCTCGTGCCCTTGCCAGCTCCCCAACATTCACTCAATGTCCTCGTCGTGCCCTCACAATCGCCGAGTCCCGACGACATGAAGTGCCCCCTACTTGATAAGCTGTCATATCCTCGCAAAGACGAGATGTCGAGTCACCTCTCTCTCTCTCTATAGTCTCTATGTGCATCGAGGGTTCAAGACCAGTTTTACATATAGCAAGTGAAGTTACCGATTGCAAAATTAAGCATTCAAGAAGCAGCGACCCATGAAGTCACATGGTCTAAACAATAGCTCACCGCCTAACTAAATTTCTTCTTCCTCTAGACGTGCCTAAGTGCATGTACATTCGCCACTGCTATGCCAAAAAATGAACGTCGCTGCTAGAAATGGTACATAGGATCTGGCGACCGAAGGGTGGGCTCAAGCCCAACCGAACATATTTAGTTAGAGACCAAGTTCTACATATATATAAGTTGGCCTTATCATTACAGAAGATCCAACAAGAACTCTGCAGACATTGTTTGAGCATAGAAGTGACCCTAAAACTCGTAGTACTCTCAATTGAGGAATTCTTCTTCCAATCCACCCATTGAAGATTTGAGCAGGAGTGAGTACTTTTGAAACTCAGCAAGCCACATAAAATGATGCAAATATAACATGCAAGGATTTCTAAGGAATTAGGCATCACAGTGTGCCTAGTGATAAGTTTTATTGCAGGCATTCGCTCAACACGACCATCATACTAACCAAGTCCGATGACTTGGTCCCTTGGATGGGCGATAATTATGCTTTTCTCAATGCACAAGGTTCTAATCCTTATATGCTTGTGATGAGGATCAACACATCGCCGTAGGCTCCATTGTACCAAAGACATATCAACATTCAGCTGGGCGATGATAGTTGCCAAGTTATACCATTGAGTATAAATAATGTGTCACCTATTGCTACGGCGTGAATATTATAACAATAACCTATCATCTAACCTAGTGTTTTGTCGAGCTAGATATGGTATGGAAATCAAGGAGGATTTCACCAATAATATTTATAGGATCATAACTATTATCCAGTTTACTATAATAATACTTTCTTCCAAATTAATATGCATCTTATTAACTATAAAAATAATATATATTTATGTAGTTTAATTCTAGGATCAACATGATCAAGGATATGACTTGCCTTCTTGCTCAGAGTTGTCGTACCAATCTATAGGCTTCGGATTTTGGACTACTCTTCTCGTTCCGAATTCTTCTTCTACTTCTGATCTGGAAATGTTATAGTCTAGCGTGTTTTACAAGAAAGCAAATAAATAACAAAAAAATAAAATCAAGTAAAAACAAAAGAAACAAGTTTTATCAATAAAATTTTCTCCTAGAAAATTTACAAAGTGTCGGCATGAGAGAGGAAATTAGGGCCAACTGGAATAGTATCGAAACAGATATAAAGGAAAAGCCAAAAATGATGAAGATATCTTATCTGAGTTTGGATGGCATGTGATTTTTGTGTTGGAAATTAGACATTGTGTCGGCACGAGAGGGAAAGTTAGGCTTTTCATGAAATAGTGTCGAAATGTAACAAGATGGACATTTTTGGGATTAGTGCATCATGAACAGTGTAATAATGTACAAAACCCGGTCAAATACGTGGAAAATTGGTCATAATCAATGGAAACTAACCGGTTTGGACCCTATTTTCATGATGGCCATCAATGGTGGTGGTGGTTCTTGCGCTAGAGGCGGATTTTGAGCAAACAGTTGGTGGTTTCACCATCTAGGGCTCAAGGAAGCTAGGGAACTCATTGGCTAAGGTGAATCATGGATAGGGAAGACTAGCAGCGGTGGGTAGGAGCTCTAGGCGGAGGTTGAGCATGGCGGTGACACTCTAGCGAGGTTACAGTGAAGGTGAGCTCACAAGGAGCATTAGTGATCACTATGAACGTGTAGGTGGTCTCAATTTGGCTCAAGGTGGTGTGTGGAGGCGTGGCACCATGTGCTAGGGTGGTGTGACCGTGAAGGAGCAACTCCGGCTCAACTCCCGTGAGGGGGAGTTTGGGCTATGAGGGTTATTGCTCAGTAGGTCTTGGGAGAGGTTGAGTAAACAAGGACTTGGACGATGAGGCATTGTAGTCCTCGAATTTAGATAGTTTTTTGGCATGGTCATAGCCGCAGTGGCTCACCAAGGTCAGAGATGACGATGGATCAATAGCTATGGAAAATTGTCATTGGATGATGTTCCCTAGTGCGAGGCAAAGCTGTTGTGTTGCAGCTACTATTTATAGTCGATCAGAGGCGGGGATTGTGGTATGTGGGGCATAGCTTGAAGCAGGAGCCTGTGGGTAGTGGTAGGACATTGATGAGGGAGCAACGCATGGCAGCGGTGATGGCATAACTACATGCATCACCGAAGTCACTAGGGTCAATGATTGCGGCAGTGTTCAGGGTGTGCTTTGCCCTGCTTGATGAGGCAAGCGCGTGTAGCAAGCAAGCATGGGTGAGGACACACAAGGGTGGTGTGGAGTAAGCGAGGTTGTCGAAGGTCAGAATTCGACAATAAACTTATGATCATGGGTACCTTTGATGTCAGAGTCAAGCACGAAGACAGTGGCACACGATGTATACAGGTTCGGGCCCCCGGATGGAGTAATACTCTACGTCTTGTGCGGATGATGTATGTATTTGGTGTGTCAAGTACAGAGCGAGTTGTCTAGCCCTAGTTACAAAGAAGATTGGATCTAAACAATGGCTAAACTACCAGTGCTTGGATGACAACATGGCAGTATATCTAAACGAGGTTCGCAAGCTAGAGTACAAGTTTGAAGGGCTCGAGGTAAGACATATTAGGCGAAGTGACAACTCCGCCGCCGCCGAACTTGCCAGGCTTGCTTCGTCCCGTTTGCCCATGCCCACAGGAATCTTCATCAAGAAACTCCTCAAATTATCTGTCTCCCCCGTACGGGAGGCAGATATTACCCAACTCAACCAACAGCCTGGTCGGGTTAGCGAGGCAAAACCCACAGACACGGAAGCTGCACTACTCGAATGCGAGCCGACTTGGATGACTCCATTCTAAGCCTATCTTGTAAGACCTCGCTCATGTAGTACACTGGCTTCTAGACCTTGCCCTTTTTCTCGGGACAATCCCACTTGACCATCAGGACTGTGCTTACTACTTGAGGGGTAGCTGCAATGTACGAAAAGAGCTCTTCTTTTTCGTTAGGCGAGGTTAAAACTAACGAGACGATAAGTACCTTTTCAAATCCCGAAAAGCTTCTTCTGCCTCCTTGGTCCACTCGAAAGTGTCATGCTTCTTGAGTAATTTGAAGAAGGGCAGCCCTCATTCGCTCATCCGAGATGAATCGACTAAGGGTTGTGATGCAACCTATGAGCTTTTTCACTTCCCTCTGCATCCGGGAGAACGCATCTGGTCGATGGCCTCAATTTTATACGGGTTGGCCTCAATGCCTCGACTGGACACCAAAAAATCGAGAAGCTTGCCGAACGTACACTTCTCGGGGTTATCGGGGTTAAGCATCATTTGATACTTTCTAAGGTTGTCGAATGTCGCCTCGAGGTCGCTAATTAAGGTGTTCCCCGTTTTTGACTTGACTACGATATCATCGACGTACGCTTCCATGTTACGCCCGATTTGTTATTTTAAGCAATTTTGGATACAGCGTTGATACGTAGCACTAGCACACTTCAAACCAAAAGGCATCTTAATATAATAGAATACACCGAAGGGAGTAGTAAAAGCAGTTTTTTCCTTATCCTCTGCGGGCATGCTAATTTGGTGATACCCAGAGTAGGTATCTAGAAAACTTAACAGTTCAAAGCCCGCAGTAGAGTCCACTATTTGGTCAATGTGGGGAAGAGGAAAAGGGTCTTTAGGGCAAGTCATGTCGAGGTCAGTGTAGTTGACGCACATCCTCCACTTGCCGTTGGGTTTCTTGATGAGGACATCGGTCTTCTTATCCTTCTTGTCATCATCGACTAGGTCCTTGGCAGCGCTATTGGATACAGGAGCCTTGTTGATACTCTTGGAATTTTGGTGCTTTGCTCCCTCACTGTCGACACTGGCTGTCGATCCGTAGAGATGCTCGACCATCTCTAGGCTCTTCTTATCGCACCTGACTGTTGCGCGTTGGTTTCCCTTGATTGTAAGGACTCTTTTTGGCGCCGGCATCTTGACGGCCTGGTACGCACAGTGTACCACACCCATGAACTTGACAAGCATTGGGCGGCCTAGGATCACATTGTAGGTAGTCTCAAAGTCCGCCACGTCGAAGAGAATCTTTTCGGTGCGGAAATTGTCTGGTGTGCCAAACGTGACAGGCAGCTCGATCTGGCCAAGGGGCATCGATGATGAATGTGGAGTTATGCCATGGAATGGCTCGGCTTCGGCTTTGATCTCTGTTCGGGGAATCCATATGTTCTCTAGTGTTTTTGCAAAGACAATGTTCAACGAATTACCTCCATCGACCAGGGTTCGGGTGACCTTAATGTTGACGATGGTTGGCTCGACCACCACGGGGTATCAACCCGGATGTGGAACCACAGCTGGGTGATTAGATTGGTCGAAGGTGATCGTCACTTTCGACCACTTGAGGAACCTGGGAGGAGTCGGTGTGGCCAGGCTGACCTCTCTTTCGACTGCCTTGTACTGTCTTTTGGACTCATACGTGGTAGATCCCCCAAAGATGTGCGCCAGCTTGTGATTAGCCCCGCGGTATTCGGGCTCGTCGTCCTAAGGCTTCTCTTTGGCTTGCTCGATCCCGCGCTCGACAAGGGCAGCTTTGAGCTTCTCCTGTACCTTCTGCTGATCACTTGGCATTCGTCGAAGTCATGTTTGTCTGTGTGATGGACTGGGCAGTATTTACCTCCTCCACGGTTTCGACCCTTGTTGTCTCCGGTATTGCGCGCCTTGCCCCTTTCGACCGCGGCTACGATGGAGTCACCTTTGCGTTGCTCTCTGCGGTTTTTGTTTTTCTTCGCCCCTTGCTTGGACGACTCGGGCTTGTCATCGTCAGACTTGGGGTCGTCTATATGGTCTCGGGTTTCGACATGTATAGCATATTTATCCGCCAACTCGAAAAGCTCCTTGGTGGTTTTGATTTTTTGAGTGGCCAGCTTTCCCTTCAACTCCCTATCCTTGACGCCGTTCTCGAAGGCAACTATGATCGTCTTGTCTGAGATGTCAGGGATTGAGTTGCGCTTGTCGCTGAAGTGTCGGATGAAGCAACGCAATGACTCCCTGGCTTTTGTATTACCCGATGCAAGTCGCTGCGTATTTCGGGGCATTCATACATGCCCTGAAAGTTGACGATGAACTGGGCCCACAACTCCACCCACGATGATATTGATTGAGGTGGGAGGTTGAGCAACCAAGATCTCGTTGCACCATCTAGGGTGGTCAGCAAGTAATTGGCCATTATCTTCTCGTTTCCTTCGGTAGCCCTCATGACTGTAGTATAAATCTGCAGCTACTCGATGGGGTTGATCTTGCCCGAGTACTTCTTGATAGGGCCTGGCTTGAACTTGTCCGGCCATCTGACTACGCGTAGCTCAGAGGTGAAAGCCTTGCATCCTTCATCGACATCCTCGAGGGTCGTTTGTTGCAGACCTTGTCGTTCTCCTTGTTGAGAAGGGAACCTGCGTCGTGCCGGCGAGCGGCCCCTCGAGGGCGGAGATTCGCCCCGTCGGGCCTGACGTGCAGGAGATTGGTCCCTCGAAGGTAGGGAATCGTTTTCTCGTCACTCGTGGTCTTCCTGGTCGTGTTCTGCCCTTCGATCATGAAGGACATCATGCAAATCCCGTCGATCGTGAGGAATACGATCTCGAAGATCCTCAGGACATCTCCGATGGGGGTTAGAACGAACTGTATTGGAAGTGCGATAGTTAGAGCTAGCCACCGTTGATCTTGCTGCTTGATGACTATCGTGGGATGGTCCCAGCAGCTGGCAGCTGGCTTCTAGCGCCTTGTTGGCTAGGGCGTCTGAACTTCGAGTTGGCTGCTCGAGCGATCTGAACTTGCACTGCATTGAGTAGCGTTTTCATCTGATTGAACACTGAAGTCATCAGGTTGTCCAGATCCAGTGGCGGAAGTGATTTCAGCAGCATGTGAGCGCACTAGACATTTGCTTCAGGGGTGCTGAAGATGTCGTTGTTGTGGCTCCTAGGCCAGCCGTTGTAGTTGTGCTGTTTGAGGGATTTGTTGTCCCTGAAGATCCAGCGCCCCTGGGTGGGGCATCGTTAGATCAATGAGATCAAGTTGCTTTGACAGGTTGGCCACGATCCTAGCTGTGGTCGCGGCTGCAAGATCTCGCCGATGATCTGTAGTATTGGGAGCAACAGCGTTTGCAGCCGCCCGGGCTGTAGCCGTCACTGCTGCAGGATCTTGAGGTGTGTACGGAGGGATCTGGTGTCCCTGACCCGCTGTGGTATCTGCCCCTAGATTCCTTTCTTGGGAATTGTCGGCAGTAGCACTGTTGCTGACTCCAGCCATGAACACGCATCGATCTGTTCGACTGTTGTTCTGGCTACTGTGGCCGTCGCTTTCACTATCGCTCTCAGTCTCGACGTATGTGAAAACGTTGGGCTCCATAGGGTCGAAGTCTATAAAACCCACCTCTCAACGTGGATCCCAAGAGCAGGACTCGTTAAAGCCAATGTGCATTAGATCTCCGCCTGGTCCCCATCGATAGAGCATGGTTCCGAAGGCGATCTCAAATCCAACTGCAGGTGCTTGGTCGATGACGGTGATTGAGCGGAAATTGTCACCGGAGTTGTTGATGGAGAATCTGATGTGAGCGCGCACTGAAGACATGCTTGATCTGCAAAAAACATTTGAAGGCCCCTACCTGGTGCGCCAACTGTCGAAGGTCGGAATTCGACAATAAACTTATGATCACGGGTACCTTCGATGTCAGAGTCAAGCACGAAGACAGCGGCACACAATGTATACAGGTTCGGGCATCCGGATGGAGTAATACCCTACGTTTGTGCGAATAATGTATGTATTTGGTGTATCGAGTACAGAGCGAGTTGTCTAGCCCTAGTTACAAAGAAGATTGGATCTAAACAATGGTTAAACTATGGTTGGAGGTTGACGAAGCGTGGTCTGTCGGCTCCTAGTCGCTCTGCGTCTTTTGAAGCTCTCTTCAAAAGTCTTCTCTCCTTTCTCCCCCCTTGCGGATACCTGCCCCCGATCTTATATAGTCGGGGTAGCCCTACCTCAAGCTGAGTTGTAGTCGGTTTGGGATACCAAATCGTAGTTGATGAGGAGTCCATCATCGTGTCGATCTTTGCAGCATATCCAAACTTCCCTGGATATTAGGCGTACTCGAATCGGCTTCCTTATAACGGAAAAGTGATCAAGTCATTCCTAATATGGAATTACCTTCTCCGCGTATATCTTATTCCATAGAATTGGGCCCGTGATATCCGAAGTTTCTATATATCGTTAGAACATATTCTTCACGTATCCTGCACGTACTCATACCCCATATTTAGATATTCGACAATCGTGGCAGTGTGCTCGGAGATATGATGGTGGCGGGGCGGTTGTGCCATTCGAACACGACGTGGCGCAGGCTAGAGCATGCACAGATGAGGAAGAAGCAGCGTTGAAGTTGCATACTTCACGTGGGGCACACACGAGCTGGGTTGGTAGGGTGTGAAGCAGGAGCAGGCGTTTGGCAGGCCGAGGAGCAGACTGTAGTGGTAGGCTAGCTAGGCGAGCGAGTGCGAGCGGGCGGCACCGATGTAGGCCAGCGTGGGGAGGAAGGGAGATGGGTGAGAATTGGGCCGGCCCAGTAGGGTGTTTAGGTTTTGGTTTTAGGATTTTATTTCCAAGAAATAGACAAAGGATTTTGCAATAAAGATCTAAATCTTGTGAAAGCAAATAAATAGTAGAAAATTCAAGAAAATCCTGGAAAAATACCGAAAAATTCAGGAAAAATTTATGGATGGTTTTTTGGAGATTTTTGCTTTTAAAAAGGCACAAAAAATTCGGGCTGTTACAATTCGATTAATATAGATGAATTTTCATTCCCTTTTTTTGAAGCTGAGAATTTACACGATCTATATATAAAAATTATTTGTGAGAGGTATTAATATGTAATTACGTTGAAGCTCCATTTAATTAGTCTATGATGATATCTTTAACATTGGGATGAAAAGAAGACTTATTAGGGAAAATATTATTTTTGCAACCAAGGAATGATCTAATCTTCACTTTGCTGCCAAATCTTGCTCTTTTCAGTTGTGCATGTTTTTGTTTTCGCCACTCCCACCTAGCTAAATACCCTCTGTCACGGAATAGTGCAAAAATGAATAAGTAAAAATTAATTAGTGGTAAAGTGAAGTAGAGGCCATTCTACTTGAGAAAAAAGATGCCTTATTTCGCACCATTCACTACACACTAGACCAACGGAATCTGTTCTATCTGTGTCCATGTCATCAATAGTTGCAGACATGCAATCGATGGATGGATGGATCGCGTGACAGTTTCGGAGACGCCTAGGATGCTAGGCTTCACAATCACGAGGACGACCTGCCAAGTATGCGAGTAGAATTGACCGGTGAATGCATTACTCATTTTGACTTCTTTGGAACGTTGCGGCAGCACAGGAAGATGGTATCGATCGACATGAACTGATATGATGAACATGCATGATGTTCCCCTACACATCGAAAAGAAGAACCCTAGTGACAACATGTCGAAAACAAACAGGTCTAGCTAGTCTCAGCTCATACCATGCGTACAGTAGTGCTCTTTCATCGAAACATCAATCATCCTGTCAACTTGTTTGGACATAATCAACCAGTATCTCGCAAAAAAAAATCTTTATTGATAAGGGGAAAAAAAGGCAATATGTTTATTTTTGCAACAACAACAAAAGCAACCGTTTCTCTTTTCTTTTTTTCATCAAAAGCCACAGCATCATTTTGTCCACTTGGGGTAGTGATGATATGAACCAGCAATTGGGTGGGCATGAAGTAAGAGTTCAAAAGAAAAATTGCACACTTTCTTTTCCCATAGCTTAGCCATTCAGAGTTCAGACCTGCCCTTCAATGCTCTCAACAAAAAGATGATAGGAAACATCAGTGACATTTCATTGTAACAGATGATGCCCACTTTGCGATGTTGAAGTGTTGTCCACCAGTGATGGGGATGTTGTTTGGCTTTCACTTTGGGATCCCAATTTGTGGACTTAATGAGGAAGGTACCAGCAAGGCAGCAATACTCTTCCTTTGCTAGAAAGGATTGGTCTTTCAACACTTTGACTCGTGTCTCAGTATGCTACTTAGAGGGAATTCTCTAAAATATAATGCTAAGTATTCTAAGAACAAGCTAGCCTATGTAATCACAGTAGTGGCTATGCTAACAAAGTGCTTGTGGAGAGGGAGGGGGGGATTTGCATCAAAATCGGTACATTGTCAAGTAACTCCGTATGTAGGTATGTGTCGGTTCTGGAATCACCTATTTTGTCAATAGCATAGCTCCACAGCTGATTGGACAACCGGCAATCGATGTGAATGTGAACAGGTGAATGCCCCTTTGCAAACATTGGTTTGCAGAAATAACACCTCCCTTCATATCCCTTCTAAATTTCATCACCCAAAAAATGTTAAAATTCATTGTTTCGTCACAAAACAGAGCAGCCAAAACGTAGCTCGCTCTGATTGAGTATCTTGTACATCTTTAAAGAAAAAAGGAGTCGAAACTGGCCTACTGGATTTGCAAAAATCCACTTGAAAATCTCGACCTGTTAACACGAGCTGGTGGCTACTTTTTAACGTCTTTGCACAAGGATTCAATTCACAAGTCAGAGAATAACACGAGGCATTTTCAGAGCTATGCATTTGAGAGAATTAGAATCAAAGATTTCTCACATAAACAGTCAGATGTTACACACAAATCAAATACCAACCAAATTGAGATTTTTACAGTGGCGGCACTCTGCTGTACATACTTGTCGTTTCCTCAGACTGCAACTCATCTCAAAAGCAGAAAAAGAACGCACCAAGGCAACGTTCTTACAAAAATGCACTCGATAAAAAGTAAATAGTAAGAGCACAACGATGAATTGAAAGAATAAGCGGACCCTTTAAAAAAAGACTCCAAACTAGGAAAAATGGAGGACTCATCCCGAAATTTGATGTGTCATCAAGGATGGCCGTTGCATTCTGCACAACGACCACGCTGCCAAGTGCCATTCAGGCATACAGAACAAGACTCGTATCATCAAATAGCTCTCAACGGTTAAGAGGAATTTGAAGCATAAGATCAAGCTAAAAAAGTTGAAGAGCGATCTTCAGTCTATTCTGCTTCCACTTCGGAAGCTTGCTAAATGCTTCCTTTGTCATTCCAAACTTCTCTTTGAACTCAGCGGAAGATAAGTAGGCCTGCGTTCAGATGAAGATAATGTATGTCATCATTACCTGGGTTTGCAGATAAGTAATAGGAAGTATTGAAAAGATTATATATTCACCTCTCGCCTGGTAACATCAATTTCAGTGACAGGAGCAGCTGCTGTGCTTTTCAGGCGATCGTATGGATATATCAGGAGCCCCTCATCATCTTCTGGCTCATTTTCTGTTAAATCTTCATTAATAGTGAGAGATTCAACTCTACTGGTCATGGAATCAGTGCCTTCTTTTGCATCTTCCTCTTGTTTCAGTTTCTCTGATGCAGAGCCATCTTAATTTGTGCAGAATTTTACAAAGAAAAAGGTAAGAAATAATAACCTTTTTTTCCTGACACATACCTTTTACTGATTTCGGTGTGGGAGTTTGTGTAGGGTGGTCAAGAGAACCGGTGAGAGCCTCAACTCTAGATGACTTAGAAGATGTATTTGACGAATCAGGTGTGACAGATTTCGGGTAAAGTTTTTTAACTACTGGCGGAGGGGTTGAAAGATTTCTGGTGCTTGCATTTTCAAAGTTAGCAGCCAATGCAGTGAATGCTGGAGATCTTCCCCTAACACGGACACGTTCAGGGCTGAAGGACATGCTTCTGGAGCGCTGAGAATTTTCTTGTCCAGTACTTCTTCCTGAATATGCTGGTGTTCGTCGCTTTGGTTTCTGACAACACATAAGAGTCAACAGGAGATCTACCATTGTAAATGCAAACACAGAGGTTCAGCAGCAACGGATAGATCAGACAACTATAGAAAACATAGGCAGAGACCATAGACATCAGAGAAGAAATGGTGGGTGGGTGATTCAGTTCAAATATAGTTTTTAGATTCAAGCATAAGAGGCAGCGGTAGATGGTGACATGCTCATTACGCATAACTAAAGAAACATGTACAAATGCATGCGCATGAATGAGCATGGAGAGCTACTGTCAATAATCGGCAGAAAGAAGTGAGCAACAGCAGTTATATAGGAAAAAAGTTTGCAAGAAATACAGTATACAGATATGGCAACATAGCAGACTATCAAGATCGTTATATTTTGGACATCTTACATCTGAAGCTGGAGTGCCTCCACCCTTTACAATGGAAAGCTTCCTCTGGTATGAATTGCCATGCATCTTCAATAAAAACGAAAATGAGAACAACACATTGAAAACTAAAACAAGGAGTGGATTATGGTGTTCTTATTGTACAGAACACAAACTGTTCGTACATTCATAACAAACAACTACACTGGTTCATCCTATACATACCAGTGATTTCACTGAGTCCCAGGTGAAGAACCTAGTGAAAAAGGGAGGCTCACTTCCTTCCATAATAATAAAAATTGGTGTCTCACGGGAGATATCTTCCATCAGGAAATCAAGCACAAGGAATTTCTGGTGCAGTAATGAGAATGTTAGTGAGAGATGAAAAAAAAGATATGGCTTGGAAAGTGCTTCTGCATGGAAAAATAAATTATTACCTCTCCAATATCCAGAGCTTGTAATCTCACTTTAACATCTACCTGCTGGCCAACCCAAACAAAAATGTCAGAGTGACAGTCCAGAATGAAAACCTCTTCAGTCATCAGATCATCTTGAGTGAAGTGGTATATTTCCTTGATCTGCTCCAATAGATTTCAAAACTTGATGTTAAATGTGAAAACAGGTAGCATGGCCAGCGCAAAACTTTATAAGTCAAAATTTTCTGTTTCTTACCTTTAAATTGCCTTCATGGACCCCTACAGGCGACATTAGCAGAGTAAAGAGCGGAAAGAGATTAGAAAATATTTGATAAGGTTGACCAAGTAGATTCTGATAGAATGTGTAATTCGTGATTACCTTTGGATAGCATACATGAGAAAAGATGGGGGTCACTTTCATTTTCCCTTCCTATTTTTTGGCTTAAGTACTCAGATTTGCCTCCAAGTAAGCTCCAAAACTGGTCTGTTTCTGACCCTTCCTTCTGTGACCTGGACTGCAGATTTGGCTGTATAATGCAGAAAGGGAAAGCAGGGACAAAAACTTATGTCAATAGTCGGATAAACTAAAAGGTATACCAGTATGTGGCAGAATAACAAATTTCAAATAATGACTTGCAAGAAAGAACAATGTGAGTTCAGCTTATGCTCTTGCAAGCATTCGTGACAAAGGGCTAGAAAACTACGGGGAACCAGCTTGCAACCAGCAATTCCCACAGTTACCAGTGCGGGCAGGATTTGGCTAACTGAAGCCAAAATCATCCTATGTTACATCTAGTTAGCATGTGTCATCATGACACATTAAAACCGCAAATTTGAATTTACAATTTAAGATAACACATTTTTCCAGAAAACACATCATTTTGGTACTTCATGTGAAAATGCATAAAAACACACATAACTGATTGTTTTGACATAAATAGACTTGTCCAAGAAATCTCCAGCTATTTTACGGGCAATCTCTAGAACCACCAGAAACTAAACGGAAGGCACTACCAGTGGGCTCTTAATAAAACCATGTTATCGACAGGTTTAAGAATCATATTCCTGAACATGCTCAAATGTTATAGCAAGCATTTTGTGCAGTATTGTGGTAAACCTTTGTAGGATGTAATTACTACAATTACATTTACACAAAATATCAATAAAAGTTGAATAAGTACAACTCTGAAACTAGATTTGCCTCATCCAGGAAGATTGTTCCACACCTTAATTACATCTAGCTGCCTCTCAACTAACTCTTGGTCTAATGCAGTAGTGAGGTTTCCAGTCCAAGTGAACAGTGTGTTTCCATCATGTAGAATGTAAGAATAGGATGAATTCAAAGAAGAGGCCACCTAATGAAAGAGAATGCAGATAAGGTTAGCTGGTAAGGAAGATAATATAATATGGATGTTCTAACATATCTTCAGAAATAAAAATGTGACTGAACTTACAGCGTCAACTTGAATTGCTTGCATGTTTTCTGATCCTGAACCTTGAATTCGGAAGAGAGCAAGTCCATCTTCAGAATAAGTGTCATCAACAATACCATTTTCAGCAATGAATTTCTTGTAACCAGAGCTAAGACCACCCTAGAATGAAAATAAGAAGGGTAAGAATAGATTGTTGCGTTCAACCCAAGATGGAACTAATGATGCTAATTCAACTTAAGCTTATTTGATAGAAGTGAACCTTAAACACTTGGAAGCTTTGAAATATGACAAAGAACTGAATAGGTTCTTCCCCCTCACACAGGCGTGCCTGCATGTAACCAAAGATAAATTAGAGAACACAAAAAGGCCATGTCTGGTTCACTAAGCCAAGATAGATAAAATCAATAGGTTACCCGGACAGCCTGAAATTTTGCAGACTCGACCATCTTGCTCGCAAGTGAAATTGTGGTGACCCTATCCTCCTGAACACGAGGAGATAATTTTAATGCTGAAGTTTCTTTAACATGCAATAATTGAACATATAAGCAACAAGCACGAGGTTATCCAAAATCTCACTGCTCTACACAAACTAGATCATTTTGTTGTTTCTAGTTTATCAATCAAGAAAAGGAAAATAGCAGCCACTTGAGAATCCTAACCTTAGTTCTTTGAATCAACGTCATAGATGACCTAATTAAAACCTAGCAAATACAGGCTAGAAAGCATATGCTGATTATATGTAAATTCATAGCCAAAGTTGATTTTGTGCATAAAATTACCTCAATACTCTTCTTCCCAAACCAAGTTCCAATAAGACATTCCTCCTTATCATCTCCAGGATACATATATTGAAAGATGTAGCAATCGCCACTGTAAAATTTTGATTGATCTGAGGATGAAAGAAGAGTCTTGTCCTGATCATTTACACGCCAAACCTGATACCAAATATAGGAAGAAAATACCAATCAAAGTAAGGCCATTTTAACTTGTATATGGAAACCCAAAAGTTGAGCATACAAAGCAAAAAATGCATTTGCCTTGTGCATATTTTGGAATATAATTCCAATTGCCTTGCTCGAAAGAGAATTTCTAGCTAGATAGTCCTTGCGCTCTCACACATATGTATGTGCTTTTTTCTTTACAAAACCTTAATTTGCAACAATGCTTTCCAGCATGTGAAAAGGCATTAAAGTGTACAGGCACACATATTTGTAGGAATTAGAAATTTTGGAAGTCCATAAACATGAGAGGCTAAAAGCCTAAAATATTCAAAAGATGCTAAAAATCTGAAAAATGGTGGCGTGCGCAAGATGATGTTGCAAGGACTACTGTTGAGAATGATAAGCCAAATAGTGCAGAAAACTTACCTGCAAACTGCCAGTGCAATCAATATAGGGTTGAGGTTCTCCTTTTGTAGGGGTAGCTTTCATCAAGCCCCTGACGTTTAAGCCCTGACGTTTAAGAAGAGCTTCAAGAAGAAATTAATTAATTAAAATTGTGAAGTTTGGAGAACCTTTTGTCAATGGAAAAAAAACACTGAAATTGGTAAATTTGCAAATAACAACCTGCAACTTTGCCTCTTCCATCCTCAGAAGACAATTTCAAGTCAGTTGTCTGAGGCCACTCTTTAAATTTTGACTTGAACATGACAGTCTCAAATCCCTCAATCACTTTGATGACATGTATATTTGTTCGGTTAGCATCAGTGAGCAATTTCTACATAGGCAAATAAACAGTAAGCATCACAGAAACATATAGTCCAAGAACAAGAATGTCTTTCGAATATCTACTAGAGAGATAAAACAGTGTGATATTTTTCCAAAAGGTTAATGCTTTTTCTGGGTGCATGAATAAGTAGCCTAGTCTCCAAATTGTAGAGGAATTATAGACTCAATAATCAGTGAGAAACTGAAGGAACCAACATGCTGTATTGCAGAATGAACAAGCATGTCAGGAAGCATCAGCATCATTCCTCTGAACCGTCAAGCTTATATGATAGTAGTTCACATGAATGTAATGAAATAACAAATGTAATTTAGGAAACAATAACGTACCTCAGCAGCTTCACTTGCACCCTTCCTCTCCTGCAAAGATGTAGTTCTGCCCATCCAAACAAACAATTCAGCACCACAGTCTAACAAGTAACACATGTTCGTCTCGAGTAACTCGTGTGCTAGGGATTCATAATTCATATGGTCCAGCTTTCCTTGGTTAAAACTGAAAAGGTAAAGATTTTATAGATTAACTGACCGGTTTCAAGTGAAAATTTTTCTCATTGCAACTGAACAGTAGTATGGTTTTGTATATGTGGAAAAAAAAACCAGTTAATTACCATAGCAATTTGAAGGTGGTTTCCTCATCTTTCTCATTATCTTCCACAGGTGCCCTCCTTGGTAGTGGGGCAAAGCCACCAAAAAAACCCCAAAATTCACCAGCTTCAGCATCAGCCATCAATCTACCATCCTCTATGAGAAAAGTATAAACAGTCAAATCTAGTGATTATTATTTCAATAACACGCAAGGCCCATGAGTGCCCTTAGTATAACTTTCCTACCAACAGCTGCAACTTCACACTTGCCCTCATGGAATGTGTCTTTGATGTACTGCACAACTTCGAGAGCTTTTGCTCGCTCTTGAATGGATGAGTTGGAGCCATTAAACTGGAAGATTTTAGACTTCGTGTCCAGAATAAATATGTCATCATGATTAAGGGATGATCGAGCAAAAGGAACCTGGTTGAAGAAGAACAAATCTGATCAAGACATTAATAGCCAGCCATGTCAGAATAAAGAAGACAGTTATGTAAATAGCTTGCCTCTTTAACATGAACAACATGCTTCCCTTTGCAGACATATAAACGGGTGACATGCTCCTGCTCGTTGACCTCAATATGCTTGAACCCAGATGCTACTCCTCCTGGCTGTGGCATGATACATGGTCTAAAATATGAGAGAAACTTCTCTGTTTCATTGCCTTGTACCTCTCGGTATTGAACAGCACGTCCACCGAGTGCAGCATCAAGCTCTACTGTCAAAATTGCTGCAGTTCCAGCTTCATCCTACCATGGACAGAATTGAATTCAACAATCTTTTGAGGAATTGTATTATCAAATGATATGAAAAATTTACCTGACTGGTATCTTTACCAATCCAATAATGAATGTCATGTCGAAGAGAACCGTTTTTCAAGGCAGTTGTCTGCAGGGTGAAAAAGAACACAAATAAAGTTTGTTACATGCATTTGCTCATTATGGAGCTGAATTCAAGCATACAGGCAAAATGACAAAACAAACACTGAAATCATATGTGTATGGCAAAAAAAAAATGGGTCGCGAAGTAGACTATGAAGAATGTGATGCACTGAAAAATTAGACTACGAAGTAGACTATCAATAGCATAAAAGTACAGCAATTGAAAAGACAAAAAAAAAAACAGAAAGTCTTAAGTATGTTTTGTTTATGCTCTCAATGAGTCTCAATGAGCCTTTTTGCAATAACCTGAACCAATCCTCTACCTTTGCAAGTATGTGCCTATGTTATCTCCTAAGCAAATTTTTAAAAATCTAGCAAAGTCCCCCAACTAGGAGATTTGCTGCATTTAAGCTCACAATTCACATTCAAGGAAAAGAAGGGGAAATTCAGGAATAAACTTCAATCTCCAGTATGATCTAAGTTATAACTAATAATTGCATTTAAATTAATTGGATAAATAAAGAGTTTTCTCAGCTGGATCTCCTTAATGCTGTCAATCTTGTTTAGTGGATCTATCATTCCTCTATCATCCTTTTCCAACGGTATTCCACAGAATGTATTAGGTCATTCTACAAGCTCACTCAGATTGCATCATTTATCAGAATTCTACAGAAAAACACTCACTTCATATATTTTGATCTTCAAGGCTAACATTTTTCCAAGAGAACAAACGTTTTGGGACAATCAAGTTTGTTAGACAGTATCCTAGTTGCCTTATATAAGAGATTGCTAGTTGCCTTGTATAGAGATTGCTAGCCTTGTATAGATATTGTCTCATATAGGCTTTCCTTTTATACCCTCATGTACATGTATATGTACTGGCTCATTGGCTTCATGTTCAATACAAGTGCTATTCATAACATGGTACCAGAGCACAAGTTTTAGGGTTAGGATCCTCACCGGCGTTGCACTTGCGCCTTTTTTTTCGGCGGTTCTTCTTGTCACCTCCCTTCGGTGGTCGCTTCTTCCTCCGTTGGCCAACGCCTACCGTCTCGCTCCAATCGCCGGCCGCAACACCCGACGACTGCCCGGTCGCCCCGTCGCCGCGGGCCCCCAGCTGCTCCCACTTGCCCGGAGCTTGCCTGATGCCACCGCTACCACATGGAGTCCACCCGACGACGCCCACTCCAGCCCGACGCCGGTCCGCTCCCGCTCCCATTCGCCCGATCGGACCAGCCGTGTGAAGTGACCGATCGGATTTCAATCCGATCGGCTCGCTTCTTTTAATTCCGTTCGGGTCCAGTTTAGGTAAAAATAAGAAAATAAGAAAACAAAAATCATGTCGTCGTCTTCAGGCTCTTCCTTGGGCACTGTCTCTATTCCTTGCTGCCTGGTCATCTTCAATGATCTCAATTATCGAGACCGGATTCTACATATGCGCCTTCACATGCGAGGTCAGCGCCTTTGGGAGTTTCTCATCGGCGAACTATCTTGTCCGCCTCATCCTGCTTCCCCCGCTACGCTTGTTATTCTCAAGGAGGAGGATGATGCTACTCGACAGAAGGTGTCTGATGCTCATGATGATATTGTTGAGTCTTTTCAGACTCAGTTTGCTGCATACAAGATGTAGATTGATGAGGATGCCCGTGCCTCAACATTTTGGTTGCTAGCATGGAGGTGCAACTCACTGGAGACGTGATTGATTTGTCTTCGACATAGTTGATGTGGGCGCATCTTCACAAGCGCTATGAGCTTGCAGGTGATTCTTTGTACCTTGCTGTTGTGTGACAGGAACAGTGGCTACACCAGGGTGATTCTACTATGGATGAATTCTATGCACAGTTGTCCTCAGTATGGCGCCAACTTGACTCTTTTGGACCGGAAGTTTGCCGCACTTGCCAATGCTGTCAGCATTAGTACTCTCATTTGGAGTTTCGCTGCATCTACGACTTCTTGACACGTCTTCGGGCTGAGTTCGAGCAGATTCGTGCCCAGCTGCTTGCTCGCCGTCCTTGTGTAACATTGCTGGAGGCTCTTGCTGCTATTCGTACTGAGACTCGTCTTAGTGGTGCTGGTCTGTTGTCGCCTCCCTCGGTCTTGGTGGTGCCTAGTATTGCTGCTCCATCAGTAGCACCTACTCCATTGGTGGTTGTTACCTACTGTGATAAAAATGGACATGTGGAGCAATTTTGTTACAAGAAGAAGGATCTTGCTCGTCGAGGTGGACGCCCTTCCAAAGGCACTGGAGGCTTGGATGCTGCTCCTCAGCGGACTTCTGCTGGTTGACTCCACACAAGAGATTCTCATGTTGCTACGTCGCTTGGCTGCCTCTGCACCGTCAGGTTCTGCTGGTTCTGCCACTCAGTCTTCTCATGAGACCCTACCTTCCACATTCTCTTCAGGTATCTCACCATGAATTCTTGACTCTGGTACTTCTTTTCATATGACATCTGATACCACGAGTTTCCGTTCCATTCATCTTCTTGCTGATCCTATCACTGTTCATACCGCAGATGGTACCTCTCTTTCTGTTGCAGGACGAGGCACTATTTTGTCTTCCTCTTTTCATGTTCATGATGTTTCTCATGTTCCTAAACTGACCATGCAGCTCATGTCCGCTGACCAGCTTACTGATCATGAATATCATGTTATTCTTGATTCTAACTCTTATTGTGTTCAGGATCGCCGCACAGGGGTTCTGGTTGGTACTGGCCCTCGCCGTCGTGACTCTTAGCGTCTTTGGGAGCTTGACTGGCTTTGTCTTCCTTCCGCTGCCCCTGCCAGTCTCTATGTCTCCTCCACTGCTTCTACCTCCGCTGCATCTTCCACTGGATCATTTGCTCAGTGGCATCATCGTTTGGGTCATCTTTGTGGTTCACGTTTGTCTTCTTTAGTTCGTCGTGGCCTTTTGAGATCTGTGTCTGGTGATACCTCTTTAGATTGTGCAAGTTGCAAGCTTGGTAAGCAGATACAACTCCCCTATCCTTCCAGTGAATCTGTGTCCTATCGTCCTTTTGATCTTGTTCTAATGTTTGGGGTCCGGCTCCTTCTGTTTCAAAAGGGTCATAAATATTATAATCTTTTTATAAATGATTTCTCTCGTCACACCTGGATATATTTTGTCTTCTCGTAGCGAGGCTTTATCCATCTATAAGAATTTTGCCACTATGATCCATACTCAGTTTGATTCCCCCATTCGTGTTCTTTGTGCTGACTCGGCAGGGGAGTATCTGTTAGGAACCCTTCGTACTTTTCTTTCTGAGCAAGGCATTCTTTCTCAGTTTTCCTGTCCTGGTACTCATGCTCAGAATGGTGTGGCTGAGCGCAAGCATCGCCATCTTCTTGAGACAGCTCGTGCTATTTTACTTGCCTCCGCTGTTCCATCTCATTTCTGAGCTGAGGCTGTTTCCACTGCCACGTACTTGATTAATATTCAGCTTTCTTCTGCGCTTCAAGGTAGGATTCCAGTGGAGTGTCTTTATGACATGCTTTCTGATTATTCTAATCTTCACCTCTTAGGGGTGTGCCTATGTCCTCCTTGCACCTCGTGAACTCACCAAGCTGACTGCTTAGTCTGTTGAATGCGTTTTTCTGGGCTATAGTGCTGAGCATAAGGGATATCGCTGTTGGGAACCTGTTGGCCGATAGATGCGGATCTCTCGAGATATTACTTTTGATGAGTCTCATCCCTTCTACCCTTGTCCTTCTTCCATTCCAGCATCTTTTGTCGTGCCACTTTCATTCATGACTTTTCTTGATACTCCAGTTGTCACTTTTCCTTCTCCATGATTAGTGTCTCCTTCGCGGGCCTCTCCATAGGAGTCTTCACCTTTGGTGCCTCCTCCAGACGTTTCTTCTGACATTGTTCCTTCTTATCCTTTATACTGCACTCGTCGTTCGCGAGTTGAGGATTTTCTGGTGTACCATCTTCTTTTGATGTGTCATCTTCTCCTGCTGAGTCACCTTCAAAGCCTCTCCTCGCTACGCTCTTTGCGATCGTCAGTCTATTTGGCCTCCTGAGAGCCTTGGTTTTGCTATTGCAGTCCTTGCTGAGCCGACTTCTTACCGCGATATTGTTATTCATCAGGAATGGCAGCATGCGATGGCAGAGGAGCTTGATGCCCTTGAGCGCACTGGCACATGGGATCTTGTGCCCCTTCCTCCACATGTCCGTCCCATTACACAAGTGGGTCTATAAGGTTAAGGCTCGCTCTGATGGTTCTATTGAGTGCTACAAGGCTCGTCTTATGGCACGTGGTTTTCAGCAGGAGTATGGCCGTGATTATGATAAGACTTTTGCTCCTATGGCTCACATGACCACTGTTCGCACTCTTCTTGCTGTGGCTTTTGTTCGTGAGTGGCTTATTTCTCAGCTTGATGTCAAGAATGCCTTTCTTAATGGTGAGCTACGTGAGGTCTCTATGCAGCCACCACCGGGGTATTCTGTTCCTGAGGGTATGGTTTGTCGGCTTCGTCGCTCTCTTTATGGGTTCAAGCAAGCCCCTTGTACCTGGTTCGAGTGTTTTTTTTCTGTAGTCACTGCTGCTAGCTTTTCTGCTAGTGCTCATGATCCTGAGCTCTTTGTTCACACTTCACCTCGTGGACGGACTCTTCTTCTTCTATATGTTGATGACATGATCATTACTGGAGATGATTCTTAGTATATTACCTTTGTGAAGGCATGTCTCAGTGAGCAGTTTCTCATGTCTGATCTGGGTCCTCTTCGCTACTTCCTTGGGATTGAGATTTCTTCTATACCTGAGGGTTTCTTTCTATCCCAAGAGAAGTATATTCAGGATCTTCTTGATCGTGCTTCTCTCACTGATCAGCGCACATCTGAGACTCCCATGGAGCTCAATGTTTACCTTCAACCTACTAATGGTGAACCTCTTGAGGATCTTACTCGCTATTGCCATCTTATTGGGAGTCTTATTTACCTTGGTGTCACTTGTCCTGATATTTCATATTCAGTTCATATCTTGAGTTAGTTCGTTTCTACTCCCACTCAGCTCCACTATAGTCATCTTCTTCGTGTTCTACAATATCTTCGTGGAACTATCTCTCGCCGTCTTTTCTTTCCTCGCTGCAGTTCCTTCCAGCTCTAGGCATACTCCAATGCTACCTAGCCAGTGATCACTCTGATCGTCGGTTCCTTTCTGCTTATTGTGTTTTTCTTGGTGGTTCTCTCATTACTTGGAAGACTAAGAAACAGACAACAGTTTCTCGTTTGAGTGCTGAGGCTTGAGTTGCGAGCTATGGCTCTTTTGACAACAGAGGTTACTTGGCTACGATGGCTACTTGAGGATTTTGGCGTTTCTGTTTCTACACCAACTCCTCTTTTATCTGATAGTACGGGTGCTATTACCATTGCTCGAGATCCCATGAAGCATGATCTCACCAAGCATATTGGTGTTGATGCTTCTTACATGCAGTCACAGGTACAGGATCATGTTGTGGCTCTTCAGTATGTGCCTTCAAAGCTTCAATTGGCAGACTTCTTCACGATGACACAGACTAGAGCTCAGCATAGCTTTTATCTCTCCAAACTCAGTATTGTTGATCCACCATGAGTTTGAGGGGGGTGTTAGACAGTATCCTAGTTGTCTTGTATAAGAGATTACTAGTTGCCTTGTATAGAGATTGCTAGCCTTGTATAGATATTGCCTTATATAGGCTTTTCTTCTATACTCTCATGTACATGTATATATACTGGCCCATTGGCCTCGTGTTCAATACAAGTGCTATTCATAACAAAGTTCACACGCTATTGTAAGTCCTAATATGGTTGTGGTGAACTTTGGGGCTGTGATGTCAGAGAAAATGTAAGCATATCTTTCACTCTCAGTTTTCTTAAAACTTTAGGATCACCGTACATATGGAATGAACCTAGCATATTGTAGCAAACAAACAAAAAGGTTGAACTGGCCTTGAAGCCTTCAGGTTACTAGAATTTTCGTAGTGCTAGCCAAATAATAATTGGCAAACAAATGTGCCGTTGAGCAAGCTATATATGTAAAATAAGTGTAATATTGGATACAAGGAAATAAATATAAATTGAATATGAATTTTACTATTTAAAGGAAGCCAAAATATTAATAACAGGAAATTACAAGAGGGAAAAAAAGGCATGCATCTACAGATAGTGTACTTTGATACCTTCAAAATGATGTAAGAATCACCCATGAAAAATTTTCCATATGAAGATGCAGGGATAGGAACTGGCTTGAAATTCTCAATACGCCAAATTTCCAAGCCTCTTCAATGTATTAAGGATAACAGTGGTCATACATAGTGGAATAAATATCAAATAGAGATCAAGAGCTCCATGAATATTTGAAGGAAATAGCTTTGAAAAATCACCACAGCCATTCTTATCTAATCCTTCACCATTGTTTGATCACTCTTTATATGAAGTTCATCTATATTGCTGTTTAGTTTAGTGGCTATCAACATATGTATCCATCTTTTCCAGGCAATGAGCATTCACTTCTACCACGTGGTAGATGTCTAGCACTCTAGCCTACATGGCTATATCAAGAAGCCACATCTCAGGATAGTTCATATAAGTTCACAATAGCATTGCAAATTCATAATCATCAAAAGCACCTACTTGTTTTACTTGAATAACCAGCAATCACTAATTAGCTTCTCAAGGCCAATAAATTCGATGTGACAGACAGTTAGTGATCACTCAACCATGTACCAAAAGAACCGCTAAAATCCAAAATTCAGATTTCTCATCAAGCGTAATGAAAGTTTTACTATTTGACATAATGGTCTTAAATATTGATAGCCTAAGTAAATTCGTTCTAAAATTAAGTGACTTCAATCAACACAAAGATAATGAAAGCAATTAAAGAAATACTATAATGAAGTGAAATAGATGAAAGGATACTCCTTTGGTCCAGCACCATGGAAAGCTGGGTCCAAATCCTTCATAGAAACTGACATACTCGATGTTAAACAAACCTCACCTAATTCTTCTTTCAAAGGAGATATAAAAGTATGCTGCAAGCGGGAAATCAAAAAATAGATGATAATTAATAAGAGAAGGGACTTTTTTTTCATATTTTTTAGATAACTAAACTATGACTACCACTACAAACGAGACAAAACAGGCATTTGTATTGCCCTTAATGGTGACATATCACATATGACAGCTAAAATAGAAAGTGAATAAGATTATACATATTTCCATATCACGAAATGTGCAAAAACATATGGTAAACAAACGAGCTACGGCATTTGCGGCAACACTGGTTGACCGTATGACAAATTTGCAAGGACCCGATACATTCAACCATTTGTTCTCCCCATGATCCCAGGTCCCCAATGCATTGGAGAACTGCCAAAAGCAGTACAGTATGATGTCCCAACGACCCAACCTATGTTAAGAAGTACAGTATGATGTCCCAACCTATGTTATCCACACAATGACAAAAGTAAATAATGATCCAAATGAGGTAATAGCCTGCGACTTCACGACAAGCTAAAATGCAGTAACCAAAGGGGCGAGCAGTTATGCATCATCAGGGCACAAATCTGGATCAAACAAAGAACTGCTTCTATCTCTAAGCACACAGGACACAGCCTGTTGAAGCATTGGCTCACTGATGCCGCAACCATTCTTCGAACCGCGAAGCTTAAACCTCACGAATTTCTCCCAACCCGACGCCAAGAACCGGGAAATGCCAAGCTGCGGGCACAATTCCGAGTCCGGACCGCCTCCCTACGCCTCGACGGCCGCGCCCCGCAACTCAACTCCGGAGATAATCGCCATCCAGAGCGACGCAAGAAGCAGAATGTCCACCCAAGCTTAACCAGCCCATTTCTTGGCCAGCCAAGAAACCCGCCGCAAAAAGAAGACACCGAAAAACACAGCGAAAAGTCGCGAGTTCGAATAGGACCAACCTGGGAGGTACCCCAAGCGGGAGTCTCGGAGATCGGATTGGGGAATTCTCGCGGAGCAGATCGATCTGGAGCGAGAGAGAGGGTGAGGCGAGATGGAGTAGGGGAAGGAGAGGAAAAAAGAAGAAGGCTTGGCAGAGGAAAAGCGGCCAGGAGTGAGAACAGAACACCTTTTTTGTGCTATTTACGCTTTGGCCCCTAGGATTATCCCTATTGATCTATCTGGAACTGTGGCCAAGGGCTTTTTATATTTTATATACTATTTTTGCTTTTTGTAAGGATTTTTCTTAAACTTCTGAACCAGGGAAAAGATAGCTTGGGCTTCACTGTCATAGAACGTTTTAGAACTCACAGCTTGGCATTTTTTACTATCCTAGAAAATGTTTGAGAACTCAAACCGTATTTTGGATTTTCTTTTTTTTACAAACAGGCATACATAACTCACGGACACTACACGCATACACACATGTGCTTGTTCTTTTACACATACTAAGAAAGTGACTAGAGACTTTAAGACACCGACATGTTCTTGTATGAAAGTTCTGTGATTTTAGTTTGCGAAGCGATTCAATTTTTTTTCTACCTTATGTACTCCGTTTACTTTTTTTTTTCCTTACTAAATCAACACATCAATCCACGACTTACATTTCATTCGCTAATTTAATATGTCATTTCTTATCTTTTGTTTACATGTAGTATTAGTAATTCTATAAGACTATCGTATTGAGTCAAGTGCAAACAAAAAAGTTTTATTGGATAATTTGATTCAAGAAGAAACAAATCAAAAACAAATGTGATAGCTGAACTACTAAGGGTCTGTTTGTTTTAGCTTTTGATTCTAGATTCTGGCCTCAAAAGCAGAATAAAAAACAAACAACCCGATTCTAGAATCCAATTCTCACAATCCAACCCACCCATATACACTAGAATCCACAATCCACTTCATATGTGCTTTTGGATTCCAGCTTTTGGAGAATTAGCTTCTCTACAACCACAATCCAGAATCAGATTTTAAAGAATCCAAAGCAAAACACAAACAGGCTCTAAGATTGCTCGCTATTTTAGAGGTCCTAGTACAACTAGGTTGTTATTCTAATAGAACTATCCGTATAATTATCTTATTTAATGTTCTTAAAAATTATAAGAGAAATTATCTCAATGCCATCACGAGGATGTATAAATCAGAAAATACCATCACTTCTTTACCCTCATGAAAATGCGAACAATAACACCTATAGATAGACTACTGTCTACTTCAACAGAAAATAATCCACCATTTAATGTTGTCCTAAAGATACTGACTTAACAAGTTGAAAAAAAAGAAAGATCTAAGCGATCATAAACAAAGTCATGTCAAAAGTGAAATCCTACTTATTCTGATTTTAAGTAAGCACTAACCCTAAGGATGGATCGGAACATAGGAAAGATCGATATGCTCAGGGGCGGAGCCAGGCCTCGGGCCATCCGGGCCTGGGCCCGAGGTCTGGCCCAAAAAACACATGCCAATTCTGTTGAATTTTATACCAATGATACAATAAATTTTGGGTCAGCCCAGGCCGGCCCGAGGCGTGGGCCTGGGCTGGCTCCGCTCTTGATATGCTCTGTACTTTAAGCACGTTCACCATTGCGTATACAAATATTCTAAAATAAAAAGTGTTCTAAAAAATTATTTGAACTAAGAGGACCAAATAAGCACCTATTGTAATTATTTTATACCTTTGTTTGCTAATATATCGAACACTTTTGGATGAACTACTCAATCGGTGGTTAATTGGGTGAAAGAAATTGGAGGGCTTATGTTCAATTTTTTGTAGAGCCATGGTGGTATGTAGAAAGCAAAGCTGGAATGGTACACGCCAGCAAGGCTAAGAAGGATGGTGGACTGAAGCGTGCTTGCCACTAAACAACATCAGCAATACACCCCTCTGTCTTTTTTATTCTTTTATTCTAAACATTTTTAAATTTGCAAAAATTAATCGTACATTAAACTAGAACTACAATTTTCTTCTTCTTTTTTCGGTTTATAACTACAATATTATTGGTCTCATGTTACACGCGCCATGATGTAGAGTCAAAACTTAACGGCATTTGTTGAGCTAATTAAGATGTATTATATACTCCCTTCGGTCACGAATAGTTGTTGTTTTGGATATAGACACGGTCTTCAAAACACAATTTTTACCACTAATTTCTATTATAATATATTTATAAAACACAATAAATTATAATATTAAGATAGTATTTTTCGTGACAAATCTACACATATGATCTTTATGTATCCAATTTAAATATTTAAGATATATTGACAATCAAAGTTTTAAAAGTTTGATTGCAGCTATGTCCAGAACTATAACTCTGTGACTGGAGTGAGTACTAGACTATTGACCCTAGAGTACAATTTTGGAGATTTTATTTATGTTTTGGTATTGGAAGAATATTTGGGGCAGTGTCCTGTGTCTCCTCATTAATAGTTTGACCTCAGTGAGATGGATGAGGGAACAGTACTTAGGTCACTGTCAATTTGTCATGTGCCACTCATGCAGATGAGAAAAATAGTAGTACTACTCCATAACTCCATTAATTTGAGAGAGCTAAGGGATGAAGGCATTGTGGTACTTTGTTCCATTGGAAAGGTAGTAGGGCAACGTAGATTCATTGATCATTTGCTAATTGATCACTTTTCATGAGTCACTAGGACATAGGGACCAGAAAACACTAGAACATAGGGCAACATAGGAAATTGGCTTTTGGGTTGGCAGATCTTTTTTTTTGTTTTGGGTCCTACATTCACACTTGGTGATTGTTTTGGGGAAAAGAAAACAGATCTTTCCAATAAAGCGGCATTGATATTCGATTGTTTGGAAAATGATGTAAGCTATGATTAAAGTATGGCTAGAGATGATAGTTATACATTTGCATTTAAGCATTGGAGATACCCTTAGACTGGATAGGGACCGTCCAATGGAAAAGCGCCGCGCCAGATTTTCCTTTGGGGAGTACTATAGCAATACTGTAGCATGCTACTATATCAAAAACATTGTGGCATAACTGCTGTATCAAACCGTTTTTTGATGATCTGAACCATCGATTCACTCAATCCAACGGCTCTAGCGAATGGGGACTGCCAAACTTGCAGTCCCCATTCAAACTGCGCCTCCTCCCTGTCTAGAGTTATCTGTCTAAGAGTGTTTTTGCTACAATATCCGAAAAATCTCGCGCGTCGCTTTTCCATCGGACGGTTAAATAGGGACCGCCAAACTTACAGTCCTGATTACCTCCTCCCTGTCCACAGTTGGTATTTGTCTCTCCTATCAAACAAGTACTGAAGTACCTCCCTTGTTGCAGCATCTGCAACAATTCTATATAATTGCTGTAAAAGTTTTTCAAAAGGCCACGTCATTTTTCAAAGTATTCCAATTTATTTTAGAGGTATTGTGCATGTTGTTAAGGCTTAAGAGAGATAACATCAGATCATCTCACGAAGCTTGGCTTTGATCCGAAGCTTAGATCAAGCTGGGGTAAAAAGCTCTCTTTCAAAGAATAAAATCTTCATGCAAATGCGAGCTTTTCTCTCTAGTCCTGATAATGTTGGCAAAATATATTATTACTAGGTAACTATCAGGTTCTATGAATCATGGCATGGGTAGCCAAGAAAAGGCACAAACAGTTGGTCGCAAGGTCGAGCAAGTGGAATGCATGCTCAACGTTGTAATGCCATGGTAAAACATGATTCCTCGTGACGCGCGCGAGAGAGAAAAAGAGATACGTACAAAGTAATCATATTACATTTTCGCACTACATTAGACCAAATAATCTTTCCACAGGAAATCCCAATCCAAAGAAATCAATCCAAGAAAATACACTACTACAAAAAGGTTTATATTAGACGCCTCAACACAGACGGTTAGGACAAACCGTCTGTGATAAAAACATCATCAGCGGTTCTACGGTGGCGCTCGATGAAACAATCACGAGCGGTACTCTTCATGAACTGTCAGTGATATACATCAATATCACAGACGGTTTTAGTTAAAATTCATTTGTGATAATATCACAGACGATTTTAAATACGAACCGTCTGTGATAAGTTCACATCACAGACGGTTCGAACCGCCTGTGATATGATCTCAAACCACTATATAAACATACCGATAGAGTTTCGTAGCGCATATCCATACGTTTCGTCTCCTTCAAACCCTAGCCCCCCGCGTTCCTCCTCCTGGGCGACCTCCTCCCCGGCGAAGTCCTCCCTAGCATCCTCCTCCCAGGCTACCTCCTTCGCACTGATCATTTACTTACCCTAGCCGACGCTTCATCTGTCGCCGACGATTCGTCCCCCGTTGCGGCGCCCCCCCTGATGACCTCGCCGACGCCCCCGGCCTCGGCGCGTCCCCCGCCGGCATCTCCCCTCGCGCCCTCGACCTCCCCTCACCGGTGGCTACACGCATCGGTCGCCCTCGAGCCCGAGGCTGTGGAGGCGACAACGACCATCCCGGCCGCGAGCATCCTCCTCCCCCTGGCTACTCCTCCTCGCCGCCGAACTCCTCATCGGTGATCAATAGCCTGTGTCCTTGTGTTAATAGATTGATGGTTGTGATTGTGAAGCATTATCATGTGATTTTGATTGTGAAGCATCGATATCTACCTAGGGCTTGCTTGTGATTGTGAACTAGTGTCAATTGCTATACTTGCTCTTGAATACATTGATTCTAATCATGTTGCAGATTAATACCATGTTGCAGACACAATAGCAATCACATTTGCTACACAGTATAAATACGTGTGATATAGACAGTATATCCATACATTAGTTCATATGTGACTCGTAGAAATCACATTTGCTTGATGTTGTTCAGTCAATTTGCATTATTAGAATAGGTAAAACAGCATGCATGCTTGGTTATCACATTTGCATGGATCTTTAGTAATATAATGCATTGATTGCTAGCATCTCTAGTTGTAGAATACATGATGATATTATATGAAATTTTGGATGGATTATATATGCATGCAAATCAGAACATTGGCAACCCCGAATGTGAGCTGTTGACTTATATATATTGGTTAGCTTTAATATCTTAATTTACCTGTTTGCTGTTTAGCTTTTAAGAAACAAAGTATACAAATGCAAGGTCAGATAGTTTAACCTACTTCTCAAAATAGCCAACAGCAGTGTGAGATTGACTTATATATATTGGCTACGATCATCGTGGAGTTGCCATTTTTGTGTACTATTTTACAAATGTTTCTATTTGAAGACACCACATATACATGTGTATATGAAGCAATTGCAAGGACATGGTAGTACTTGCCTGTCAACCAATAATGTGTAGACTACACGGCATAAAATAAATTGAAAGAACATTTGATGATTTTGGAGAACTTTTTCTATCTTTCTTACCTAATCCAATTCTCCAGCACGCTACCGTCTGTGATCCTCTTTTTTTCCCTGACACCCCAGCAGAACTTCCATCATTAGTATGTGTTGTTCGAAATTTTCTTCTGCTTAGGTATTTTCACAACGAAATTTATAAGGCACAACCAAGTTATAGATTTAGTAATTGAATATCTAAACTTCCTAGATGCATCGAGGCAACAACTTGTTTGATCAGGATCGTCTTAAAATATAAAGTTTTTGAAGGACCATGTGGAGGTCCATTCATGTTTGTGATGAGTATTTGACTTTATTTGAGTAAGGTGTGCTCAAGTTTGAGTTTGATTTGGATTGATTTTCAAAATGAAGCAATTTGAGTTGTCTCTGCCAGGAGTGGCAGAACCGGTCGTATGGACGCGGTAGTGATGAGTTGGATGGTTTATTGCACATCTTTGTGGGCATTGCTATGTGAGGAGTTTCCTTGTCTTTGATGGTTGCAGGGCGACAGTGCTAGGTCATGGTGAGACGAAGGATGACCGGGACTAGGCGAGGCGTCGGAGGTCGAGACGGTTGGGAGATCGCGGAAGATGATCGGAGGCGGAGTCGGGCAAGTCAAGAAGACAAGGAAAGGAGTTGATTCTAGCTAGATGCCGCGTGGATCAATGAGGGCCGTCGGATTGAGGTCTAGTTGATAGGTTAGCGGGTCTAGGTAGTATGCTTTGAAAACCGTGCAAGAAAACCCGGTATGTGTGTGGGTTTTGGGTTAGCCCTTGCATGGCTGTGTGTGTGGGTTAATCCAGCCCTTAGATGAGTGCTCTAGGGTTGAGGACTCATCCAAGGGTGGTAGGTGGCCCAAGAGTAGTATAAATAGGGGTGAAGGGTAGCCTCCTTCCCTTGAAGGTGTTGAGGTTTTTGATGCTCATTTGAGCTTTGCCCACATGAATGTGAGGCTTTGTAACCTCCCCTTCCAGAAATGAAAGTTTTATCCATCCACCTCTGAATTTATTTTGCGCATTTACATTATGTCTTTACTTTACATAATTTAAATTCAGCATTTACTTTCCATAATTTACTTTCAAGTAATTTGGATTTGCCTCACCTCCTTCTAAATGCTGCTGATCTTGGATGTTTTGAGTGTGTTCATATGGTTTTACATCTCTTTTGCACTCTTGGATTGAGTAGAGAACATCTTTTCTTTCAAGTTCCAACTTTGTTCAGAACTTGTTCTTCGCGCAGCAGTCAGTGTTTGATTTTTGTAAAAATATATAAAAATCATTTTTGAGTGATTCCTATTGGAGGAGGTGGGGGACTCTGATATACACCTGTATAAAAATTTTGGAGTTCACTTGTTGCACCGTTTGGGCGCCATGAGGTGAAAACCGAGCCCCAAACTTTCTGCTCGAAGTTCTTGAGCATACTATGTTCTTAGATTTTTCCTGTTTTTTCTGTAAGGCTTTTTGAGGAGAAATTTGGTGGAGTTCTTCACGACTCTGATTCTCATAGGGAGAAAAATTCTCAGAATTTTGTGAGCTGCAGAAACCCACCAACCTCCTATGCAAATTGAGGACAAGTTCTGGAAATTCTGCTTTTGCTTTTCTGAAAGTGACTTTTGTAATTTGAATTGATGTCCTTTCTAAATGCAAGAGTTTGAATTGATTCCTCTTTATCTTGGACACTAGACAACCAGGATTGTGACTCAAAAATCCTCACATATTTTATGGTACTTATCCATGCAAGCTTGGGGTACACATAGTTGTCTAGTTTTTCGGGTTTTTTACAATTTCCTTTGAGCGATCTTGTCGAGGTTTTTGTTGGAGTATTTTGGGGGAATTTTTATTTGCGACCATTCACCCCCTCTCTGTTCGCCATCTCAGTCCTTCAATTGGTATCAGAGCCGGTTCTGCTCTTCCATAGATCTTGACCGGTCTCAAGAGCCATGGCGACGGACAAATATTCCACCAAGCCTCCAGTTCGTGAGCCGACGCGTGAGAAGAAGTATCGCAACTTCTCCAAGAACAAGAAGCTCTTCCACTGCGTCCTCAACGCGCTTGACGATATCAACCTCTCCGACACGGAGACATGGAGCGGCGAGGACGAGGATGAACCGCAAGAGAAGAAGGCGGCGATGACTTCTCGGCATGTGTTTCATGGCCGGCGCCAGCGGCATCGGCGACTCGGTATGTCAAATGACACGGATGAGGTACCCACCTACGACGAGTTAAATGTCGCCTTACGTAAATTAGGCAAGTTTCATGCTAAGGCTAGGTCGAGGTGTTACGAGTTAGAGAAGGAAGTAGGTACCTTGACTCGAGAGTTAGCTTCACTTAGATCTTCTCCTCCCGAGTCAGCGATGATTGTGTTCTCTGTGATCTTTGTTCTTGTGGAGTTGGAGAACCTAAGGACCATACATGATAGTGTGCTTCTTGAACTCGATAGTCTTAGGTTGAAGAATGCTAGCACTAGTTACATTCATGCTATTCTGTTGAGGCTAGTTTTCTTCATGCTCACTCCACTCCATCATGTGCTAATTGCCCTAAATTGCTTGCGAAATTGATGCCATGAGCGAACATCTTAGAAAGCTTTCTTCTAGAAACGATGAACTTGAAATGCATGCTTCTAAGGAACGGTCGGCTCATGTGAGGGTCAGAGGCAACTAAAACTTGACAATGAATCCTTAAATGTCAAGTCTGCTAATCTTGCTAAGGATTTACTAGATAAGTCACAAGAAAGTTGCTTGCGATGTTCTATGATTGAGGGGGACTTGGACAAAATCCATGTCGAGCTTAGGAAGAAATTAGAAGACCAAGCCCATAGAATTAGAAATGTGTCTTGCGTTTCTTGTGAGGCCCTCAAGATTGAGGCAGCCGTGCTAAGGGAACAAAAACACGTCTTGAGAGATCTTCTCTTTACGGTTCTTCTTCTTCCTCTCCTTCCCCCTGTTTTTCTTGTGCTTCTTTCTTCCAAGATTACCAGTATCTTATGAGCACTCTCGAGAAGTTTGTTGGAGGCAAGAAGAAGCTCAATCTTATTCTAGACCAATCCAAGATTAGTAGATTCAATCAAGGTCTAGGATTTGATCCTTGGAGCACGCTCGGCGCATCCTCCCACCATTGTGTGCGGCTCCAAGAGTGGTGAGATTGTGGTAGCTCCCGAGTGAGTACCACCGTGTTTAGATCTCTTGGGGTTGTCCATAGGACTTCTTATCGAAGGGTGTTACTCCTATTGTACGCCTCTAGCAAGGCGAAGTACACATGCACCTTACGTAAGAAGGATGGTCACCTAGTAGATTTACGCTTCAGCGCGCCAAGATCACTCGGCGTGGCGTGTTGTTGCTCTTAGGGGTATTGAGGTCATCCCGGACTTTGAGTGCTCCTAAGACACACACTACTTCTAAGCGAGTTAGAGAGTTGCCTGTTTTTGGGCAGCGTCCAGGACTTGGTTTTCATGCTAGTTCTTCAAGTTTTAGTCCTAAAGCTGTTCGTAGTCGATCTTTCCGCCGTCCTCTTGATATTCCTCGTTTTCCCATCGAGGTAGATATCGGGCGTGAGGTGTTTTACGGTAGGAGATCCAGCGGCCTTCTTGGGATGGTCGGCTTTTGCACCACGTCGTGCTAACTTGATTCCAGCTCCTAGATCATCTACTAGAGTTACTCTTGATCTTGTTAGAGTTGAGCGTCGAGAGACATTCGAGTCGATCTTCTTACGTGGTGGTACTGCGAGGTGTCGTATGCTTGATATTGGGTTCCTAAGTCTTCACTCTATCCCGATCTTGAGTCATCTTTCTCTCTTGTGTCAATTCCTTGTGTCATGTCTATGCGATGATGCTTTTGAGTGCCTTTTGCCTTTCTCATGGCATGAGTCGCGAGGCCGGCTTGAGGATGTGATGACCGCCTAGTGGAGTGGATTTGGGTCATCTTGTGGACTTGTTCTTTCTTAGTTCGATTCTTAGTCCATGAGTTGTCACGAGGCATCATCTTCGCCGTGCATAAGTAGTGGACCTCGTTTTCCTCGAGGTACCCACTCACGGCAAGAGTTGCGAGTAAGTATGTTGGTCATGTTGATCTTTACTAATCTCATCTAGGATCGGTTTGTCGCTTTTCAATGTTGGCACTCGATGTGAATTCGAGTTGGCCTTTGCGGCTTGTCTCTAGAGGATTGGATCTTCTGCATGACCATCATGAGCATCATGCTAACTGCATGTACTTTCAACTTTGTTTGCCTCGTGTTTCGCTCCACAAGTGTTGAGCTTCATGATAACAGCATTGGGGACATCCACTTTCATGGTGAGCTATCTCATACCCTCATATCGGCTATACTTGTGATCATAATTTCCATGACATGTTGTGATTGCTCTTGCTCCCATGTGTATTATATGTACTTTGCTAGGTCTTGTTAGTTTTTGTCTGTCTTGTTTTGTGCCATAGCATGTTTTCCCCAACCATCTTTGTGCTTAATGTATTATATCCTAAATTCATGAGCTCTTTCCCAGCATGTGATTCTCTTGTTTTTATCCTGTCCATGATATTGTTCATTTGGTATAAGCATTTGTATTAACTATGGGCACGTGCTATATATTATTTACTTTATTTTGTCATGAGTAGTATCTAGGTTATATGACCCTGATTTTCTATTACATCCATGATTAGCTTTGTTTAGACTTTGTTTGTCAGACTTTGTGCTACATGTGAGTGCCTTTCATGAGATTAGGGTCATATGATCTAGGCTGCATTGTATGACTTATATTGTTCATGATCACCTTTTATTGTCCTTCATGCTTATATGCTTCATACCTATTTTGCATGAGCTTGTGTTCTACATTCATGGCATGTATTCATCATCATGCATAGAGTGTTGCCATAAGTAGCTTCTCATCTTTGTGTCCATGGTCACCATTTACTTTCATCTTTATCTGTGTCCTCATGACCTTTTGTTTGGTCTTGTTTTGTGGGCCTTTTTGCAGACATGTAAATATTGTTATTGAGACTATGGATAAATGGATCTTGATGTTGCTAATTGGTTTGTTTTATGCATGATCCTCTTTGGTTGTCTTCATTCATCTTGCTCATGTTATATCTAGTAGCATGTTGTTGTGCTTCATTGTGGTATTTCTTCATTTACATGCTCATTGCCATGTTTAGGGTAGTATCTTGATCCGTGTATTTCTAGGCTTGCACATGATCCTGCTAGCATTTTGTTCTTTGTCATGCACCTTGCTTAGCTTCTTCTGACAAAGATGACGGTGCTATGATGCACCTTCTTTGTTGTTTATCATGTGGATATGTTTTCTTGTTGTATATGGATATATGGATCTTGATTCTATCTTTAGTTTGGTTGTGATCATGATCTTACATTACCTACGCATCATGTTCATGCTCTAGATGATCATTTGCCACACTTTTCCTTTATCTTGTCCATTCGTGCCTAGGAACTGGATTTGCCTAACCTTGATTTGAAAGCATAGATTTGTTGGATGCATGTGTGTAGGCTTTACGGTGAGAGACCATCATCCTAGGAATATCTCTAAGTCTTCTTCCTCTCCTTTTGGATCCACTTGGTCATTTGCCACTACTTGCACTACACTGCAGTAGGTAAGTACCTCTGAAAATGTTGATGATAGTGATGGGTCTCTTAGGAGGTTGTGGTTCTTTTGTAGGTAGAGCTTGTGTCATGTTTGTCTAGAGTCTTTTGGTTGGACTTCTAGCATAGTTAGGTTGCTTCTTACCTTGAGCCGTCTTGATCCTTAGAGACCATGTGGTTTTAGATCTTATCTCTTCTCCTCTAGCTTTCTACCTATCTCTTGTGAGGTGAGAGTTTTAGAGTGTGCCTCAAGGGGAGTAGAGTGTGTTCAGGGGGATTTGAGCTTGGAGTCGTGAGCCCATACGGCTTATCTTGAGGGGGAGCTGGTTTGTATATTATGTACTATATATTTTCTTCCAGCATTTTCTTTCTTCTTCTGGGTGACTTTGGGCTTGTTTTTCTTGAGTTGAGTTCACTCACTTAGACTTCTGGCATGCCTCACATGGACCTCTTATCTTGTGCTTTAGGTTGCTATCATGCGTGACTAGCTGTTCTCTCTTCTCTCTAGGTTGAGTTCCCTCACAGTCTTATAAGTCTAGCAGGTATTGGGCCTCCTGGGTAGACAGGGTCTGTGTGCACTCCTTAGTTGGGATCTAGAGTCAGCTTCCCTATATCAGTCACTGGGGAAGATAAGAGCGAGTCTGAGCCGTAGTGAGTCTGTTCTATCTTATCTATGCTCAATAGCCATCCAGTTTTGCAGTTTCTCGGCTTCTTCTCCTCATTCCATTTTTCTGGTTGTTATTGAGTTCATTCGGGTTTTCTTTATGCCTAATCTTGATAATAACTCAACTTTAACCAGATTTGAGCTTAAAATTGATTCATTTGTTGAGGGGGAGTTTGGGAATCTGTTCATGCATTGCATTTAGACTGCATTTTCTGTTTTATGAGCTTTGTCTATTATGCAATTGATTTCTTCTTCATGCTATATGCCATGCTACATCATTTGAAGAAAATCACTAGCTTAGGTATGTCCGAGTTCATTTAACTTGCTAAGCTTAAAAATGAAATAAGCCTTAAATGAAAAACTTGATGAAACTTGTTGCTTTTACTTGCTAGGTTTCTTCTCTAGAGGTTTGTGCCATAATTTGAGAAATTTAGGAGTTCTCTAGAGTCCCTATAGCAACTTGGGTGAAACTAGTTTGATCCATGCTAGAGTCCTTCAATTGCTCATGAATCATTGTGCAAAAAAATGAAAATTAAACAAAATTGACTCTTCTTGTGCACATATGACTCAACACCTTGCATTCACAAGACCGCTTCCCATTGCACTTGGGATGAACTTGGAATACATCGTGTTTGACCTAGACCATCCTCTTAAGAGTTCATCTTGAGATGGTCGCATACGGCTTGAGTCAATTGGTTGTCAAAAGAAAATGCAAATAAATTAAAAACAAAGACATATGTGGGTAAAGAATGCAAATAATGTCAAACATTTGCACCCGCTATGTCTTGTATGATGATAAATCAAAATTTGCATTAAGTGATAAATGAGCCGAAGGACCTTGTATGCTCTTCTAGATTCCCCAAAGTGTTGAGTAGGTTGAACTCTAGGTTTTCCTTTTAATCCTTAGAGTGGCTATTCTTCTATTTTGAAACTAAAGCTAAGTGTTGCACTTGTCTAATCTTGCTAAAAATGAAATATTCAAAACTAAGCTCGTATTTGCACTTGGACATGTCTTAGTTTAGTCATCTTCGAAATTGACAAGCTTGGTGTAATATCCTTCCATTTTGATCAATTGGATAATCTTCAAAGCTCTTTCGATTGCATTTCATGCATACATAAAAAAATTGATGCCTATATTGCCAAAGGGGAGAAAGCGTAGAAAAGGCATCACTAAAATGATAAAAATGTGAATGCTTATTTGGTTATTATGATCTTTGTAAAACTATGCTACTACTTACATTTGGATCATAATCTCATAATCACATTTGACATGTTTAGTTGGATTTTAGAGTTTTGTTGAAAACTTGCTCTTTCTTAAATTTAACTCTAAAATCTGAATTCCTCTTCGTCAACTTGGTCATGGTTCTAATTTCTATCTTTGGACCAAGTTTGACTTTGCAACTAAAATTGCTTTCTTCTTCATTTTCTTCAAACTCAAATTTATGCCTTTTGTGTGGTTTGTCAATATACTCATCAAGGGGAGATTGAAGGACCATGTGGAGGTCCATCCATGTTTGTGATGAGTATTTGACTTTATTTGAGCAAGGTGTGCTCAAGTTTGAGTTTGATTTGGATTGATTTTCAAAATGAAGTAATTTGAGTTGTCTCTGCCAGAGTGGCGATCTGGTCGTATGGACGCGGTAGTGATGAGTTGGATGGTTTCTTGCACATCTTTGTGGGCATTGCTATGTGAGGAGTTTCCTTGTCTTTGATGGTTGCGAGGCGGCGGTGCTAGGTCATGGTGAGGCGAAGGATGGCCGGGACTAGGCGAGGCGTCGGAGGTCAGACGGTTGGGAGATCGCGGAAGATGATCGAAGGCGGAGTCGGACAAGTCAAGAAGACAAGGAAAGGAGTTGATGCTAGCTAGATGCGCGTGGATCAATGAGGGCCGTCGGATTGAGGTCTAGTTGATAGGTTAGCGGGTCTAGGTAGTATGCTTTGAAAACCGTGCAAGAAAACCCGGTATGTGTGTGGGTTTTGGGTTAGCCTTTGCATGGCTGTGTGTGTGGGTTAATCCGAGCCCTTAGATGAGTGCTCTAGGGTTGAGGACTCATCCAAGGGTGGTAGGTGGCCCAAGAGTAGTATAAATAGGGGTGGAGGGTAGCCTCCTTCCCTTGAAGGTGTTGAGGTTTTTGATGCTCATTTGAGCTTTGCCCACATGAATGTAAGGCTTTGTAACCTCCCCTTCCAGAAATGAAAGTCTTATCCATCCACCTCTGAATTTATTTTGTGCATTTACATTATGTCTTTACTTTACATAATTTAAATTCAGCATTTACTTTCCATAATTACATTCCCCATAATTTACTTTCAAGTAATTTGGATTTGCCTTTCCTCCTTCTAAATGCTGCTGATCTTCGATGTTTTGAGTGTGTTCATATGGTTTTACATCTCTTTTGCACTCTTGGATTGAGTAGAGAACATCTTTTCTTTCAAGTTCTAACTTTGTTCAGAACTTGTTCTTCACACAGCAGTCAGTTTTTGATTTCTGTAAAAATATATAAAAATCCTTTTTGAGTGATTCTGTTTGGAGGAGGTGCGGGACTCTGATATACACCTACAGAAAAAGTTTGGAGTTCACTTGTTGCACCGTTTGGGCGTCATGAGGTGAAAACCAAGCCCCAAACTTTCTGCTCGAAGTTCTTGAGCATATTGTGTTCTTAGATTTTTCCTGTTTTTTCTGTAAGGCTTTTTGAGGAAAAATTTGGTGGAGTTCTTCAAAACTCTGATTCTCATAGGGAGAAAAATTCTCAGAATTTTGTGAGCTGCAGAAACCCACCAACCTCCTGTGCAAATTGAGGACAAGTTCTGGAAATTCTGCTTTTGCTTTTCTGAAAGTGACTTTTGTGATTTGAATTGATGTCCTTTCTAAAAGCAAGAGTTTGAATTGATTCCTCTTTATCTTTGACACTAGACAACCAGGATTGTGACTCAAAAATCCCCACATATTTTATGGTACTTATCCATGCAAGCTTGGGGTACACATAGTTGTCTAGTTTTTCAGGTTTTTTACAATTTCCTTTGAGCGATCTTGTCGAGGTTTTTGTTGGAGTATTTTGGGGGAATTTTTATTTGAGACCATTCACCCCCCTTCTGTTCGCCATCTCGGTCCTTCTGTTTTGTAACACTTTCATCTCTTTCTTATTATAATATTGATGGATTCTAAGGTAAAATCCATTTCATTCCACAGTTCGTCCTGAAAGGTGTCATACGCTGATTTATCGTTATCACTATATCCTCATCTCCGAATGAGAATACCGTAGGCAGCCATGCTTCTTGAATTATAGAGTTGATTAAGTCATCGTATGGAGTTGATTAAATTATCGTATAGTGCTATACGATAATTTAATCAACTCCATACGATGACTTAATCAACTCTATAATTCAAGAAGCATAGCTGCCTACGGTATTCTCGTTCGGGGATGAGGATGAAGTGGAAACGATAAATCAGAGCATGACAACGTTCATGAGACGAACTGTGGAATGAAATGGATTTTACCTTAGAATCCATCAATATTATAATAAGAAAGAGATGAAAATACTACAAAACTTCATATTTTAAGACGATCCTGATTAGACAAGCTGTTGCCTCGATGCATCTAGGAAGTTTAGATATTCAATTACTAAATCTATAACTTGGTTGTGCCTTATAAATTTCATTGCAGAAATACCTAAGCAGAAGAAAATTTCGAAAAACACATACTAATGATGAAAGTTCTGTTGGGGTGTGGGACTTATGGGAAAAAAATCAATTACACTGATCCAAGGATATCGCAGTGGACGTGAGTTTTCCTGCGTAATTTTGGCGCTCTTAACGTGCCAATATGCATTTATCTCATACCAAAGCGTCAGGCTACTAGAACTCGGGCTGAGCTAGTGAGTCTGAAATTGGCAGAATGCAAAATTACACGGCCACTGCTCATCAAGAACCCAACACATTCCTACCGAAAATAATGCAAGAAGGCAACACAAAAAAACAGTTCCATTTTGTGGAATGTTTTTGCTAGTTCTCAGGCGCCTGAATTTTTGTTATCTTTTAATCACCTTAAATTGCTTAGTATTATGCCTAAACTTACAGTGATAGGTAATATGCAATTCTAGTAAATCCTCATGGCAATTCTTAGTTCTATTTGTTACTTTATTCTCCTATGTTTACTTTATTTTTGTGTATGTTGGAATTTTTTGTCTTTGTATTTTCTAGGGTTCACCAAAATTAATTTTATTTATTTTATCGAGATTAGTATAAATTTTTGGTTCAATCTTTGTCCACGGTGTGAGCGGGTGGGTTTAATATAGGAAATGAGAGGAATGGAGCGTGCTTACATCTTCATCCAATAACGACAAAACCGATTCAGCAAAAATTCATTCACTCTTGATGAATAGACTGCCCATTTTTTGTCGTCGGCTACGGCTACCTACCCACTCTACCAGCACCTCTACATGTCCGCCATCAAAAATCATCGCTTATCTAGCCCCTTGTACATTTATTTTACAAATCTAGCTCCGTACATGCATTTACAAATTGGCCTTCTGTCCTACCGCGAAAAGCGCGATAGGCGAAATGTGTCCCCTGTTGGGTCCGGGGAGCATGGAAGACCACCGGCTCACCGGGAGCTCGGCCGACCGAAAGAGCAGGGCATAGCCCACCACGGCAAGTCTCCTTTTGCGCTACCCGGACGATGTAGGATGCCTCCTGCGCCCACGTGCCCATCCGCCCCCGGCCCGCGCCTGCCCAGCCGCCTACCCGCGTCGCCTGCACATGTGATGCCGAGCACGCCCGCCCTGTAGTGGCTCCGGCTAGCTTCTGCGCTCCCCGGGAGAGGCAGGGGCAGTGTCGTGTGCCGCGTTTTCTATGGTAAGAGAGAAGGTTAAATTTGTAAATGCACGCATGGAGGTTAGATTTGGTGTCCATACCTGCCTCCCCCTCCGTCACCATCACCAAGGTCAACGCGTGCTAGCCTCCCTTGCAGTGGAGGGAGGTAGAGGAGAGTTGCGCAACAATATGAGGTAGAGGGTTTACCCAAATTTAAGAGAAAACTCCTTATTTGCCACTAAAAGTTGATCGAAACCTCTAAAATATCATCGTGAAATTGTTCTTCCCTTCATTGCCATCGGGTCTCAATTTTTATCCCGTTTTTTCCATTGCCATCAGTGGCCCGTTACTTGGCTGTTAACTTATATGTGAAAAGATGATTCTGCCCTTCTTCATCCTCATTTCACTCTAACTTAAACAATGTGACAAGTGGAATTATTTGGTGGAGATGAACGACAACGGTGGACAAAGTCATATGAGCGAGAAGGAAGAGAGCGTGAGGAATAAGGGCTTTGACCAAGGGGTAGGACTGTAATTTTCTAAAAAAATAAAAAGTCAAGGGGGCAAATGACAGTTGACTCACGGTAAAGTGATGGGAGTGGCAAAAACGGATGAAAGGAAGAACAGTTTTGCGATGGTATTTTAAGGATCCGATCAACTTTTAGTGGCAAATAAGAAATTTTCTCCAAATTTAAAGTACCCAATGGATGATTTGGTCGACAAGCTCGTAAATTGGGACCTATTGTCCTTGACCATGCATAGCCCTCTCACGGAACTCACCACCTCCACGCTGATGAACATCAGAGATATGTTGTCGGGATCCAAATATGCAAATTTGGACCCTCTGTGTATATCGCACTAGTTCAGGATCACGCTAGTGCACACATTGACAACATAGATGAATGTCACAATCAGTGGCGAATCCAGGATAAAAATAGAGGATGGGCTTAAAAAATTAATTTAAATTGAGATAAACATGTTAAAACAGCTCATGTTGTATTCTCATCGGTTCGAGAAATACTACTTGTAGATCATTATTTGAGAAATACTTGTGCAACATTCGCTTGTTAAACTTTTGAAAATCTATAAACAAGTTAACACCAATCAAACAAACAAATTGGCTATTGTCTCTTTCAACCTACTGACATATTTACAATTGATAAAAAAAATCATGAGTAGTGCTTCAATGCTTTTCTTTCCAATACAAGTTGTACAAATTTTGAAGTAAGCGAAAGGGTAAGTAATTACCATATACCTTTCATTCATGCTTTAATATTTCTGCATCTGTCAAAAAGGAAATCATTGAAGCACCTCTCAAAAATCATATATTAGAAGAGGGGCTCACTTTGTCTATTTGTTGTTATGGTCAGTCCACTTAGTCGGTTAGGCACTTGCCAACTAACGCTACGCCACCTTCATAATCTGCTCAACATCGCCGCAGTGGGTTGTCCGTTGCCACACACCTATGCTCTTGTCAGCTCCCCGATATTCACTCGACGTCCTCGCCATGCCCTTATGAGCCGAGTCCCGACGACGTGAATCAAGTGCTCTCTACTTGATGGGTTGTCATATCCTTGCAAAGAAGAGATGTCGAGTCACCTCTCTCTCTATATAGTCTCTACGTGCATTGAAGGTTCAAGTCCAGTTTTGCAGACAGCAAGTGAAGTTACCAATTGCAAAATTAGGTATTCAACAAACAGCGGCCCATGAAGTCATATGGTCTAAAAAGTAGCTCACCACCTAGTAAAGTTTCTTCTTCCTCTAAACATGCCTAAGTGCGTGTTCATTCGCTATTATTATGCTAAAAAATGAGCATCGCTGCTAGAGAGGGTACATAGGATCTGACGACCGGAGGGTGGGCTCGAGCCCAATCGAGCCCACCCATTGGACACGCCACTGGTCACAATCATACACAACGAAAACATAATAAAAGACTTCATTTATTGAATATAAGATAATTGATTGACTTTATGGTTGACTTTACATGATTATGCCAAATTGGGCTTAAACTCTAATAAATAAAACAGCAGTGGAACGGAAACTTCTCAAATAACCTATCAATATGCCATAAGCAACTGACAAGGTTCGCACCCTTGAAACTCGCCTCCTCCTGATACTCCTCCTCCAGAACAGGTGTAGACTCCTCTTCAACTGATGATTTTGTTGTGTTAAGGGTGAATACATAAAGCACTTAACAAGTTGTGCACAAAATGCAAGTCTAATATAACTATATGTAAGGCTTATTCGAAGTGAATGGCTGATAAGGCTATTTTGCAATAAAGCAATATTTTCAATTAAATACCATAAATAGATTGAAATGACATCAAAACAAATAACAATAATAAATAACTTTCAGGATTTAATAAGTAAACTGACACACAACCCTAAACCATATTCCAATCTTCTATTGGCACACAACCTCCATTTTCAAGTTTTATTTCATAAAAATCTAACCCTTGATTGAAATTCTTGAGCATTGCCCATAATCGAGGACACGGCTATCCGAATAGATTTACAATCTGCAGAGGTTATATACTTTATCTACAAGATATGATCAATTTCATACTATCGGCCATTATACGTACCAATCGATGTGCGACTAAGAAGATCATAACAAAGATTTTCGAGAACTCTATCCGAAAATAGACTCTCTCGATAAGCCTGAACTAGCTATTCCTTTCCTCACATAGAGCAGAAGAATAGGAGGGACTTATTGTTGGACTAGGAACAATACTTGTTCCAAATATGAGGCCACTGCACACACACACCCTCCCCTGATCGCACACACAGTTTGGTCTTCCGCCTGAGACATCACATGTCAAGACTCGGTAACTTACTGAATTAGGTCTGGCCCATAATAGACATGTGATTGCATGATTAGCAATTCAATGACTTGCAAGGTTAGGTTCTTAATTAACCGAGGTAAGACTTCCAATCACTCATATCACTCTCACTCACATATCAACACAATGCCACATAGGCCCACCACGGCTCACAGCCACTTGCCACTTGCTCCAGTCTAAATCATTTACCACCCCAGTTGATTATTGTGCAACATATGCTATCAACAATATTGTGTGACAACACATGACACACCCTTTCATAAACATGTTCCATATTCCATTAGTTAAATTGAATTTGCACTTCCAAAAGATATCATATATGCGTGGCATGGCTAAGCAACTACACACAATCTAACCAACCCACGCTGGTACCTATTAGCAACCAACTAATAATTATCTATCCTAGGGTGACAAATAATCATGGCATACAAATGACAAAGTAGGCATAATCCAATTGAGTTGAATAGCTAGATCCCAAATTAATTGAAAACAATTCTAAGCATAAAATTATATGCAGTAATTTAAAACAATATAACATTTGCAAAACTAGATTCAACACGATCAAAGCACAACTTACCTTGAAAAAGCTCCTATTCTTGATCTGGACCTTGAGCTTGAGTCAAATCTTTACCCTCAAACGCTCCATGCACTTCAACGTCTACACGAATCAAGAGATAAACACCAAATAAATACAAACCAGAGAGCAAACAATCTCTAAACATAAATAAAATTCACTATTAAATAGATCTTGAATTTACAAATTTTCAAAATTTGAATTGCTTCAATCAGAGATCGTATAAAGAAGAACAGGCTCTCAAAAGATTCAAATAAATGAAAAAGACAGAAAAGGTAAAATACCTAATTTCATGAATTATTTTTTAAAGAAAAACCAATTTATGACGTCATCGCTGACGTCAGCAAAGAATAAAATAAATATAGAAAATTGGGTTTTAGACTGACATGTGGGTCCCCAGTCCATGGATCAAGTCCACAAACTGACTTGGGTCCACGATGGACCGGGCTCGTGGGACCACAGTGACTGACATGTGGGCCTGATTGGCGCTACGTTGCTCAGCTGATGGGGCATGCTGACTCGGCCGACAAGCTAGCACCGACGTTGACGGGGTGCAAGGTATCAAAATTCGGTGAAATTTCGCCAAAATCTCTGATTTCGGAGCCCAACGAGATTCAGCAGGCCGGCCGGATAAAAACATTTGAAATTTTTTAAAATGCTACAGTGATTTCGTTTTTTTCGGCGAAATTTCGCCCAATACCGCCGAGATTTCGCCTTACAAAACTGGATTTTGGTATTTTTTGGCCGTATTTGACCGGAATGACATCAAAAAGCTATAAGGAAGTGATCTTCAATGATAATTTGTCAAAAAAGTTAATTTTTGAGACTTTTTAGCAGTTCGGTAGAAACACTCTCCGAATTTTAGAAAATTTAGGATGCATTTTCATGGTATGAAAAATTTATGGGAATATCATAAGATATATATGATAATACATAAAATTTATTAAAATATTTTAATGTCATTTGTTATATTTTAAAAATAAAAAATAGAATTAGGATAAACGAGCCAGTGAGAGTGTTAGAATTTTATAATTTTTTAATGTTTTATCATCACCTAAAATTTTATGAGAGCTTAAAAACTTTCTCATAACCTTTTTTAAAAAGTTTCAAAAAAAATTCACTATTTTTGACTATTCAATCAAAAATTGCATATGGTACAAGCACGTGCTGTACAGTTCGAAAACTGCGAAGTACTACATTAACATGTTTTGGGAATTTTTTATGATTGATCATGATCTCAAAATTTTATGAAAATATAATTGATGCTTTCCAGATATGTAAATTTTTTTTATAATTTTTACATGCTTGAAACTGTGCCAAAAAAGCTACTGTGAAGTAACACTTCCATAATTTTTGGGAATTTTTTATGATTTATCATCATTTCAAAATTTTATGAAAGCATAATTGATGCTTTCCAACTATGTACAATTTTTTTTATAATTTTTAATATTTGGGAATTTTTTATGATTTATCATCATTTCAAAATTTTATGAAAGCATAATTGATGCTTTCCAACTATGTACAAATTTTTTTTATAATTTTTACATGCTCGAAACTATGAAAAAAAAGTTACAAAAAAATACCAGTATGAAGATTTGAACTCAAGACCTCTTGTTTGCTAGAGGTGAGCTTCACCACTGAGCTATGGGTGCTGGTGTGTTTTAGGGTTGACAAATAAATTGTCTTATATGTTCAGAGTGCACTGGTTTTAATACATCCTCAATCATTGATCTGGCTTCATAAGTTCACAGGGTGTGTCTCCAGCTTCCTCTGCGAATTTTACTTTCCCAAGCTCACACTCGTCTTCTCTCTGTAGTCCGGCCAAATTCGGCCGAATTCGGCCACCGGCGAGCGAATCTCGGCCGTGGAGGGCGAGATTTCGGGTCCCAATACCGAGATTTTGGGGTATAGCAGCGAAATTTCGGGCAGCAAAAAAAATCGGTATGCATTTATTTTTTGGTTGGATTTTGGTTCATATGCAAAAAAATTGGTATGCAATGAAGTCTACAAGGTGTATATGGTTGTACATTGTAATTAGGAGTTATCTTGAAGCTCATGCTCATATATCTTGTGTAGAAAAAAAAACATCAGTGAGTTATGCCAACATGCTCATGCTCATGCTCATGCTCATGCTCATATATCAGTGAACCATGGTCATGCTCATATATGTTTCACTCAAACATGCTCATGCTCATACTTCACTCAAACATCAGTGAGTTAAAAAAATGTATCCCTACATACAAGCACATGCTCATATATCTTGCGTAGAAGCAAACATCATTGAGTTAAGAAATATGAATCCCCCCATACAAGGACATGCTCATATATGTTTCGCTCTTAGAGTCTTAGTACTGAAATTAACTCGTTGCGATTCGTTGGCATATTTTTTGTTCTGTTGTAGGCTCTTGTGACTCATGATGGCAAAGCATCAGGGTACCGTATGGGATCACGGGGAGTGCATCGGCTCAGGGTCGAAGTGCAACTACTGCACCCATGTTATGAAGGGTGGAGGGGCGACCCGTCTTAAGGAACATCTGGCTGGCCGCGCCGGTGATGTCTGCCCCAACGTGTCGAAAATGGTTAGGCAGGCCATGCTCGCGGACCTCCGTGGAAATCGGGACAAGAAGAAGGATAAGCAGGCGATTCGCCTCCGTAAGGAGGAGGCTTGCAGCGAGTGGGCCACCATGGCCACGGAGGAGGAGCAGATTAAGATGGCCATCAAGACCTCTAAAGAAGAGACCTACCTCAGGAGACAAGGTTTGATCTAAGGATCGAGGTCTGGGAGTGGTGCAAGGATGTACTCGATCCAATCGACTATCAGCAAAATGTTCAGTCGGGCCAAATTGACAAGGGAAAGCCATGCCTCCATAGATGTTGACCTTGCACGGAGTGGTGCCCCGCAGCAACCTCGCATTGACACTGCATTCAAGCAGGGGGGCGGGAGAAGCTAGGGAGGCATTATGGCTGATGACGACGCTACCGCGGTGAAGGCTTTACGGGATGGGATCATGGTGGGTACGGTTCGATCGAGCATACCGGGTATGGTTCGATACCGTACGGATGGGATCGGGGTGGGTACGGTTATAGACAGAGTTATGACGGATCGAGCATCTCTTGGCCGTTTGACTACAATGATCCATGCGCTGATCCGTACGCACGACACTCATTTGTTAATGTCAGGTACCTTTACTAGTCCAAGAATTATAGCGGCTGGATGAGTCATTATGAACATTGGAAATGCAATACGGCTACGCGGGCAGACATGGGAAGAATACAAGCAACAACACGAGAGGAGGTATCACGAGGTCATTGTCGATAACGCGGAGGTGGAGTTTGCACCACAGGCATTCTACTACTCGTAGGTACGTGATGCAAATATACATTCATTTAATTGTCATATGCAAATATGTGAAGAATTGTTATATGTATCGATTTTATTTCATGCTTATTAATTGTCATGCCAATATACATTAATTGTTTCAAATTGTGACTCTCAATCTTCGAATTTAAGTCAAAATGCTACCGAAATTTCTAACTTCACGCATTGATAATCATCTAAATAATTTACGGCAAGGTTAATGATGCATCACGACCATCCAATAAAATTTTTGAAATTTTCTAACGTACTTTCAACCATTTCCCGTCCGGACATCACCGATACCCGAATTTTTAAAAATTCCTCGAGCTTCATAAACAACTAAAAATTTTATGGAAATATTATTCACATCTCAGAATCATGCTAACAAAATTTGAAATATTTCTAACATGATTTGTCCCATTTTTCATTCAGTTCAAAATTGTCTGTCAGTGTTTTATTAGGACAGTAGCAATGTTTGAATTTTTAAACATTCCACAGGCTTCATAAAATTCTGAAACTTTTATGAAAACATTAAAAAATATGTTAGAACTCTGCACAAAAAAATTTGAAATTTTTTTACCGTAGTTTCGACCACTTTTCGCCCTATTCAAAATGACCGAAATCTTGCCTTTTCCGGCCGAGATTTTGCCTGTTTTTGCCGAATTTCGGTACTTCCCGATAGCAAACAATCCAGATTCAAATTTTGAATTTGAAATTCCGGACGAGATTAGTCCGAAATTACCGAATTTCGCCGAGATCTCGGTATCCGGTCCCGGGCGGTATTTTATCCGAAAACGAAATCTGAATCTTTGACGGGGTGACACATGACATCGACGTGTAATTTCAAGCTCCATTAGTTTTGGTGATTGGTTTAATATTAATGTTTAATCATTGTTTAATGACAAATCTAATCATTATGAGACTAACATGTTTATTGAGCTTTATTCTTATTAGTCTCAAATTTTGGATAGAAAATGGAAAACTCAAGGTATGCGCTTGTATTTACTCTATTGTCTTAATGCATACTTAGGATTCAAGTTAAAAGATAAACTCTTCCATTGCCTTAGTCTAAATATGTGTATTATGTTTCCAAATCTATATATACATGAATGCACACATCTAGTAGGGACTTGATAATTTAACTTGATGTTTCAATTGTATTGATCCATATCCTCTTGCCATATAATATAAAGGATCAAGACTTTGAAACAATCGTTTGAGTATATATTAACTTGTGTATTGTAGTATACTCATGCTAATATATGATAAACTTATATGTAATCTAAGATTAATTATGTGCATATTGATTCCATGTTCAATTAGTTATATGTACTGAAAGATCGAAAAAGGCGACTAGAGGGGGGGTGAATAGGAGCCAAATAAAATTTTCGAATAAACTCTCCCCCTAAAATTCAAACCACCAAAAAACCAGAAAGAAACTGCACTGATCGGGTATTTCTGGTCGGATGAACAGTACCCCCGACCTACAAAAGTCGGATGAGCGATTTTCGGAATGAATAGTGTTGGGTGAGCAGTACCCCAAACCGGCCTGGTGGATGAGCGATACTCCCGACTGAAGTGGTCGGATAAGCGATACTCGACTGAAGTGGTCGGATGAGCGATACTCGTGTGAATAGTGTTTGAGTGAGCAGTACCCGACCGGATGAGCAGTACCCCGACTGCGGAGGTCGGATGAGCGATACTTCGGGTGAATAGTATTGGGTGAATAAGTAACATCAAGACGATCTCAAAAGCAGAATCGATGTAGCTTTTGATCGGTGATCCAAAAGCGATGAAAATTGGTGTGCACCTCCCAAAGGATGTCAGAACCTATTTCAATCAACAATCGAAGGAATTAATACCAAGGTTAGTCCTTTTCGGTTTAACAAATGCAACACCAAAAGCGAGTCACGAACATAGACTTCACCCTAACTTCTTCTTTGGGATTTGATGGTCAGAAATCCTTGGATGACTCTCCACAAATCATAGCAAGTAAGTACACGAAGAAACAACTCTTCAAACAAATAGAAACACTATCTGAAAACTAGGCACAGAAATTGGTTTCTTGCAAAAATGAATAGAAGAGGTTGTAGATTGCCTAGATGATTGGGATATGATTTATAGAAGATTCATCCAGCAATCTTTTATCCTTGGCAACAAGAACCAGAAGCCAATCAAGACTAAATAACTGCAAGTCACACGTTTACGCACTTTAAGAACACACAGATTTACAACTTGCAACAAGAACGTAAGGATTGCCTAGATGATTGAAAGCACCAAGTCCAGAGAAGAGTTCATCAATCATGAATTTCAACAAAGACTCAATAGCATGTAGAAGGAGATGAGGCAAATCCAAATTACGTAAAGTAAATTGCAAGTAAGTAAATGCGGAATTTAGATAACAGAATTCAAATGCGTAATGTAAATACGTAAGAGAAATGAAACAAGAATATAAATGAAGAACATTTCATTTCTGGAAGGGGAGGTTTACAAAGCCTCACAACAAAGTGGGCAAAGCTCAAATGAGCAGCAAAAACCTCAGAACCTTCAAAACCTTCAAAACCTTCAAAGAGGGGAGGCTGCCCCTACCCCTCTATTTATAGTGACCTGGGATCAATTCCCACCTTTGGATGTCCTGCTTCAATCCTAAGCCACCATCCAAGAGCCAGGATTTGATCCTTACACTATCACTCTCAACAACTCTCAACTACTCACGTAGACTTTCCTCACCTGCTCACCCCCAAGGAGACACCCCTCTCCCTGTCTATTCATAGCAGGCTTGGAACACCTACCACCCTTGGATGAGCCTCTAAACCCTAGAGCACTCCATCAAGAGTGAGATTTTACTCACTCACAAAGCTATGCATGGGCTCACCCAAACCCAACAACACAGCGGGTTTTGCAGCTTTTCAACTCACACTAACTTGACCGCTTCTCTATCTTCGACCGCGATCCAACGGTCCTCCTAGATCGAGCGGCTCCAAGTTAGCATCTCATCCATTCCTTTGTCTTCTCGGCTTGCGGCTACTCCACGGCCTCGGTCATCTTTGGCGACACCTTGATCATCCGGACCTCGGCTCTCCCGGCCTAGTCACGATCCCCTTCGCCTCACCATGACCTAGCTCCAAAGTCCTGCAACCATCATAGACAAGGAAACCACATCACATAGCAATGTCCAACAACACATATCCATCTCAGCAGACGGATATACACTACGACGACCCGGCAAAACCCGACCACCGTGGTCCGACCAATGGTCTCAATCCCGACCAACCATGGTCTGACCACTGGTCTCCATCCCGACCAACCATGGTCTGACCACTAGTCTCCATTCCGACCACTCGAGGTCTGACCACTAGTCTCCAACCAGCGAGAGACCTGACCACTCGGGGTCAGACGACTGGTCTCCGACCAGCCACAGCCCAGACCTCTCTGGGTCGGACAACTGGTCTCCGACCAATAACTCAAATTGCTCTAGCTCGAAAAACAATCCAAATCAAACTCAAACTTGAGCACACATTGCTCAAATAAAGTCAAATACTCATCACAAACATGGATGGACCTCCACATGGTCCTTCAATCTCCCCCTTGATGAGTATATTGACAAACCACACAAAAGGCATAAATTAGAGTTTGAATGAGAGAAGAAGAAAGCAATTTGATTGCAAAGCCAAACTTGGTTCAGAGAGAAAGATATAAAATTATGACCAAGTTGGCAGAAAGAATTTAGAGCAAGACCATGAAAAGAGCAAGTTTTCAACAAAAGCTCTAAAAACCAATCATAAGTGTCAAATGTGATTATGATCCATAAGAGATAGCAAAGATTTACAAAAATCATAAGAACCAACAAGCTTTCACATTTCTATCTCCTCCTTTTCTACATTTTAAATGATGCCTTTTTCTACATTTTCTCCCCCTTTTGGCAATATAGGCATCAAAATAGAATTTTCTCCCTCTTTTATGTATGCATGAAATGCAACCTAAGGGAGCTTTGAAGATTATCAAATGATCATAATGACAAGATATGACACCAAGCTTATTAATCTCAGATTATGACCAAACTAAGACATGTCAAGTGCAAATAACAAATTTTGCTCATAAGCTAAGTTTTGAAAATGTATCATTTTTAGCAAGATTTGACAAGTGCAAAACTTAGCAAAGTTTCAAAACTAGAAGCAAAACCACTCAGGATCAAATGGAAAACCTAGAGTTCAACCTACTCAACACTTTGGGAAATTTGAAGTGCATATTAGGTCCTTGAGCCCATTTTCAATTTATGCAAATTTTCTTTAAGACTTGAAAAACATAGCGGGGTGCAAATGTTTGACATTATTTGCATTCTTTACCCACTTATGTGTTTGATATTTGCAATTTTTTTGTTGATTGACTCAAGCCATTTTCGATCATCTCAAGAGTAACTCTTAAGAGAATGATCTTGGTCATACACAATATATTCCAAGTTCATCCCAAATGCAATGGGAGGCGATCTCGAGAATATAAAGTCTTGAGATCAATTTTGCACAAAAGAGTCAATTTTTTTAATTTTCAGTTTAGCACATATAAGCAATTCGAAGGACTCAAATATGGATCAAGCAAATTTCACCCAAGTTGCTATAGGGACTCTAGAGAATTCCAAAATTTCATAATTCATGGTAAAAGCTCTTAGAGAAGAAACTTAGTAAGTAAAACAACATGTTTCATAAGTTTTCATTTAAAGCTTTTAAGTTTTGATTTCAATGAACATTAGCTTGATAAATGAACTTGGACATATCTAAGCTAGTGATTTTCTTGAAAGATATAGCATGATGTATTTCACGAAGATTGAGTCAAATGCATAATAGACAAAGCTCATAAAGCGAAAATGCAGTCTAAATGCAATGCATGAACAGATTCCCAAACTCCCCTCAACAATTGAATCAATTTTAAGCTCAAAACTGGTTAAAATTGGGTTATTATCAAGATTAGGCAAAAGAAAACCGAATGAACTCAATAATAACGAGAAAAAGCAGAATGAGGAGAAGAGATCGAGAAAGCGCAAAGCGGATGGCTATAGAGCATAGAAAAGATATAAGAAACTCACTCTGATTTAGACTCGCTCTTCCCAAATGGTGACATAGGAAGTCGACTCTAGATCCCAACTAAGGAGTGCACATGACCTGTCTACCTGGAGGTCCAAAACTGCTAGACTTAAAAGGCGTGAGGAACTCAACCTAGAGAGAAGAGAGAATAGCTAATCACGCATGATAGCAACCTAAAGCACAAGATAAGAGGTCCATGCGAGGCATGCCGAAGTCTAAGTGAGTGAACTCAACTTAAGAAAACAAGCTCAAAGTCACCCGGAAGAAGAAAGAAATCTTTGGAAGAAAATATATAGTACATAATATACAAACCGGCTCCCCTCACGAAAGCCGTAAGGGCTCACGACTCAAGCTCACTCCTCAAGGCAACAAACTGGAGCTATCCAAAGGCTTGGTAAAGATATCGGCTAGCGAAGGTCACTCTCTATGAGCTGAGCGCGATATCTCCCTTCTCCACATGGTCTCTAAGGAAGTGATATCTAATATCAATGTGCTTGGTCAGGGAATGTTGCCTTGGGTTTTAGCAATGCAAATAGCTGAAGTGTTGTCACGAAAAGTGGCACACTCTCTATTTCTAACCCATAGTCCATAAGGTCGATCTCATCGAGCACACAGCTACGACAATCGGCTGCGACAACATACTCGACCTCGTGATGGGTATGCAACCCTGCATCGCTTCCTAGATGACCAAGAAACAAGAGAAGTGCCAATGAATTGGCAAGTGCGAAGTGCTCTTCCTATCTATCCTCTGACCCGATAAAGTCGGCATCGGAAAAGGCTCTAAGAGATAGACAAGAAGAAGAAGAGTACCAAATACCATAATCGGTGGTATACGAAGGTACTGAAGATGCGCTTTGATCGTCTGGCGGTGAGGCGCTAGGAGAAGCTTGAAATCGGCGCCTGGACACACGACAAAATGTATGTCCGGCCTCAGTAGTGAGGTACAAGAGGAGCCGATCATGCTCGAAACTCCTTTTGATCGGCGGGCTCACCATCCTCATCGGGCTCGAGGACAACGGTGGTAGCCATAGGAGTCATCACGGCTTCTCATCGACATGTCGAGCGCCTCGGGAGGTCACGGGTATATTTGCCTTAATGCAAGAAAGTACCCTCCAGTGCCGCTTGATTTGGAAGCCAAGAAAGTAGCTCAACTCGCCCATCATACTCATCTCAAACTCTGTACTCATCACATCGTAAAAGCGAGAGACAAGAGAATGAGGCGAGCCACCAAAAATGATATCGTCCACATAAATGCGGACAAGAAGAAAATGAGACTCATGGTGTCGATGAGCGAGTTTTGTCTACTATGCCCATTTTAAAGTCATGGTGAGAAGATAAGACTTGAGCCTCTCATACCATGCTCTGGGGGCTGCTTGAGTCCATCTGAGATTTGGAAAGCTTGTATACATGACTCGGAAACTTGGGGTTCTCGAATCACGGAGGTTGCTTGACATAAACCTCTTCCTCAATATAGCCATTGAGGAATGCACTCTTGACATCCATTTGATAAAGCTTGAAGCCTTTGGATGAGAAAATGCAAGCGAGATTCGGATAGCCTCTAGCCTAGCTACGAGGAGCAAGGTCTCCTCAAAGTCAAGACCCTCAACTTTGAGAAAAGCCTGTGCAACTAGTCTAGCCTTGTTTCTAATTACAACCCCATCCTCTCTGCTTGTTTTGAACACCCACTTGGTCCCAATGACATTATGACAAGATGGGGGCTTGACAAGCTGCCATACCTTGTTCCTCTCAAAGTTCTCAAGTTCCTCATGCATAGCATTAATCCACGATTCATCGGATAATGCATGAGAAACATCCTTCGGCTCAAGGGAGGCAACGAAGGCAGAGTGAAGGCGAGAAGAGGACAGACCGTTCTTGGCGGGTGACACGCTCGAACAAATCGCCAATCATCGATCGGAAGGATGGCGTCTCGAATATGGTGGGAGGTCCGCAGCAGTGGCCTCTACCTCTTGAGCAGAAGAGGTAGGAGCAGAGCCACTCGTGAAGGAGAGTCGAAGGCAAGGGTGATCTCACGAGGTGCGAGAAATGGAAGCAGGAGGCACCTCGGTGGAGAGGGGCTGGATCGGTGGAACACCATCATTTCCATCATCCTCATCTTCTTCAAAGATGGTCTCGGAGGGATAAGAAGAGCACGAAACATCGAGGTCTAGCTCTGGGCTAGCCTCATCAAAGGTCACATCACGGTCTCTATGATCCTATGCGCATCAACACTCCGGACCCTATAGCTATGAGAAGAAGGCGAGTAACCTAGAAAGATACCATCGGAAGAGCGAGACTCAAACTTATCTAGGTTACGGACTTCAAAATAAAACACATGCAACCAAAAGCGAAAATGAGACACCTGTGCTTTCGCCCATACCTCAACTCATAAGAAGTGCGATGCGGATGTGCTCTCAAAAACATGCGATTAGAAACATGGCAAGGTAGCTATAGCCTCACCCAAAACTTACTAGAGTCTTGTACTCATCTAGCATCGTCTGGCATCTCAACCAAGGTCCTGTTCTTCCTTTCCACTCGCCATTCTGTGAGGCGTAGGGAGAAAGAAGCGATGCTCTAAACCGGACTCCACACGAAACTCTCAAAGTAGGAATTCTTGAACTCAGTGCCATTATCACTGCGTATAGCTCGTAATGCACACAGGAGCTCAATAGACAACCTCTTGACCAAACCCTGAAGTGAGAAAAGTCTCATCCTTGAGGCTATGAAGAATACCCAAGAGTATCTAGAAAAATCATCAATGATGACAAGAACATACCACTTCCCTCCTGATTGCACTCTATTTGGACCAACGGTGTCCATATGTAAAAGCTGTCTGGTGCATCAGTCATCACTACGGTGGCGGAGGATGAGAAGCGATAACCATCTTGCCATGTCGGCAAGGAGAGCAAACTAAGTCTTTGACCATCTTGAGTTTGGGCAAACCCGAATGAGATCGTGGTACGCTAACTTGGGTCAAATGATCAAAACCAATGTGACCAAGTCTCCTATGCGGAAGGAGAGATCACGGGACTCGAAGCAATCAAACATCGAAGAGAGTCTCGGAAGAAGCGGAAAAATCAGCACGAAAGACTCTCCCAAATCTTGAAATCCATAAACTAACCCTCTGATGAATCAAGAATTCTCTGAGGCATTACTCTTGAAGCTTACCTCGAAAGAGTCATCGATAAGTGAGAAAGCAGAGAGCGATTGTATTGCGACTTACTTACTAAGGCAACATCTTTAAGAATGAAATTTTGGTTAATGCGGATGGTACCTTTAGCAATGACTCTACGAAGATGCATCCCCAAAGTGATTAACTCATCAGGGGTTCGGACTAGGGAAGAGAACCAACGAGAATCTCGGTCATATGGCGAGAACAACCGAGTCAACAATCCAAACATCGCCCTTCCCCATCCAAGCGAACTGATCAAGACACAGAGAGAAAGATGACTCGATCTTGGGATAGAGTGAAGACTTAGGAACCCAATCTTGAACCATCGACACCTCAGTACCGACCACGAGAAGAAGATTGGACTCGAGTGTCTCTCGACGCTCAACTCTCACACGATCGGGAGCAACTCGGTAGATAATCTAGGAGTCAAAGCGGGTTGTACGCCGTGGTGCAAAAGCTGGACCATCCCGAAGGTGCTGGATCTCCTCTGGAAAACACCTCACACCGCCGATATCTACCTCGATGGGAAAAGCGAGGAATATCAAGAGGAGGCGGAAAGGCGACTCTGAACAGCTCGGGACTAAAACTCGAAGAACTAGCATGAAAACCAAGTCTGGGCCTTTGCCCAAAAGCAGCGACTCTCTAACTTTGTCTAGAAGCGGTGTGTGTCTTAGGAGCACTCAAAGTCAGGGATGACCACGAATACCCTAAGAGCGACAACACGCTCACGCAGAGTGATCTTGGCGCCAAGGTAAATCTACTAGATGACCATCCTTCTTACGGAAGGTGCATGTGTACCTCGCCTTACTAGAGGCGAAGCAATAGGAGTAACACCCTTCGGTCGAAGTCCTATGGACAACCCAGTGGACCTAAACACGATGGTACTCACTTTGGGAGCTACCACAATCTCACCCCTCTTGGAGCCGCGCACAATGGTGGGAGGATGCGCGGCGTGCTCAAGGGATCAAATCCTAGACCTTGATTGAATCTACTAATCTTGGATTGGTCTAGAATAAGATTGAGCTTCTTCTTGCCTCCAACAAACTTCTCGAGAGTGCTCATAAGATCTGGCAATCTCGAAAGAAAGAAGCACAAGAAGAACAGGGGAAAAAGAGGAAGAAGAAGAACCGAGAAGAGAAGAGAAGATCTCTCGGCACGTGCTTTTTGTTCCCTAGCAGCTGCCTCAATCTTGAGGGCCTCACAAGAAACGCAAGGAGCATCTCTAATCCTAAGGGTTTGGTATTTTAACTTCTTCCTAAGCTCGACATGGATTTGATCCACATCATCCTTAACCCCAACACACAACAAGCAACAGTTTTGACTTAACTAGTAAGTCCTTAGCAAGTTGATCACACTTGACTTTCAAAGCATCATTGTCAAGTTTTAGTTGCCTACACCCTCACATGGTATTGGGTCCTTAGAAGCATGCAATTCAAGTTCATCATTTCTAGCAGAAAGCTTTCTAAGGTGTTCTCTCATGGCATCAATTTCAGCAAGCAATTTAAGGCAATTAGCACATGATGGAGTGGAGTGAGCATGAAGAAAACTAGCCTCAACAGGAATAGCATCAACAGAACTAGCGCTAGCATTCTTCAACCTAAGACCATCAAGTTCAGCAAGCACACTATCATGTATGGTCCTTAGGTTCTCCAACTCCACAAGAATAGCATCACATAAATAGCAATCATCAGTGACTCAGGAGGAAGAAGATCTAAGTGAAGCTAACTCCCGAGTCAAGGTACCTACTTCTTTCTCATGCTCTGTACACCTAGCTCTAGCTCTAGCATAAAATTTTCCTAATTTGCAGAAAGCTTCGTTGAGCTGGTCATAGGAGGGTACCTCATCCGAGTCGCTGTAGAGCTCGGAGTCGTTGATGTCGTTGGTGTCGGCCATGAAGCACATGCCGGAGAAGTCGTCGCCGCCCTTCTTCTCTTGCGGATCATCCTCGCCCACGTCGCTCCATGTCTCCATGTCGGAGAGGTTGATGTCGTCAAGCGCGGTGAGGACGCGGTGGAAGAGCTTCTTGTTCTTGGAGAAGTTGCGGTACTTCTTCTCACGCGTCGGCTCACGAACTGGAGGCTTCTTGTTGCGGTTCTTGTCGGTGTTGTCGTTCTTGCCCGAACCGCCAACGTCGTTCTTGCCATTCTCCAGCTTAGGACAGTTCGCCCGAATGTGGTTGGGGCCACCACACTCGAAGCAGGTGATCATGCCACCTCTCTTCCTCTCTCTCACCCTCTTGTATGCATGAGAAAACTTGCGGCGAGAAGAGCAAGCTCATTTTGAAAATTTTCTAGTTGGTCATCGCTTAGCTCGCAAAGGCGGAAGAGAGAAACCAATAGAAGGATCGAAGAAGAAGATCAATGGGATCGGTGACCAAAGCCATCGTGAGATTTTGTCTTTCGAGAGACGACATCGATCTCATGAGTCTTGGCGGGAATAAAGCCCGTCAAGAGTCGAGTCGATAAGTCGGTGGTGTCCTTGATGGTGGTCACCTTCATCTCCCAAACCGAAGGTCGAGTGCGGTCAAGAAATGTCGAGTATTGTCGAAGTCGGGTATATGCAACCAAGCGCTCGGAGGTCGCTCAAAATCTTTGTAAACCGACCAAAACAATCGTCGAGACTCTCACCGTGTTGATCAAATTTGTTGTACTCGCGCTTGAGGCGGTCTGCCTCACGTCTTGATTTGAGTAGAGCCCTCATGGTAAGCATCGAGGTTACCCAAATCTCTTGAGTGGAAGCGAAGGTGAGAAATCCTATCATACTCACATGGCTAAGACCACAGTATGAGAATGTTCCTTGCCTTAGCATTCGCCTCAACGTCAACCATATTGATGGCCGTGACATTTTCATCAGCAGAAACCTCATACGGGAGTTTCACCTTCTGCCATATCAGGTAACCCTGGGCAGTGATGTATGACTCCATCCGGGCCTTTCAAAAAGGGAAATCAACTCCATTAAAGATGGGAGGCTTGGTGGAATATTTGTCTGTCGCCATGGCTCTTGAGACCGGTCAAATCTATGGAAGAGCAAAACCGGCTCTGATACCAATTGAAGGACCGAGATGGCGAACAGAGGGGGGGTGAATGGTCGCAAATAAATTTTCCCCCAAAATACTCCAACAAAAACGCGAAAATGAGACACACTGGGCTTTCGCCCATACCTCAACTCATAAGAAGTGCGATGCAAATGTGCTCTCAAAAACACGCGATTAGAAACATGGCAAGCAGTAGCTATAGCCTCACCCAAAACTTCCTAGAGTCTTGTACTCATCTAGCATCGTCCTAGCCATCTCAACCGAGGTCTGTTCTTCCTTTCCACTATGCCATTCTGCTGAGGCGTAGGGAGAAGAGCGATGCTCTAAACCGGACTCACACGAAACTCTCAAAGTAGGAATTCTTGAACTCCGTGCCATTATCACTGCGTATAGCTCGTAATGCACTGTGAGCTCAATAGACAACCCTCTTGACCAAAGCCTGAAGTGAGAAAAAGTCTCATCCTTGAGGCCATGAAGAATACCCAAGAGTATCTAGAAAAATCATCAACGATGACAAGAACATACCACTTCCCTCCTGCTGACTGCACTCTAGCTGGACCAACAGTGTCCATATATAAAAGCTGTCCTGGTGCATCAGTCATCACTACGGTCACGGGAGGATGAGAAGCAGTAACTATCTTGCCATGTCGGCAGGAGAGCAAACTAAGTCTTTGACCATCTTGAGTTTGGCGGACCGAATGAGATCGTGGTACGCTAACTCGAGTCAAATGATCAAAACCAATGTGACCAAGTCTCCTATGCGGAAGGAGAGATCACGGGACTCGAAGCAATCAAACATCGAAGAGAGTCTCGGAAGAAGCGGAAAAATCAGCACGAAAGACTCTCCCAAATCTAGAAATCCGCAAACTAACCCTCACGATGAATCAAGGATTCTCGGGCATTACTCTTGAAGCTTACCTCGAAAGAGTCATCAATAAGTCGAGAAGCAGAGAGCGGATTGTATTGCGACTTACTTACTAAGGCAACATCTTTAAGAATGAAATTTTGGTTAATGCGGATGGTACCTTTAGCTATGACTCTACGAAGAAGCATCCCGAAAGTGATCAACTCATCACGGGGCTCGGACTAGGAAGAGAACCATCGAGAATCTCGGTCATATGGCGAGAACAACCGAGTCGACAATCCAAACATCTCCCTTCCCATCCAAGCGAACTGATCAAGACACAAGAGAGAGATGACTCGATCTTTGGGATAGAGTGAAGACTTGGGGACCCAATCTTGAACCACACGACGCCTCAGTACCGATCCACGAAGAAGGCGGACTCGAGTGTCTCTCTGACGCTCAACTCTCACATGATTAGGAGCAACTCGGTAGATAATCTAGGAGTCAAAGCTGGGTTGGCACAGTGGTGCAAAAGCCGAGCCACCCGGTGAGGCTTCCTAAATCTCCTACCGAGAAAACACCTCACGCGATATCTACCTCGATGGGAAAAGCGAGGAATATCAAAAGGACGGCGGAAAGACTGACTACGAACAGCTCCAAGACTAAAACTCGAAGAACCAGCATGAAAACCGAGTCCTGGACGCTGCCCAAAAACAGACGACTCTCTAACCTGTCTAGAAGCAGTGTGTGCCTTAGGAGCACTCAAAGTGCAGGGATGACCTGAATACCCTAAGAGCGACAACACGCTCACGCCGAGTGATCTTGGCGTGCTCAAGCGTAAATCTACTAGGTGACCATCCTTCTTACAAAGGTGCATGTGTACTTCGCCTTGCTAGAGGCGAAAGCAACAGTAGTAACATCCTTCTGGTCAGAAGTCCTATGGACAACCCCAGCAGACCTAAACTTGGTGGTGCTTACTCTGGGAGCTACCACAATCTTACCACTCTTGGAGCCGCGCACAATAGTGGGAGGATGCGCCCGAGCATGCTCCAAGAGATCAAATCCTAGACCTTGATTGAATCTACTAATCTTAGATTGGTCTAGAATAAGATTGAGCTTCTTCTTGCCTCCAACAAACTTCTCGAGAGTGCTCATAAGATACTGGCAATCTCGAAAGAAAGAAGCACAAGAAGAACAGGGGGAAGAAGAAGAAGAAGAACCAGAAAGATGAGCTCTCTCAGCACGTGCATTTTTCTCCCTCAGCACGGCTACCTCAATCTTGAGGGCTTCACAAGAAACGCAAGACACATTTCTAATTCTATTGGCTTGGTCTTCTAATTTCTTCCTAAGCTCGACATGGATTTTATCCAAGTCCCCTCAATCACGAGAACATCATAAGCAACTTTCTTGTGACTTATCTAGTAAGTCCTTAGCAAGTTTAGCACACTTGACATTTAAGGATTCATTGTCAAGTTTTAGTTGCCTCTGACCCTCACATGGTGGATTGGTTCTTTAGAAGCATGCATTTCAAGTTCATCGTTTCTAGAAGAGAGCTTCCTAAGGTGATCGCTCATGGCATCAATTTCGGCAAGCAATTTAGGGCAGTTAGAGCATGATGAAGTGGAGTGAGCATGAAGAAAACTAGCCTCAACAGGAATAGCATCAACAGAACTAGTGCTAGCATTCTTCAACCTAAGACCATCAAGTTCAGCAAGCACACTATCATGTATGGTCCTTAGGTTCTCCAACTCCACAAGAACACAGAGAACACAGTCATCAGTGACTCGGGAGGGAGAAGATCTAAGTGAAGCTAACTCCCGAGTCAAGGTACCTACTTCCTTTTCTAACTCAGAACACCTCGACCTAGCCTTAGCATGAAACTTGCCTAATTTACAGAAGGCAGTATTTAATTCGTCGTAGGTGGGTACCTCGTCCGAGTCGCTGTACAGCTCGGAGTCGCTTGCTTCAATGGCGCCTGCCATGAAGCACATGCCGGAGAAGTCGTCGCCGCTCTTCTTCACTTGCGTTCATCTCGCGCCGTCGCTCCACGTCTCCGAGTCGAGAGCTCGATATCATCTAGCGGCGAGGACCCGATGAAAAAGCTTCTTGTTCTTAGCAAAGTTGTGGTACTTCTTCTTGGCGGCTCACGAGTGGGGCCTTCTTATTCTTGGTTATTGTCGGTGTAGTCGTTCTTGCCGAACCGCCTTTTTCGCTTTTGCCTTTCTCCGGCTTGGGACGGTTTGCTCGAATGTGGTTGGGGCCACCACACTCAAAGCAGTGATCATCCCACCTCTCTTCCTCTCTCTCACTCTCTTGTATGCATATGAAAATTTGCGAGCAAAAGAGCAAGCTCATTTCGGAAATTTTTCCAGTTGGTCATCGCTTAGCTCGTAAAGGCGAGAGAGAGAAATCAGCGAAGAATCGGACAAAGAGGATCAATGGGATCGGTGACCAAAGCCATCGATGAGATTTCGTCTTCCGCGAGACGACGTCGATCTCATGAGTCTTGAGGCGGGAATAAAGCCCGTCAAGAGTCAAGGTCGACAGGTCGGTGGTGTCCTTGATGGTGGTCACCTTCATCTCCCAAACACGAAGATCAAGTGCGGTCAAGAAATGTCGAGCATTATCCGAGTCAGGGTATATGCAACCGACTGCTCGGAGGTCGCTCAAAATCTTCGTAAACCGACCAAAGCACTCGTCAAGACTCTCACCAGCGTGCTGTTCAAACTTGTTGAACTCACGCTTGAATTGGTCCTGTCGAACCGTCTTAATTTGGGTAGTGCCCTCATGGTAAGCATCGAGGGTCACCCAAATCCCATGAGCAGAACGAAGGTGAGAAATCCTATCATACTCACTGCGGCTAAGACCCTGTATGAGGATGTTCCTTGCTTTAGTGTTCGCCTCAACGTCGACCATATTTCCGCCGTGGCGTTTTCATCGACAAGAACCTCATACGGAGTTTCACCTTACGCCATATCGGGAAGCCCAGGCGTGATGTATGACTCCATCCGCGATTTCCAAAGCGGAAAATCAACTCCGGCAAAAATGGGAGGCTTGGTGGAATACTTGTCCATCGCCAAGGCTCTTGAGACCGGTCAAGATCTAGAAAGAGCAGAACCGGCTCTGATACCAATTGAAAGATCGAAAAAGCGACTAGAGGGGGTGAATAGGAGCCAAATAAAATTTTCGAATAAACTCTCCCTAAAATTCAAACCACCAAAAAACCGAAAGAAAGCGCTTTGGTCGGGTATTTCAGTCGGATGAGCAGTACCCCGACCTACAAATGTCGGATGAGCGATTACTCGGAATGAATAGTGTTACGGTGAGCAGATACCCCAAAGACCGGCCTGATCGGATGAGCAATACTCCCGACACGAAGTGGTCGGATAAGCGATACTCTCGACGAAGTGGTCGGATGAACGATACTCATGTGAATAGTGTTGGGTGAGCAGTACCCGACTGCGCGGAGTCGGGTAAATAGTGTTCGGGTGAGCAGTAAAATCAACACGATCTCAAAAGCAATCGATGTAGCTTTTGATCGGCTGATCCAAAACAGATGAAAATTGGTGTGCACCTCCCAAAGGATGTCAGAACCTATTTCAATCAACAATCGAAGGAATTAATACCAAGGTTAGTCCTTTTCGGTTTAACAAATGCAACACCAAAACAGAGTCACGAACACGGACTTCACCCCTAACTTGTGCTGGGAGTTGATGGTGAGAAATCCTTGGATGACTCTCCACAAATCATAGCAAGTAAGTACACGAAGAAACAACTCTTCAAACAAATAGAAACACTATCGAAAACTAGGCACGTAAATTGGTTTCTTGCAAAGCTGAATAGAAGAGGTTGTAGATTGCCTAGATGATTGGGATATGATCTATAGAAGATTCATCCAAAGCAATCTTTCATCTTTGGCAACACGAACGAAGCCAATCAAGACTAAATAAGCGCAAGTCACACGTTTACGCACTTTAAGAACACACGCATTTACAACTTGCAACAAGAGCGTAAGGATTGCCTAGATGATTGAAAGCACCAAGTCGGAGAAGAGTTCATCAATCATGAATTTCAACAAAGACTCAATAGCATGTAGAAGGAGATGAGGCAAATCCAAATTACGTAAAGTAAATTGCAAGTAAGTAAATGCGGAATTTAGATAACAGAATTCAAGTGCGTAATGTAAATACGTAAGAGAAATGAAACAAGAATATAAATGAAGAACATTTCATTTCTGGAAGGGAGGTTTACAAAGCCTCACAACAAAGTGGGCAAAGCTCAAATGAGCAGCAAAAACCTCAGAACCTTCAAAACCTTCAAAGAGGGGAGGCTGCCCCTACCCCTCTATTTATAGTGACCTGGTATCAATTCCCACCTTTGGATGTCCTGCTTCAATCCTAAGCCAACATCCAAGAGCCAGGATTTGATCCTTACACTATCACTCTCAACAACTCTCAACTACTCACGTAGACTTTCCTCACCTGCTCACCCCCAAGGAGACACCCCTCTCCCTGTCTATTCATAGCAGGCTTGGAACACCTACCACCCTTGGATAAGCCTCTAAACCCTAGAGCACTCCATCAAGGGCTGAGATTTTACCCACTCACAAAGCTATGCATGGGCTCACGAAACCCAACAACACAGCGGGTTTTGCGCTTTTCAACTCACACTAACTTGACCCGCTACTCTATCTTCGACCGCGATCCAACGGTCCTCCTAGATCGAGCAGCTCCAAGTTAGCATCTCATCCATTCCTTTGTCTTCTCGGCTTGCAGCTACTCCCTGGCCTCAGTCATCTTTGGTGACACCTTGATCATCTGAACCTCAGCTCTCCCAGCCTAGTCCTGATCCCCTTCGCCTCACCATGACCTAGCTCCAAAGTCCTGCAACCATCATAGACAAGGAAACCACATCACATAGCAATGTCCAACAACACATATCCATCTCAACAGACAGATATACACTACGCTGACCAGCAAAACCCCGACCACACGTGGTTTGACCAATGGTCTCAATCCCGACCAACCATGGTCTGACCACTGGTCTCCATCCCGACCAACCATGGTCTGACCACTAGTCTCCATTCCGACCACTCGAGGTCTGACCACTAGTCTCCAACCAGCGAGAGACCTGACCACTCGGGGTCAGACGACTGGTCTCCGACCAGCCACAGCCCAGACCTCTCTGGGTCGGACAACTGGTCTCCGACCAATAACTCAAATTGCTCTAGCTCGAAAAACAATCCAAATCAAACTCAAACTTGAGCACACCTTGCTCAAATAAAGTCAAATACTCATCACAAACATGGATGGACCTCCACATGGTCCTTCATGTACATACTTAATGAAGTTTGTTCTATAGTTGATGGTATAAATGTATTGATCCCTTTCTATCACTCAAATATTTTTGGATCATTACTAGCCATCATATTGAGTATATGAAACTTGTGTAGTTATATATACTCATATCAATTTAAATGAAGTTTAAATTGAGTTCGGTTGTCTTTCATTCAATCAAAGAACATTTCATCATGTGTTGATGGTGTCTTTTTGTTGATTAAGGACAAACGAAAAGTTCTTGAGTATAATGAAGTATTAGTTGCATCAAAGTACTTAAGGCACCAATTAATCATTCAAATTGATTTGGGTTATGCTCAATCGATCTTGGAGGTATCCATTATGTGTTAATGGAGTGTAAATGATGATTGAGACAATCGTGTTTGTTGGACTAACGATCTTCAATGAGTTGTGAAGTAGGTTGAGTCCAAGAAGATAAAGAATTGGGAATGAGAAGTCATCATGTGTTGATGAGCTTCAAGAGGTGATCCCGAAGTGAAGAGAAGGGCTAGAGAAGTTTCATCATGTGTTGATGAACAAGAAGAAGAAGATTCGATTCTGGAGAGACGATGATTGGAAATCATAAAATCTCAAAGTGGATCGCGTGCGGCAAAGGTATAACTAGATAGGCTAGAGTGTCTAGTTTAGATCGTCGTACTATTAAGAGGGGTCGAGTTCTTTTAGCTTGAGCTTCATCATGTGTTGATGAACTCAATCCGGTTCACTCTAGCTCACTCTCTTGATTTGGTTTTTGCATGAGCTAAGTATTTACATGTGTTGCAAATAAGGGTGCTCATGCTTGCATCTTATTTGAATCTTAATTGATTTGATTTTTTCATGAAGCTAAGGATTTGCATGTGTTGCAAAAGGGAGATAACTTATGCAATGTTGTTTATGTGGTTATTGCTTGGAGCTAAGTTTTGCATGTGTTGCAAAAGGAGAGAGCTCAAGCAATTTGGTTTAAAGTGGTTGCATGGAGCTAGAGATTTGCATGAGTTGCAAATAAAGAGCTCATGCACTTGAGATTGTTTTGGCTGTTGCATTGAGCTAAGTTTTGCATGTGTTGCAAAAGGAGAGAGCTCATGTAACTTGGTCTGAATAGTGGTTGTTTTGCATGGATCTAAGATTTGCATGTGTTGCAAATAGAGAGCTCACGCTTTGGTGTTTTAGCTTGTGATTGGATCATGTGTTGATCATCACAAGGCTAAGCTTGGTTTGTGCCTTTGCAAAATGTGTTTTTGCAAAATATTGAATGGATTTGTTATTTGCAAATATGTTTTGCAAATGAGCTAGAAGTTATGGGTTTTGATCCTAAAGCATGTGTTGGCATTTGCAAATGTGTTTTGCAAAGTGTCGGGATCATGTGTTGATCCTTACATGGCTAAGAGGATTGATCTCATAAATTCGTGGTTTATTTGGGAACGTATTTTGCAAATAAGTTGTGCTTAATGCGATTCTTTGGAGAATGTGAATTGGGTTTACAAATATATTTTGTAAACTGCTTGATCATGTGTTGATCATCACATGGCTCAAAGAATCAATCATTATTGGTGTTTGATTTAAAAAGAAAAGATTTTTGTGTAAAATCTGGTTTTGAGCTGGGTGGCCGGTGCTACCGGCCATGGTAGCCTGGTGCTACTAGTCGAGCGGTAGCACCGGCCCTAGTGCGGGGTGTAAAAATCCGAGAGGGTATTTTTGGGGTTTGGGTAGGCCGATGCTACCGGCCATGGTAGCCCAGTGCTACCGGATGAGCGGTAGTACCGGATGAACCCCCGGTGTGAAAATTCTTGAGAGGCTGTTTTTGGGCGGATTGGCAGTTCGGTGCTACTACCCATGATAGCCCGGTAGCACCGGACCGCTCCTCTGGCCGGTGTGAAAATTTCAGATGAGGTGTTTTTGTGGTTGGCTCGGGTCCGATGCTACCGGTGTCCAAGGCCGGTGCTACCAGATTTCTTGTAACGGCTAGTTTTGTAGCCGTTGGTCTATAGGCCGGTGCTACAGGGCCTAGTAGGGCGGTAGCACCAGGAATTCTGAGTTTTTTCAGAATTCCCCCAACGGCTAGTTTTGGCTTGGAGGCCATAAAAGGAGGCCTTGGGGGGCAATGGCTGATTGCTGGAGTTATTGTGAGTGTGTGGGAGTTGTGTGCATATGTTGCTCTCTCCCATTTGCTTGTTAAGCTAGTGGGAGCCTCTAATTGCATGTGTTGCAATTAGGAGAGGATTGAGAGCCTTTTGTGCATGTGTTGCACTTGAGAAGGATCCTAGTGCATGTGTTGCACTTAGGATGTCACCAGAGTGCATGTGTTGCACTAGGTGAAGTTCAAGCTAGAGGGCTTGACTTGTTACTCTTGGTGTTTGCAGACACCTAGACGACGTAGCGGCGTCGTGTGCGGGAGCTCTCAACAGAGGTTGTGAGAAGCCCTGGCAAAGTTTGTGAAAGTTGGAGCTCGCCTACCCGGGAGGGAAAAGGAGCTACCACTAGTGGATTCGAGGTGGGTGCTCAATTCGTTGAGCCGGTCCAAAGTGGATTGGGCTAGCCTCAACGTGGATTAGGAGAGATCGGCAAGTCTTCGAACACCATGGTAAAAAGTATCGTGTCTCTGTGTGTATGCTTGCAATTCTCTATTTACATTGTTGCAATTTGTATTCCTAAAATAAAATTGCTCACTTGTCTTTAGGATTGCAATTTATTGTTAGAGACATAATTAGTTAGTGCACTTAGTGAGCCTAGTTGTTTTAGGTTTTAATTGTCAAAACCGTAGTTTACCGCTTCCGCATTAATTATTGTTAAGGTTTTGGCATAAGGGTTATTAGGGGTGAATTGATTTGTAGAAATTAGTAGAGTAATTTTAAAAGCCGCCTATTCACCCCCCTCTAGTCGGCATCCTCGATCTTACAACGTGGCGCCACGTCGGTTAGGGTTCGCACCGACGAGCTCTGGCGAAGAGCGGTGGTGCAAGACGACCATAGGAGAAGACGAGGACTTGAAAAACACAAAAGATGACGGATCTTGACCGAAACCTCACAGATTTGGGAGACATTGATGCGGCGAACACGGAGGTGGCCTCGGCTTCAACTCACCACGACAAGCACACGTAGGGAATAGAGGGCATGGCGGGGCTCTGCCCACGGTGATGGTGGCTCATTGGTGAGCTCGTCGGTTGCCCAATCGGTGGCGCATGCACGACAGTGACACGATGATGCAAACGACGATGGACATACTTTAGGACATAGAAAATTTTAGCACACACGATGTAGTGATCTCCAAATTGATTGAGGGGTTACCTTTGCGATGAGCTGGAACACAATGTGATGTGAACGGTTTGGGAAGAGAAGCTCCGAGGCGTCAGGAAGGTCGCAAGGGCATACCGGGAAATGTTAGGGATGGCTTCAGGACTTCACGATGTTCTAGACAAATAAGTGTAGGATCAAGGATAACCGACTAGAGGGGGGTGAATAGGAGGTTTCTAAATTTTTCAACACTATTTAGAAATTACGAAAAACAATAAGATATAGAGATGCAATTATGAATGACACACTCAAATCTCTTGCAATTACTTAAGATACTATGTCGATTCAAGTGTAGCAAATGAAGAATACCAATCACAAATAAATAGGAGACAAGAAATTTAACCCGTGGTCTCGAAAACTTGCCAGTCTCCCCTACTCCACGTTAAGATGACTTGAACCACGTCAAGCCGGCTCCACTCGCTTGAGCCTTCCTCGATCACTAAGGTAGTTCTTCCCCACTCCGGGTAGGCGAACTCCGGCCTTCACAACTTGCCGGGGCTTCTCACAATCTTCGTTGAGAAGCTCACCGTACACGATCGCCACCAAGCCGTCTAGGAGGCGGCAACCTCCAAGAGTAATAAACCTTGACGCTTGCTTGAGATCAAGTATCAGTGTCTAAAGGCTCAAATATGAAATGCAACACTCAACCTTGCTTCTCACAGTCAAAAATGAAAATTGAATGCACAAAAGAGTGGAGACACTTGATAGAGCTCAAATATCATCAATGAGGACCAAGAGCACCTCTAGAATGCAGGTGGGGAGGTATTTATAGCCTCCACCAAACTTTCTAGCCGTTGAAGCTCGAAATGGGCAAAAATCTGTTTTTCCGGTGCTACCGCCCATGTAGGACCGGTAGCACCGGGCTCCACTTCAACGGCTAGAACACTGCATTTAGTGCACTTGCCAGAGACCGTTACAAAAGGTCCGGTGCTACCGCCCAACTAGGACCGGTAACACCTGGTTCCATTTCATTTTCTTTCTTCGAAAAAAGATCTCTCTGGAATTTTAGCACCGGGCTGAGGACCGGTGCTACCGCTGGTCCAGTAGCACCGGGCTACCATGGGCGGTAGCACCGGGCTACAAACATGCCCAAAACATACCCCTCCGTAATTTTTACACCGGGTTATAAGTCCGGTGCTCTCTGGAATTTTCACACTGGGTTAATATCCGGTGCTACCGATAGTCCGGTAGCACCGGGTTACCATAGGCGGTAGCACCGAGCTACCAGAACCCAGAAAGGAGCTTCTCTGGAATTTTCATACCGCCCTACTGGGCCGGTGCTATCGCGCACCCGGTAGCACCGTGCTGCCATGGGCGGTAGCACCGGATTTCTAGAGACTTGATTAATTTAAAAAGGTTTTCTATATAGGAACTTATATATCATCAAGCATTCATTTGAATATGTAATTTGAGCCTTTAAACCCTAAATTACATCAAGATAAGCGTCAAGATCCCTCTTTATAGTACGACCCTAATTCTAGCAAACCGATCTTTCTTCCAAACTCCAAGATCGATAAAAGACTAGAAGAAGAACCTTATAATTATACCTTTTTATGATCTTGACATATTTGATCTTCCCTTTGTACTTTCCTTGGTATTTCCATGGTCATCAATCTTGGGATTAACCTACTTTCAATATTCTCAAGAAAAGTATTAGATCATATAACAAAGTTGTCATTAATTATCAAAACCAAAACACCATGGGTGCCTAGATGCTTTCAATCTCCCCCTTTTTGGTAATTGATGACAACCTTAAAGTGACAATTGAATTGAAATTGTTTTTTTTTGAATAAGCAAAAAGGTAAAAAGAAAGTTTTGCTTCAAGTGATTGAATGTCCATTAGATTCTTGCTTCTTGAAACACAAAACTATTCAATCATGATATTTTAGAGCAAAAACTCCCCCTAAAAATGTGCATGTTAATAGAAAGTGAATAGTTGCACATTTAAGGGAAATGCAAAAATTTTGACAGAGTTTTGTTCAAGAATTGAATCCGTGGATGAACAAGCAAAGATATTGAAACAACAATATGATATTTAAGATTGCAATATGCAAGAGCATGAGAATATTCAAAACAACTATAAGTATTATAAATGTTTAACCACGACATATTCAAAACAACATCCATGGCAACCAAAACACATCACATATCCATAGCAACTAAATATCAACCAAAATACATCACAAGGTTTATAGTTTCTTTCTTTTCACTTTTACTTTTACTTCTCCCCCTTTGGCATCAAATACCAAAAGTAACGAAGATCGTCAAGGAGCTCAAGAAGATGGAGGAGCAAGAGGAGGAGGCGGAGTAGATGGAGGTGCACGAGATCCCGAGCGTTGATAGAAGATAGGAAGCGATGAACGGAGCTCGGAGATGGATGGATCAATGGAATCCAGTCGACCTCGGACCTCCTCTACTATCTGCCTAGTCTGCGACTGATGCTCCTCCAATCGAGAGAAACCGCTCATCATGTCAGATCTGAGACTCGACAGATTACTCATTAGGTCATTCCTCAAACTGTCAAAGAACTGATCATGTTGAGATGGAGGGACCTCTGAGGCAACTGGTATCTCCTGGGACTGAGGCTGCTGAGATGAGGACTGATCCCGCTGGCTGATGGTCTGAGGAGCTGCCTCACGAGGTCTGTATGGCTTGTGAGCACTTCCGCAACCTCCTCTATATCCAGTCACCCTTTTGATTATCGTCATAATGAAAGGAGCAAAGTGAAGTCTTTTACCTTTGTCACTAGCATCAAACTTATGTTTGTAGGTGATCTTGTTCATGATGTTCCAAGCATATCCTCTGATCTCATCAAGGTTGCCGCTTTTTGGATGAACGGTAACCCTTATGATTCTGTTGATAAGACTGGATGAAGGAAGGAGATGCGTCATTTTACCTAGACGCTTTACTGAGGCAGCTGGATCATAAAATTGGAATTGCCTGTCGAGGGGAAGAACTCTGTCACTGTGAATGTTTGGATACCCACTATGGTAAATCCCCCATGCCTCCTCTATCTCACTTTTTATGACTCTATGCACTGCGGCATCTGTCATCCAAGTAATTTCATCAAAAGCTTCAGAGACATGCATGGTAGCATAAAACTGTCTCACTAGGTCATCATTGTAGTCACATTTCTTACTAACAAAGTCTGATAATCCAGCACCTTGAAATAACTCAGGAACTCCAACAAACAGAGGAATCTTCCTAATATGCTCCCAATTTATCCATTTATGATTAGCAAATTCCTTGTTCTTATAAATTTCATAATATGATTTTTGCTGAAAAATGGTCCTGAATCTATCCTCTGTTGCACTTCTAGGCAGCATATATTGGTTGGCTTGTCTAAGTGAGAAGAAATGGTCACCTTTGATTTTTCTCAGATCAATGGATGGATCAAAACTGTCAAAGTTTTCATGTTCATCTCCAGATCCTGCATCCCCATCAATATCCATGAACTCATCATCATTTGTCTTTTCACTGCTCGATTCTGTTTCAACTTGTTTTCCTTTAGATTTACTTGAGGCGCCACCAATATCTCGCATGCTCTTTTGTCTAACCTCACGACATCTTGAAGCTATTGGAATGTCATCTTGACTATCTGAATCTTGAGGAGGAGGAGCACGACCTCTATTTGCAGCCATTTTCTTGTAAGAACCGGATCCTCTGGTCTTAGGCATGATTATTGGATATAAGAGAGGAATTCAAGGAGTAAGATCAAAGTTGTATGCCCTAGATTTAGAGAAATTTGTGGAAAATAGCATTTGTGCACATTGCCTGCAATCCCGGTGCTACCGCCCATGCTAGATCGGTAGCACCGAGCTTGCTGCGGTGCTACCGTGCATGCTGGACCGGTAGCACCGGACATGGGGCGGTGCTACCACACAAAAATCGGTACCACCGATCCTTTTTAGAATGAACCCTAATTTTGACAGATTTTGAGGTTTTGAGAGATTTGATTTAAAAAAATATCTAATCAACATAGTTGATCTTAATTTACTCATTTCATCCACAAATTTCAACAAAATGGACACAAATTTTGCCACATTCCACAAGAACCCTAAAGATATGAAAAAGGAAACTAGGGCATGCGAAAAGTAGGATTTTAGATGGGAAAAAGCGGAGAGATTTGTTACCTGAAGGGTTTGGAACTCAAGGAATTGATTTGCAAGAGTAAACAATTGGATTTCTTGAGAATCTTTGAGCGGAGACAAAAGAGTAATGAGAGGAGAGAGAGAGAAGACGTCGGTGCAGTGCTAGAAGAGAAGAGGCCGGTTGCACCGCCTTGGAATTAACCCCCCAAACCCGAATAATCCGGTGCTACCGCGAATTTGTCGGTAGTACCGGTCTCCGGTGCTACCGCTCTTGTATGAGCGGTGCTACCGGGAAATCAGCCAAAACACAAGTAAATATCCAGAGAATCCAAAATAAATAATAAGATTTTAACATTTTATTTAAGATATACATTTGCATCCAAATCTTATATAAAATTTTCAAGACTTGTGGCTTAATTATGACTCAAACTTATTCTTTTTGAAACATGTAGCACTATTAGAGATTTAAAACACATGTCTCATAAAAAGAACTCCCCTTCAAAGAGTGCTATATCTAAAGAATTTAAAGAGCATCAAGTAAAATCCAAAAGAGTATTTGATAAAAATTAAAAAAAAATTAAACCACATTTGAGATATCTATGACATTTAATTCATTCCTCAATTTACAGAACCGAGCTTCATCTAAAGGCTTGGTTAGAATATCCGCTAATTGATCTTCGGTTCTAATGTGACTAATCACAATATCTCCTTTGCTAACATGATCTCTCAAGAAATGATGACGAATTTCTATATGTTTAGTTCTTGAGTGTTGGACAGGGTTGTTGGCTATTTTAACGGCACTTTCATTATCACATAATAGAGGCATATTTTTAAAATCTATTCCATAGTCCATTAAAGTTTGCTTCATCCACAATAATTGAGCACAACAACTACCGACAGATAAGTATTCGGTTTCGGCGGTGGATAGAGCAACGGAATTTTGTTTCTTAGAGAACCAAGAAATGAGGGATCTACCTAGGAATTGGCAATTTCCGGAGGTGCTTTTTCTATCCACTTTGCAACCCACATAATCCAAGTCCGAATATCCAATTAAATCAAAATTTACACCTTTAGGATACCATAACCCTATATTTGAGGAATGCTTTAAATATCTTAGAATTCTCTTAACAGCTACTAAATGACATTCTTTAGGGGAAGCTTGAAAGCGAGCACACATGCACACACTAAACATAATATCGGGCCTAGATGCGGTGAGATAAAGTAGACTTCCAATCATAGAGCGATAAAGTTTTAAGTCTACCGGTTTACCTCCCTCGTTTAGATCAAGATGTCCGTTGGAGGCCATTGGAGTCTTGATAGGCTTTGAGTCTTCCATGCCAAATCTCTTGAGCAAATCTTTCACACATTTGGTTTGACTTACGAAAGTCCCATTTTTTGAGTTGCTTGATTTGAAATCCAAGGAAGAAACTTAATTCTCCAATCATTGACATCTCAAACTCCCTAGACATCATATCACCAAATTCTTTACAAAAGTCTTCGTTAGTAGAACCAAATATAATATCATCAACATAGATTTGGCATACAAAGAATTCCTCATCAATGATTTTTGTAAAGAGTGTTGTATCAACCTTCCCAATTTTGAACCCTTTAGAAAGTAGAAAATCTCTAAGCCGCTCATACCATGCTCTAGGAGCTTGTTTGAGACCATATAGCGCCTTAGAGAGTTTGTAAACATGGTTTGGATATTTAGAGCTTTCAAAACCGGGAGGTTGTTCAACAAATACCAATTCGGATATTTCTCCATTTAGAAATGCACTCTTTACATCTATTTGAAATAATTTAATATCAAAACAAGATGCAAAAGCAAGTAAGATTCTAATAGCTTCTAATCTAGCCACGGGTGCAAAAGTTTCACCAAAATCCAAACCTTCGATTTGAGTGAATCCTTGAGCCACTAACCGAGCCTTATTTCTTACCACAATACAATTTTCATCTTGTTTGTTTCGGAATACCCATTTTGTACCTATTACGTTGTGTTCTTTGGGTCTTTCCATTAAAGTACAAATATCATTCCGGGCAAAGTTGTTGAGTTCTTCATGCATTGAATTTACCCAATCCGGATTATCTAGAGCTTCATCTATATGAGTAGGTTCAAAAGAAGATACGAAGGAGTAATGTTTGCAAAAAGAAGCGACACGAGATCGAGTTTGAACACCCTTACTAACATCACCCAATATTTGATCTATTGGATGATCTTTGGAGAGCTCGTGATGAATTCTTTGAGGTAGAGTGTGAATTTGTTGATCACTCTCCTTTTCATCCACATCGATCGGTTGAACTTGATTTGGCGTTGTGGAAGTAGAAGGTTCAACTTTAGTGGATGAAGATTGATCTTGTTTATCCTCCTTTGGTTTTATGTCTCCAAGCGTCATGTTCTTCATTGCTTCTCTTAATCCTTCTTCACTTACATCATCCAAAATTTCTTGCTCTTCTTGAGAGCCATTAGTTTCATCAAACTCAGTATCGCAAGTTTCTTCCACAAAACCTTTATTTTTGTTAAATACACGATATGCTTTGCTATTTGAGGAATATCCAAGCAAGAAACCTTCATCACAACGACTTTGGAATTTTGAAAGTCGAACACCCTTTTTCAAGATATAGCATTTGCAACCAAATACTCTAAAATAGGAAATATTTGGTCTTCTTCCAACGAGAAGCTCATAAGAGGTCTTTTTCAAGAGACGATACAAATAAAGCCTATTTATTGCATGGCAAGCGGTATTAATGGCTTTCGCCCAAAAACTATCGGAAGTGCCATACTCATCAAGCATATTTCATACCATTTCAATTAATGTTCGATTATTCCGTTCCACAACTCCATTTTGCTCCGGAGTGTAGGTGGCGGAAAGTTCGTGCTTTATTCCAAGTTCATCACAATAATCTTCAATTTTTGTATTTTTGAACTCAGAACTGTTGTCACTACGAATCTTCTTAATTTTAAAATCAAATTCATTTTGAGCCCTTTTTGCAAATTTTTTAAAGATACCGGAGGTTTCGGATTTATCATCTAGAAAGAACACCCAAGTATACCTTGAATAATCATCAACAATGACTAAGCAATAAGAATTTCCTCCAATGCTCTTATAGGTTGTTGGGCCAAACAAATCCATATGTAAGAGCTCTAATGGTCTAGATGTGGACATGATACTTTTTGAAGGATGAGAACTAGCCACTTGCTTGCCGGCTTGACAAGCGCTACAAAGTCTATTTTTCTCAAACTTTACATCTTTCAAGCCCACAACTAATCATTTTTAAAAAAGCTTTTTGAGTTGGATCATCCCAACATGAGCTAGTCTTCTATGCCATAACCATCCTAGAGATGTTTTTGCAATTAAACAAGTTTGAAGACATGACTCATTTGAGGTGAAATCAACCAAATACAAATTTCCAAATCTAAAACCTTTGAATGCTAAAGAATTATCATTTTCTTTAGAGATCACCACTCTATTCTTTGAAAATGTGCAAATAAGACCTAGATCACAAATTTGAGCAACCGATAACAAATTAAAATTTAAAGTTTCTACTAAAGAAACATTTGAAATAGAAAGGTCATTTGAGATAGCGATTTTATCCAAACCCAATACCATTCTTTTGCTATTGTCACCAAATGTTATCTTGTCATTTTGCCCATTCCCTACTTCAAAAGTGGTGAACATTTTCCTATCACCGGTCATGTGTTGAGTGCATCCGCTATCCAACACCCAATACCGTCCACCGGTTTTGTAGTTTACCTACAAAAGAGAATCAAGTATTTTTAGGTACCCAAATTTGTTTGGGTCCTTGGAGGTTAGTAACCAAGGCTTTGGGCACCCAAATGGCATTCTTTTTACAGCCAAGTATAGGAGTGCCAACAAATTTAGCAATTATTTTGCCAAAACTATCTTTCTTAAGCACATAGCAAGAGTCATAAATGTTATTTTTAGTTGTTTTATCCAAGAGGCAATTATTTGATAGATGACCTACCTCATGACATTTATAACAAAGCTTCCCATTTGATTTAACGAAACGAAGAGCTTTGTTATTAATCTTTTTGCCCTTCTTAGGAACATATCTTAGGCCCTGTTCGTTTCGGCTTAGGCTTTTTGGCTTTTGGCTTAAAGCTAGCTTTTTGGCTTAACGAGCTTTTAAGCCGTCTGCTTTTAAGCCAAGACATGCTGTTTGGTATCCTGGCTTTTTGATGGGTTGGATAGTGTAGCCAGGGTTCACAAAACCGGTGAAAACTGCGGTTTTCGAGCGTATCACTGTGGTTCGATATCCAAAACTGCTCGGTAAACCATTTTAATTTAAATTTAAAAAAATCAAAAAATTTGAAAAAATTTATGCGTTGAAAACCGCTCGAAAACCGTTGAAAAACCACGGTTTTCGCTCGAAAACTGTTTCTTAAAAACTGAGCGGTTTCTCGCGAAAAACCGAATGGTTTTTTATTTTTTTATTTCTTAACCCTTTGGTTTCTGACGGTTTTCGAGTGATTTTTCGAGCGATTTTTGCGGTTTTTGAATTTTGAACAATTTTTTGAAATTCGGTTTTGTGAACCCTGGGTGTAGCTTATTGCTAGAAAGTTTGAAATACCCTTTAAGGTTGTAAGGACTTTTCTTATGTACTAATTTATCTAATACAAATGTTTTATACTTTTTTCACCGAATGTCGTATTGAAAAACATAGATTAATCTTGAGATCAAACTTCATTATGAGCATAATTATTTATCAACTTGATCCGGGTCGGTGGAGGAGAAAGGAGGCTAAGGACGGCGGAGGAGGAAGGAGGTCGAGGACGGCAGAGACCGGAGCGGCGGAGGGAGAAGGCATGTCGCACAGGGGAGCGAGAGAAGATAAGGAGAAATGAGGAGATGGGAGAAGGATTCTTGAGTTTATATATGATGGCATTTGGTGGGTAATTTTGGAGACTTCTAGTGGCAAAGGGTTATTTCATCCCAAAAAAGCACCTCTCACCTGGCTTTTGGCTTATAGTTATATGGAGGCTTTTGGCTTTTTTTAAGCCTGGCTTAAAAGTCAGTCATTTGTTTCGGCTTTGGCTTTTCTGCTTTTAAACCAGTGAAAAAGCCGAAACAAACAGGGCATTAGTCCTTCTTTATTGTAGGAGCATCTTTGACCATTCAAGATTTTATTAAGAGTGTCTTTACCCTTAAAACATCTATCAATACTTTTGCTAAGTTTGTTCACTTGTTCCTTAAGTTCATTATTTTCTACTACTAGGTTTTCATGGCATGAAGTAGAACTAGAGCATGAAATTGATGGCATATCAAATAAATCACCACAAGAGGTAGATATGCTAGTTTTTGATATACAACACGAATCGATTTCTAGGCGAGATACATCATCGATAATTTTACAACTAATGCCTATATCATTTTGAGACTTTGAATGATCCTTAGTAAGGAGAGTCTCATGAGCTTCTTTTAGCTCCTTATAAGAATCTTTAAGGGAAAGGTATTCTTTTCTCAAAACTTTATGTTTAGACTTTTCTTTACCAAGATACTCATTCAAATCCTCAAGCATATCCATTAATTCATCATAGGAGGGTTCATCATCATTTGTGTTTACCTTAAAATCTCCTTTTGCCATAAGACACAAGGGAGTGACGAAGGGAGATGAAGTCTCCTCAATGGTGATGCCGGCAAGACCCTTCTTCTTTGGAGGTGTATCATCCTCGGAAGAGTCGGAATCCGAATATTCTTCTTCGGAGTTCCACTCTCCAATGTGAGCCTCGCCTTTCCCATCTTTATTCAACTTCTTGAAGAGCTTCTTCTTCCTATGAAAGAACTTCTTCTTCGAGGGGGACTTGTTTTTGTCTTCCCTTTTCTTTGGACATTTTGAGGGAATATGTCCCTTCTCATCACACTCATAGCACCGGATATTTGCATATCGGTTGGTGCTAGAGTATTGTCCCTTCTTGAATTTTTGAGGACCACTTGTGCTTGAGCGCCTCTTCATGAATTTTCTCATTCTTCTTACAAGGAGAGCCATTTCCTCCTCGGTGTCTTCATCATCATCGGAGTCATTGAGCATCTCATCTCTTGATTCCGCCTTTGCTTTGAAGGCGATGTTCTTCTTCTTCGAAGAGCTTTGCTCCAAAAGCTCTTCCTTGTCCTTCTTGTAAAGCTCATTGGTTATGAGATTTCCAAGGAGTCCTGTTGGTGTCATTCTTGGTAACTCCAGTGAGTTGAGAAACAACGTCATCAAGGTCTCATATTTTTTCGGAAGAGCCCTAAGCATCTTACGAATAATGTCAAAATCGGTTAGTGATGCTCCAAGGCCCTTGAGCTCATTTACTATGCTGTTCAATCGTGAATACATTTCATTGATGTTTTCATGAGGCAACATAATAAATCTCTCATATTTGATTCGAAGCATATGCAATTTGGCTTCTTTAACTGAGGATGTGCCCTCATGAATTTCCGAGAGGGTTGTCCAAATCTCATGAGCGATTTCAAGATTGCTCACTCGATTGAACTCATCCGCGTTCAAAGCGCAAAAAAAAGCATTCATAGCTTGAGCATTAAGATGAGTGTTTCGCTCCTCTTGGTCTAATGTGAGTGTGGGATTGACCCCCGGAGTGAAACCTTCAACTACAATTCTCCATATGCTAGGACTCATGGCCTTAAGATAAACGGTTATGCGAATTTTCCAATAAGCATAATTTGTACCATCGAAAAATGGCGCCTTGCCTATTGACACCCCATCGCTAGCCATCCTTACTCTTTAGGCGGTGAAGCCCCAAAAGAGAGTCCAAGCTCTGATACCACTTGTAGGATCAAGGATAACCGACTAGAGGGGGGTGAATAGGAGGTTTCTAAATTTTTTGACACTATTTAGAAATTACGAAAGACAATAAGATATAGAGATGCAATTATGAATGACACACTCAAATCTCTTGCAATTACTTAAGATACTATGTCGATTCAAGTGTAGCAAATATACTAGCGAGCACAAAGACTATCAAGAGTATGCTATTAATGAAATAGATTCTCAACAATGAAGAATACCAATCACAAATAAATAGGAGACAAGAAATTTAACCCGTGGTCTCGGAAACTTGTCGATCTCCCCTACTCCACGTTAAGGTGACTTGAACCACGTCAAGCCGGCTCCACTCGCTTGAGCCTTCCTCGATCACTAAGGTAGTTCTTCCCCGCTTCGGGTAGGCGAACTCCGGCCTTCACAACTTGCCGGGGCTTCTCACAATCTTCGTTGAGAAGCTCACCGTGCACGATCGCCACCAAGACGTCTAGGAGGCGGCAACCTCCAAGAGTAACAAACCTTGACGCTTGCTTGTGATCAAGTATCGGTGTCTAAAGGCTCAAATATGAAATGCAATACTCAACCTTGCTTCTCACACTCAAAAATGAAAATTGAATGCACAAAAGAGTGGAGACACTGGCCTCTAGAATGCAGGTGGGGAGGTATTTATAGCCTCCACCAAACTTTCTAGCCGTTGGAGCTCGAAATGGGCAAAAATCTATTTTTTCGGTGCTGCCGCCCATGTAGGACCGGTAGCACCGGGCTCCACTTCAATGGCTAGAACAGTGCATTTAATGCACTTGCCTGAGACCGTTACAAAAGGTCCGGTGCTACTGCCCAACTAGGACCGGTAGCACCGGGTTCCATTTTATTTTCTTTCTTCGAAAAGAGATCTCTCTGGAATTTGAGCACCGGGTTGGTCCGGTAGCACCGGGCTATCATGGGCGGTAGCACCAGGCTACAAACATGTCCAAAACATACCCCTCTATAATTTTTACACTGGGTTATAAGTCCGGTGCTACCGCTGGCCGGTAGCACCGGGCTACCATGGGCGGTAACATCGGGCTACAAAACGCCCAAAAGAAGCCCTTCTCTGGAATTTCCACACTGGGTTAATATCTGGTGCTACCGATAGTCCAGTAGCACCGGATTACCATAGGCGGTAGCACCGGGCTACCAGAACCCAGAAAGGAGCTTCTCTAGAATTTTCATCTTGCCCTCTTGGGCGGTGCTACCAGCAAGACCCAGTAGCACCGTCTTTGCCATGTCAGAGTTTGTGCATTTCAGAGACTGATTAGTTTAAAAAGATTTTCTATATAGGAACTTATATATCATCAAGCATTCATTTGAATATGTAATTTGAGCCTTTAAACCCTAAATGACATCAAGATAAGCATCAAGATCCCTCTTTATAGTACGGCCCTAATTCTAGCAAACCGATCTTTCTTCCAAACTCCAAGATCGAGAAAAGACTAGAAAAAGAACCTTATAATTATACCTTTTCATGATCTTGACATATTTGATCTTCCCTTTGTACTTTTCTTGGTATTTCCATGGTCATCAATCTTGGGATTAACCTACTTTCAATATTCTCAAGAAAAGTATTAGATCATATAACAAAGTTGTCATTAATTATCAAAATCAAAACACCATGGGTGCCTAGATGCTTTCAATAAGGGCACAAAATCAAGTAGTGACCAAAGGAACGGGTTGAGTAATGAGAGACGGTCCTAGTGCTCACCTTAAATAGGCTTAGGGTGCCTCAGAGAGATAGAAACCAACTGAGAAATGGAAATGTCCAAACCGAAAGGAACAAGAATTTCTCACGAAAAAGAAGGGATTATACCAGGAAAATTGAAGGGATTAGATGAGGATAAGATTGCCCACGAATGGAAAATGAATTCGGGGAAAAAACTGATCTACCAATATTTAAGTTTTATTTTTCTCTAATAAATTATTTTATAAATCTCAAAACAGGAAAAACCCTTTTAAAAATCTATAAAAATTTAGTAAAAATCTCAAAAATTTAGAATTAAATAATTAAACACTATTATGCAAAATTTTGGATGTTACACCCATGTTGTCTAGTAGCTACACACCTAAATTCAGTTAATAATCGTGTGATGTCTCTCCACCAAAAAGACCCACAGACTGAAGTTGAATGAGCAATTTGATTCATACAATATTTATTCTACACTAACTTGACCCAAGGAATCTCATGTTTGTTATAAAAATTGTGCATGTGCTTGAGTAGTAGAGCCTTATTTGAATTTCCAAGTTTAAAACTCCTAAGCATCATTTATCTTTTGGTTTGAACGCCATCTCCCAAGCTGTTAGAGATTTGCTGTGAGCATGGAGATCACCTGATCCTCTCCAAAGATAGTATTTGTGCGCTTAGTCTAAATGATTAATGATAGTCTTGGGTAGCTTCAAGGAGTACATATTGTGAGTCTGCAGCATTTGAGTAAACTCAGAATTTACCATTGTTAATCTGCCTCCATATGACAAAAGAGCTGCACTACTTGAAAGTCTCCTTTCTATTATACCTTCTAAAGGGAATAGATGTTGAACAATTGGCTTTATTGTACCTAGAGGTAGTCCCAAGTAGGTGAAAGGGAGCTTTCCCACCGAAAAGCCTAAAACTCTTGCCATAATTTATAGCCAGACTTCACTAACATTGACAAGCACCAAGAATGGCTTGTGATAGTTAAATTTCAATCATGTTAAAAGAGTGTAAATGTGCAGGATCCCTTTTAAACATATTAATTATCTTAATATTTCATAATTCTTCCAATAGGAATTGGTAACTTGAGAATTCCACTTCTTGATGCTACATTAATGATGGATTGTAGTAGGTCAGCAGCCAAGACAAAATTAAGGATGAAAGTTGATCTCCTTGTCTCACCCCTCTTTTGCAATGAAAACTTTTCCTAGGGTGTCATTAAGTAGGACCGAAGAGGATCAATGCTAGAGATCCAAGAAATCTATTTATCAGAAAAATCCTTTTGTCTCACAATAGCAATGATAGTGGAATGTTTTATTCAGTTTGCCACTTTGTTGATATTGATGAATGTACTCAAAAGATGAAGCCAAACAATCTAGAATAGTTCTGGTATTTAAAAAACCATACTAGTTTTGATGAAACAATTGAAGGATGATGAACTGTAATCTGTTTACTAACAATTTTGTTAGCAATTTGAAAACAAAATTTAATAAGGATATAGGTTTGTAGTCATTGACTATCATAGGAGAGTTCCTTTCTTAGGCTCCTCTAATATCTATATCACCATCATGGAAATCCTTACAAAGGTTATAGAAATCTTGAGCAATAATATGCCACTATTTTTTCTTGAACAAGTCATTAAAAACATCAGGACTTTTGCTTTGTAAAATGATCACAAAGGTGATCCAGACTAGGGACTCTTGGATTAGCTCTTGCAGATTAAAAAAACATTATTTCCTTTCCTTCAAAGATAGCCAAAAGAAAGCTATTGTTTTATCATTATGATTTATCACTATTCTTCCATCTTCCAATAATAATTGATGAATTGAATTTTTTTCCATATATTTCTGTGGCAATTGATTCTACCTTCAATCCTAGAATGCGATCTTATTGGAGCACCTACGATTCAATTCAAGATCTCGATTATAACAACCTTGTTCATTGCTTTTTTTACACTAAAATAGTGATTTAAATTGTGGGCTATAATGGCGCCTAGAGTGGTTTTTGCTCTTAGAACGCTAAGATATAGTATACACATACTATTATAGCTACAACTACTATAGCGTTAATAGCAGTTCGCTATAGCGGTTAGCGTATAGCAAAAATAGTGGCCGTTATGCTTTGTTTTATAATTATTTAGACTTGTGAACAATTGTTTGATATGTGAATTGTATAATTAGGCTTTTTAGCTAAAAAATAATCGAAGAAAGGTATCTCATAAGTCCAAATTCTAATTCGAAAATAGCAAAGTAATTCTATAAAATTAGATCTATCATACCTTATATTATAGCTGAAGACATTGCCAGCCAAAGAGAGCTGTCACGTCACCTCCCTCGCGCAAAGGCCCTCCTTAAAATTTGAAATTACGTTCAGGTCTTTCCGTCGGTTTTCTAACAAAATAGACCCCAAAAATCAAAATTACGTTTAGATCCCTCCGCGGTTTGCGTTCAGGTCCTTATATCGGTTTTAAACAGAATGGACCGGAGAAAAAACGAAATTACGTTTAGATCCCAAAAAAAGGTTTTTTTGCTGGATTGATCCAAAAAAAACGAAATTACGTTTGTCCGTCTGTTTTTATTTTTAAAAAAATCACAGATCTACCGATGGCTTATAGCAATCCACGTATTCGACGACGGCTCCTAACAACCCATATTTAAAAAAACCAAGAAAACCGAAATTACGCGAAAAAGAACTCATGTTTTCGCATCGGTTTTCCAAAAAAAGGAGCCCACGGTTCCACAGATTCAACGACGGCTCCTAGCAATTCGCAGATTCACCGATACCTCCTAGCAACCTATTTTTTAAGAAAAAAAACCCGAGAAAATTGAAATTACCCTCCGTTTTTTTTAAAATCCACAGATTTACCGATGTCTTATATCAATCCACATATTCGACGACGGCTCCTAACAACCTATTTTTTTAAAAAAAATAAGAAAACCGAAATTACGCTAAAAAAACACATGTTTTTGCATCGGTTTTCCAATAAAAAGGAGCCCGCGGTTCCACAGATTCAACGACGGCTCCTAACAATTCGCAGATTCACCGATGGCTCATAGCAATCTATTTTTTTAAGAATAAAAATCCGAGAAAACCGAAATTACACAAAAAGAACCCACGTTTTTACAGATTCGACGACGACTCTTAGAGATTCTGCACCACACAAAGGTGATCCGTGGTGCCGCAAATTCGCCGATAACACCTAGCTAGCACATTTTTTTAGAAAACCCCAGAGAAAAAACGAATTCACGTCTACGTCCGCAGACCTATTTTTTCAGAAATAATCATCGAATCAGATTTCTCGCGGCGCAGTAATGCGCAACCAAATTTCACATAACACGTCGCAGCACTAATATTACGTATGAGTGATGATAGCAAGTCACCAAACAAACAACAAAAACTAGTAGAACAAACAGAAACATATTGATGCGGCACAGCGAGAAGGTGGCGGCGCGGCGGTGTCGTTCATCACCAGATACGCGAACCGCCGGAAACTCATCGTCCAAAGTTCGAATTGACAACTCATCGTTGCGCTGTCAACAGTTGACGGGGAGAGGAATCGCGTGTCCCCCGGTGAAAACGGATTGGATATATTCTACCTTATATTTTTACTTTAGATTTGAAATCGAATACAAATATCTCGAATATAGATATGGATTTTTTTTATACTAGAGTGGATGTGAATTGGATTTGATTTGATAACAAATAATTTGACAGATACAACGTATATGAAGAAAATATATAACTTTAGCAACGAAAGTGTTAAATTATAGTATCTACTAGATAATTATTTATCCTACTTGACAACATAATCATAATTAAATATAAATTCATATTATAAATTAGTCAATCACTTAAAAACCATATATGATATTAGAAGAAATTGATTTTTTATCGGATTGCTGTTGATTTGTCGGAAATCTTTCAAAAATCCTACTAAATACGAATATAGAGCGGATATTACTGTTCTCATATTTTAACTTATATTTCTCAGATATGGATAATATTGGATACAGATTGAGACTAAAAAATAATATTTCATGTAGATTTTTTCAGATACGACGTCGGATCATACGAGAATTACCCGTCCCATTTTCAACAGCTAGAGTCAGTGCGTCGAGCTGCTTGGGCCGATCAAGGTGGGCTCAATCTGGTAGCATCTAAATAAACCAAAACAATCGTAATGGGCTGAGCGCCTGAGTAGGTCGGATCAGCCAATCGGGCATGCGAAATTACGCGAGAGGCCAACACAAAGACGCCCTTCCATTTACGGAAAAATAAATCCACACGAAATTCAAACACGACCAACCTCCATTTCCATCTCGCCGGCCATCCATCCACTCTACCTGCCATGGATCACGCCGCCGAGCATCTTGACCCCGCCGCCCCAGCGCCCGCGCCGGTCTCCTCCTCCGCTGCCGTCGCCGAGGTCAACGCGTGGCTGGTCTCCCTTGCCGCGGAGGGCGGCGGCGGAGGGGGAGTCGCGGGAGGGCGAGGCGGCGGCGGCGGCGCAGCGGCCCCGGAGCTGTCGCTGGGGCCCGAACCCACGCCGCGAGGGTGGCCTACCTCCGCGCGCTCACGGCGGCGTCCCAGGCACGGTCCCGAGCGGCCGGGATCGCGGCCGCGGGGCTGCGCGCGCAGGCCGCGGAGTACCGCGCCGAGGCGGCCCGGCTGCGGGAGGCGCTGGAGCGGGCTGGCCTCGCGCGGGACGCTCTCCCGCCGCCAGCCGCCGCGGCCGGGCGGGCCGTCGCTGCTGTCGCTAACCTCCTCGCCATCGGTGACACCGAGATGAGCAGGTGACTCGCTGGGGCTAGGGTTCTGAGTTTGTTTTTGTCTCTCTCTCATCGACGCACTGAGTGAGAGATCTGTTGCTCTGATGAGTAGATTTGTTCGTGGTTTGCAATTTCATCATCGGCATTGGATGAATCCGGACGAATGTGCCATGTCAATGAGCAAGGTGTTGGGGGCATAGTTACCAGAAATGCGGTTGCTCAGAGTCGCAATATGGGATACGGGTTCGCGGTTCGCCATTTTTTCTCCTAATTTCCACTTTGAATAGGATCCCATACCCTAAACCGTTTCAGGTCTACAAATGCAATTCACGATTGGTGGGGTTTACAGCAAATCCGGTAACTATGGTTGGGGGACTGTTGCTGGGGGTATTGGCCAGATAGAAAAAACAGGGCATGACTGGAAGCCCTGCTAGCTTTTCGTTTATGCTTGACATTCCTACGGACTGAAATTTAGTTTAAGATTACCTGTAGTAACTAGAAGCAAACATCTGGAGTGTATTTCTGCCCTCAGCGTAGTGGATACAAGAGAACGTTCTTAATGCAACATTCAAGGGGTGCTTGCATCCAAATTTGCAATTTTATTGTCTACTCTGAAAAAACTGGTGAACTGCGAATAGTAATGTTTAGTTGTAGTAGTTAGTATTCTGGTGATTCCTTTTCTTTGCTTAATCGTTTTCTGATAGGTTTTGGAATGGTGGTTATGCAGCTTTGTGGTGGCCAGTGCAGACTTGTCGTTGAGGAGAGCAGAGGTGGAGGAGAAGAGGGACAGAGTACATAAAGAGTCAAAGGCACTTCTGGATTACACCAGGAAGGCCATAACCAAGCTTACTGAGCTCAAGAAGTGAGTTTTTAGTTGACTTCAGGAGTGCTTACTAATCACCACCACCCATATTTCCTTTGAAAATATGATAAACTCTGTCATTTTTAGGATGCTGGAAAAATTCAAAAATGATGTTGAGAAGCAACAGATGGAGCAAATGGTGGACTGGCAGACAAAGCTGGTGATGATGGATTCAAAGGAACGACAATACATCCTCCAAGTCTCAAATTATAAGGTGACTAGCATTTTTTGTTTCACATGTTGTGTAATATTTAGGGTTCATCTTATATTGTTCATGTCATCTGTTACCTAGTGGATTGTCTATTGGGGCCAATTTTGCATATTACTTGGTACGACAATGTTGTCTTTTTAGGAAATCCACTTTGATTCCTTTTATATCCATTGTCTTTTTTTACCAGGCAATGCTTAACCGGGTGGGATATACACCGGAAATCAATCATGGTGTGCTGATGGAAATGGCAGAACATAAGAAGGATCTTGAGAGGAAGACTAAACCCATTGCGGACACATTGAGAAGCTACCAGGACTTGCCTCCAGTATGCCTTTTGCCTTCTGTTTTGTTCCTTTTCTTCTGTTGTAAATCTCTGCTTATTCTTGGGTATTTTGGACAATTGTTTTCAGGATAAAGCTCTAGCTGCGCTATCTATAGAGGATAAAAAGAGGCAGTATGCAGCTGCAGAGAAGTACCTTGAAGACGTGTTGCAATCTGCTTTAACCACACCCGGCTTATGATGTGCGTGTGATTAAGTGCATAGTTTTGTTTGGTGTGTCTTATATGCTGTCACTGATTGAAGGTGTAGCAGTCATTGACTTTCTTGTAACTTGGTTCTTTACTCCTGTAAATCCATACTCTAGTGTTTTTTCAACTACGGCAAATTGGCCAATCTTCACCGTAGAAACTAAATTCTGTTGCAGTTACAATGCTAACGACAACCAAGACGCAATCTCTGGAGAACAGTTTGGCCTATTTGTTTATTTTTGGCATCAACGTGTATGTGACTTTAGATGGGCATGGTGATCGTGTTAGATCCCCTTGCCTACTGATCGCCAGGCGTGAGATCGATCCGAGTGCTAAGCAAAAGATGAAGAACTGGGAGAAACATGAAGAACTCAGAATAGGGAAAGTGTTTCGTGTTACTCAAGACATTTTCATCTCTGCTCTCTAGCATTCGGTTACAGCATATTTATACCCAGACATTCAGAATTTACTCACTCAGGATTACATAAGTTTCCTCTGTAAAACGACAAATGATAGCTACAGTAAAAACACTCGCCGTTGGATTCACCGATGGATTCCCTCCAGTCTAATCGCAGCCAGTCCTTGGGCGATACTGAAGTCGCTGAATCGGTAGCAATGTCGCCGACTTCGCTTGCTGTTCTTCTTCTTGCCTGTCAACTATGACATTACCCTCCCCTGCAGACATTGCTTGTCCCCAAGCAATTGGCGTAGGAAAACGAGACTTTAACACATTTAAGTCTTCCCAAGTGGCTGATTCGGCGGCAATACCGGACCATTTGATCAGTCCTTGAACAATCGCTGAATTACCTCTCTTAACAAGCCGGTGGTCCAAAATTTCCTCAGGTTCAGTGGATGTGCTGTCCAAATCAACTATCTTGGGTAGGTCTGCAAACACTGGAGTATAATTGGCAGTGAATGGCTTCAACTGTGACACATGAAAAACGGGATGAAGCTGACTAGAAGAAGAAAGGTCCAACTTATAAGCCACCTGACCAATTTTTTCCAAAATGTGAAATGGTTCATAGTATTTATAAGATAACTTGGGATAGGGCCGATTTGCCAAAGAAGACTGTGCATAAGGCTGCAATTTCAGTAAAACTTGTTCTCCAACCGAAAATTGCCGTTCACTCCTATTTTTATCCGCTTGCATCTTCATCCGATTCTGGGCTGTCGCCAAATCTTTGTTTAATTACTTCCGGTACCTTATGCGTTCTAATGACATCTCATTCACATCTTCACAAGCAGCAGAGGAAACAGATGAAATGGTGCCGTAATTGGGTTCACAACCGTAAAGCACTCTGAATGGTGAACACCCCAGTGATGAATGAAAACTTGTGTTGTACCAGAATTCGGCCAGCGCTAACCACCGTCTCCATTTATGCGGCGCCGTGTGCACGAAACATCTCAAATACATTTCCACACACTGATTAACACGTTCACTCTGCCCATCCGTCTGGGGATGGTACGCAATGCTATGTTGCAATTTCGTGTCCATCGCCTTGAATAATTCCTTCCAAAAGAGACTAGTAAAGATACGGTCCCGGTCAGATGTGATTGACAATGGCACTCCATGGAGCTTTACAATATTTTCAATGAACACCAGTGCTACTTTCTGAGCTGTGAAAGGATGTTCAACGCCAAAAAATGAGCATATTTGGTCAGACGATCTACCACCACCAAAATGACAGTGCACCCGTCTGACACAGGGAGACCCTCAATAAAATCCATAGTCACCTCTTGCCACATGGATGCCGGAATTGGGAGTGGTTGCAGAAGACCCGCCGGTTTGACACGCTCGCCTTAGCTGGCGGCGGACATCGCATTGTTGGATGAACTCCTTCACCTCCGTTTCATCCGGACCAATGAAAAGATTTACAGTAGGCGTTGATATGTAGCTTTGTGTTCGGAATGTCCTCCTATCGCACTCGAATGAAACACGGTGATCGACTTTGTACGAGCAATGAGTTATTTCCAACCCATATACGACCCGATCGAATGATTCCTTGATTCAAACTGAAATCTTGCTCATCTGGGGAATGAATTGCTAGTTGTGAGAGTAGCTGCTGGGCTTCTCCATCTGTGGCATAAGAATTTATCACTTCCTGAATCCACATGGGTTGGATGACGAATTTGACCTGCAATTGCATAATTTGGCCCCTGCGAGATAAAGCGTCGGCCACCACATTCTCTTTGCCTTTTTTATACACAATGCGGAACTGTAAGCCCATCAACCGAGCCATTGCTTTTCGTTGCATATCTGAATGAAGGTGTTGATCTGCCAGAAAACATAAGCTTTTATGATCTGTGCGAATCAGAAATTCTTGGCGCTGCAAATATGGTCTCCACCGTTCAACTGCTAGAACGAGTGCTAAAAACTCCTTTTCATAAATGGACAGTCCTTGATGCACCTTGCTTAAAGCTTTGCTTAGGAATGCAATGGGATGCCCCTGTTGTAACAGAACTGCTCCCGCACCGACAGCACAAGCGTCTGTCTCAACTTCGAAAGTCTGTTCAAAATCCGGCAACTTCAACACTGGAGTAGAAGCCATGGCTTGTTTCAACTGAATGAATGCCTGATCTGCAATAGAATCCCAAACAAATGCCTTCTTTTTTAACAAATTAGTGAGTGGTTTTGCCATAATACCATACCCCTTCACAAACTTCCGATAGTATCCAGTAAGACCCAGAAATCCGCGTAATTCTGATATGTTTCCTGGTGTCGGCCAGTTGACCATTGCTTCAGTTTTTTGAGGGCCAGTGGAAACACCCTGACAAGAGATAATATGACCCAGATACTCGAGCTGCTGCTGAGCAAAAGCACATTTAGAGCGTTTAACAAAAAACTGATGATCCTGTAAAATCCCAAGAATCACTGATAGGTGCTGCACATGAGATTGCAGATCAGGGCTATATACCAAAATATCGTCTATAAAAACCAACACATACTTCCTCAGATATGGTGTCAGAATGGAGTTCATCACACATTGAAATGTAGCCGGTGCATTCGTCAACCCAAATGGCATCACTCGAAATTGGTAGTGCCCTTGGTGGGTCTTGAATGCGGTCTTGTGTTCATCCTGTTCAGCCATTCGAATTTGATGGTAACCGGCCCTGAGATCAAGCTTGGAAAAATATTGAGTCCCTGCTAATTCGTCCAAGAGCTCATCCACCACGGGCATCGGAAACTTATTCTTCACTGTTAAATTGTTAAGGCGACGATAATCCACACAAAAACGCCATGACCCATCTTTTTTTTAACTAAGAGCACTGGAGAGGCAAAAGGACTCACACTTGGAATAATGATGCCGGACTGAATCATTTCCGCAACTTGACGCTCAATTTCGTCCTTGTGTAAAGGCGAATATCTATATGGTCTAGAGTTCACAGGAACAGCATCAGGAAACAATGGTATAGTGTGATCATATAATCTTTTTGGGGGCAAACCCTGTGGTTCAGCAAACACAGGTGCATACTGCTGCAAAACTGCACCCACTTCACTCGGAATGTTGTCTTCTGCCTTATCGATATCTTGTTGTAAAAGCGCCCAAGCCAAAACGTTATTACTTTTTCTCCATTTGTCCAACTGATCCATTGTCACCTCAGCCAATGTGTGGTGAACTGTATCAGTTAAGCCACGCAAGGTGATTTGCTTGCCCTTGTACTCAAATTGCATCGTTTTATCCTACCAATTGCAGACCATGGGACTGTACCTCCGCAACCAGTCCATACCCAAAACAGCATCATAACAACTGATTTCCAATATCTTAAAGTCCATGTGAAACGTGTGACCTTGCGTCCACCATTCCAACTTGGGAATCCAACTATTGCAAGCCAAGGCTGCACCATTCGCCACCTTCACTCAGACCGGTTTGGTCTTTTGAGGACAACAGCCCAACTTGTGCGAGAAACTCCCATTGAGGAAGCTATGGGAGCTACCCGAGTCAACCAGGATTAGCATCACTTGATTTCTGACCAATGAGAGTAGCGGATGTTTTCATTGTTTTAGAACCAGCCAAAGCTGTGACAGAAATATGAAACATCTCTTCCTTAGCCAACTCTGCAGTTTCTAACAAATCCAACACGTCATCCGATAATACTTCATCATGTTCTTCCAGGGTGAGGGCTTGCAGTTGGGGCTGTGGCCGCTTCTTACAATGCAACTGATGATTTGGTTCATACTTGTCCCCGCATTGATAACAAAGCCCATTCGCTTTCCGATATTCCTTCAACTGTCGAGCTTTCCACAACTCTCCCTGTCCCAGCTTCAGATTGGTATGGGCTGTGTCAGTTTTATGATTCGCAGCTGTCTTTGCCTTCCAGAATTTCCCTCGAGTAATAATGTCCTGTTGAACACTAGCTAACAGCGCTGCTTGGTCCACAGAACCTGGAATTAATCCTTGTACTTTCGTCTGCAATTCAGGTTTCAAACCATTAACAAAATGGGACACAAACAGCTCCTGGTCATAATGTGGATTATGCAGAGAAATATCATACATAAGTTCATCAAAATGTGTTTTATACTCGTCCACCGATCCACCCTGTCTAATTTCCAACAATTCATTTAAAAGCCGACGATGATCGAATGCTCCAAACTTGTCCTCCACAGCTTGAATGAATTGGTCCCAATCTCCCAAAATCTGCTTCATCTTATACACTTGGAGCCAGCGAGTTGCATTACCCTCCATGTGCAGGGTTGCGGTCATAACCCACAACGCCTCTGGAATATTAAAAATTGTGAAATAATCGATGCATTTATCCTTCCATATTCGAGGGTTAGTGCCATCAAACTTGGGAAAATGTAATTTCGGTAAAGGTGTCTTCGATAAACCCATCCCTTCTTTCATTGTTCGAGAGTGAAACCCCATTGAAGCATTAACGGCCACCCCAGAAACAGAATGACTACTATCCTCCTCCACCCGCATCCGTGCGCCAGGACGATTCGGAGTATAGATTGCTTTGCTCTGTCCCATACCTGGATTATCCCCATGCCGCTGCACGTCCAGAAGCCGATCCGCATTAAGGCGTGCTACGGCCTGCCCCATAGCTTCCATCTGCTTGGAGAGAAGTTGTTGCTCTTTTGCGTGTTGCTCCACTGCCTTTGCCGTCAAATCCGTCCGCGCCAACAGCTGCTGTTGCATTGCATCGATCGTACCCGGCTGCGCGAACAGCAACTCAAGACTTTCTTTAATGGCGTCCAGCTTCTCCTCTGCTCGTCCCGACGTTTCCCCCATGGCGTCGAGGACGAACAAAGTCTGCACCGACGGTTTTGGAGGCGCCGTCGCGACCGATCTAAAGCCGAGCCAACGGATATCCGGAATCACGAGATCAATCGGATTCAACACGAACCCGAGATCCCCAACCTTCTTCTGGGATTTTACAGCTCAAGGCCCGATCGAAACCAAAATCTGATACCAAGTGTTAGATCCCCTTGCCTATTGATCGCCAGGCGTGAGATCGATCCGAGAGCTAAGCAAAAGATGAAGAACTGGGAGAAACATGAAGAACTCAGAATGGGGAAAGTGTTTCGTGTTACTCAAGACATTTTCATCTCTGCTCTCTATCATTCGGTTATAGCATATTTATACCCAGACATTCAGAATTTACTCACTCAGGATTACATAAGTTTCCTCTGTAAAACGACAAATGATAGCTACAGTAAAAACACTCGCCGTTGGATTCACCGATGGATTCCCTCCAGTCTAATCGCAGCCAGTCCTTGGGCGATACTGAAGTCGCTGAATCGGTAGCAATGTCGCCGACTTCGCGTGCTGTTCTTCTTCTTGCCTGTCAACTATGACAGATCGGTGATCCATGGAATCAATAGATATGTATTTAAGGATTACCTGGAATGTGATGATCTAATGGATATACATATATTACATGGTATGCAGGTAGATTTTTCGATGGCCTTTTGTGTGTTATTGCATCTATATTCAAACTGCAAACTGTATTTTTTGTAATGGTCAAATCAAACTCAGAATGCTTGGATTAACTCTTTGTATTCTGTGACTTCTGTTAGAAGATTCATATTTGTTCAATCCAAATACTGGAACAAAAAATGTGCTGCTAGATTCCCTAGAATACTTCTTTCAAGTGACTTGAGTTGTTTTGTTTGCATATTCCATTGGCTAATGCTATAGCCCACTTTGCTACGAACTGAACTTGTAGATTAGATTTTGTGCCGAGCTGCCAAATAGGTTGGTTTAAATAATGAACTGTAGAAAAACTAAGGAAGATCCACACTTGGACAAATTTTGGAGAGCTTTCCATTGATGGTTCAACAGCCCCAAAGAAAATTTTGTTTATTTTCATCAAGGAAATTGTTTGGAATGAGGTTTATTCTCTCTTGTATTGTTGCATTGTGTGATACAACAGTTTATTGTTAGCATTACTTTTTTGGACCTTTGGAGACAGAAGACATCATGAAAAGGCGAGGACATAAATCTTTGGGAATATGCTCTACATGGAGAAATGCGTTACGAATTATTTTTAGATTATGCTGTCTAACTATGTTCATAACACTCCTTTATGCTAACATTTGTTCTAACTGCAGAGTTATCTATAGTTGTCTTGGCCTCTTTCCTGTTGATTGTGCATGGTGTGTTGTGCAATATACAGTGAAAGCTTAAATACAAAGATGTTTTCAATTGCTATGTTAGCACTGTGAAGAGAAGGTTTGCAGAACTGGCGTTTCTTTCCTGGTTGACCTTACTGTTCAAGATAATTAGTTCTTTTCTTTTAATGAAAAAATTTGACACCACTGAATGTAACCGGTGAAGCACAAAATTGTGGACAGGAACGCAGTGCATTTGACTTCTCTGCATTCTTTCCATTGAAGAATCATGTTGTCGATTAGTTTTGAAATGCAGATTTCCATGCATATTGTTTACTGACTTCTATGAGCTGACTTTTATAACTGCCATTTTCTTTCCAAATCCTTGAACTGTCCATCTTTGTAGACATAGCTTTAAGCTTGTTTGGAGTTCATGGTTTGCTCTTCTTTTAGGTGTTTTGAGTATAATGAATTTGATATATTCACGTTTAAACATCTGCTTGTAGCATATGGATGTATAGAATAATCTTTGATGTAACAATTTAACCTTTTCATTCTACTGTATTGCATAATGTAATATTATTTCATCTTTAGCATTTGCTTTCTAAATTCTTGTCACAGTTAGCATCCCAAAAATGTGAGGAAAATGTATCATACAGAACCTAATAAACTTAGAATAACCCAAGTAGGGGCCATATAACTCCAGCTTATTTTCTGGGGCTGGAGCTGGAGGCTAGAACTTTCCCAGCAGGTTATAAATATTAAATATTATCATAACAAACTTATGCTTTCAGAAGCAAATATTCTAATGCTTCCATTCATGAATAGCTGCATTTTGAATTTCGAATAGTTCTGTTATGACCTACCTATACATTGAGTAATATGATACTACTCTTTATAAACATATTCTTTTCTGATTGTGTTGACAATGAAAGAAAATTATAAATGATACTGACTGGTGCTAACATGATAATATCTGTTCTGGCTAAAAATCTATCTGTAACTGTGTTGCCAATGTTTCCTTATTACAGTGCCTGGGATGTTCTTTGAAGGCTTGGCTGCAAAGCTGTTTCCAGTTCTACACCGGAGCAACGAAAAGAAGGGATGATGAAAAACATTACCACTGAAAGTAAGTGATCGTGGCATCGTGCACAACATTTGAGTGGCATGAACTAGGGGTGTAATCTGCTCGGATTCGGTGGATATCCTTTTTTCTGTATTCTAAACCATATTTTTTTGTTGGATAAGAAGTCGGATACGGATAATGCCGGATACGAATACGGCGCGGATAATATCGGTCACAGTTTCGAAGCGAATACGGAGCGAAATCGATATGGTACTAGATATTTTTCGTCGGATATCGTGCGAAAATAGATGTCATATAAAGCACACGAATAGCAATAATTAATTAACCATATGAGTTTGAATGCAAGAGCCAATTCATGTTGAAAGATAATACCGAGTATCTAGCATAACACGAAAGTAAAGCTATGCCATCGAGTAGTAATTTGTCAATGGATAGAAAAGGAGAGGAAAACAAGTTGAGAATGACATGGACATAAACAGCAGATTCGATGAAGCATGACAAAGCATGTGTACACAGACATTGTTTTCTGAAGCTAGAATGCCAAACTAAGCACGAATGCAAACCAAGTTAACTTGTATGAACAAACAGCTAGCTAGCTAGCACCTAGCAGCAGGCACTACTATTCCTAAACACGTTCCATCGGGACGGCTACCAACGGCGGCGTAACGGGCGGGCGGCGGATGCCGGTGTGTGCGGCAAGCGCCCAGCGCCCAGCGCTACTTGTCACTCGTACCTGCCGCCGGCCCACAGGTGGGCACACAGCAGCCGGAGCCGCCGGATACTCATCTTACTATTAGGCCACAGCCGTAGACACAGCCAGGCGTTTCGCTATTGGGCAGCCTAGTGCCGCTGGGCCAGAATACGTTTTCGGATATTCGAATTATTTTTTATGAAAATATCCGAAAATAATGTTGGAATATCTTGAGCCGAGTATACTGGTCTCTCGAATTTGAATCCGAATCAGAAAAAAAATATCTGAAATCGATGCCAAATCTGATTACTATCTGATATAACTATTCGAATTTGAGCCTAACACATCCGGTAGGTCGGTCGGTAATTATCCGATGCGATTGCATCTCTAGCCTGAACACATCACATTGGACTTTACACTTCTTACATTTAAGTATCATGCTGCGTACCTTATTTCAAAATTCGTATGGCCAAGCATATTTTTGCCAATTTAAATGGATTGACAGTCTTTAGGTGACACTACTTGCAACTACAAGATCGAATACCGATCGGTACAGGATGCCAGGCACAGCGCGGTGGCCGCCGTGTGGAAGGTCAAGTGCGCGTTTGACGTCGGCTCGGAGCGGATGCTGCGCGAGGAGGTTAAGGTGATCCACGAGGCCGTCCTGGAGCTCATCCGCAGCCGCAAGAAAGAGCGAGCTCTGGTCAACGGCAATGGCGCTAGCAGCTGGCGACGTGTCGCCTTTCAAGTACCCGATCTTCCAAGGTGGTCCGCGGACGTGCCTCGACAAGGAGATGGACTTCGTGCAAATGAAATTCGTCACCAACGCCGTGCTCCGCCGTTTTGAGCTCCGCCCCGTCGACGAGGGCCGCACGCCGGTGTTCTTGCCGCTGCTCATGGCGCACATGCCCGGGGCTCAAGGTGATGGTGAGGAAGAGGAGCGGCACACCCAACGGCTGAGAATTAGGTACTAGTATAACTCTCTGTATAAGTACCACAAAAGCAAAATCAATTACTCCGTAAGGATAATTTCATATGAAACAGGTATACCACCAATAAAATTTTATCGCAAAAAAGTGTTCATTGAGATAAAATACACGTGTAATTGAGTATTTTCGTACAAACTAGTCCAACAATAGTGACAAAGGTTACTATACTAATCTTATCCTTCAAACCAAACAATATCTCAAACCATCCAAGATCATCTCATTTAAGCAACTAAATAAAATCTTATACATCCTATTTAGGCAACCAAACACCCTCATTTACCATCCTATCTAGGATCGTCTCATCCATCCTGTACCATACCATCTCATTCACCCTCGTATGTCCAACCAAACACACCCTTAATAAATTTAGCACTTATCATGTTTTCTTCTTCTTTGATATATGCACTTCGATAGATTTTTGTTTGGGCCAGTCTTAGGGTGTGTTTGGTTGATTGTACCAAGTGGTACATGTATGAGATGGTTTAAGAAAAAAATCATTCATGTGTTTTGTTGTTTGAATAGAACCATCCCATCCTGGATAGTGTGATACAAATTTAAGGAATATTCTCTATAGATACTGAACCATTCCATTCACTTAAAACAATATAACCAAATGGTACAGAACCATTCCATCCCATTCAACCTCATCCCACTAACCAAACACACCCTTAATAAATTGGGTTGATACTACATTTGGTTTGGGCCTTGTGATTTTTGTCAGATGGCAACTAGGGTTGGGGGCATGTGTGGGCTCCAGCAGAATCATCCCACAGAATCTTTATTTCAAAAATATCTATGCTATAGTTATCGGATTTACAGTAAATCCTACAAATCGTAAATTGGTTTAGGGTACGAAGTTTATGATCGTAGTGTAAATTGAAAAAAAAGTACTAAATCGCAAATCGAATCTGTGAAATCATATGCTAAAAAATTGGCTTAGTAATAAAATTGGCATTGCAAAATGATTGTGTTCATGGCATGTGCTGTTTCAGATAATTTCTTGATATGCTTGTGATAGCATGATAATGGTTTTGCTTGATGCAATGCGCTCGTGTGAGTGGTTATATGGACCGATCTTGAGTCAAGTCGTGGGGTTGTGCTCGGAATTGTTTCTTGTTTGTTCTTGTGTAGGTGTTGCTTGAGGACGGATGTGGTCGATGATGGGACCGGAACTAGGTTCATGGAGGAACTGAGGTCTTAGTGGTCAAGGATGTCATGCGGGATGTTCGGGCTAGAGAACGGTGCACATGGAGGCTGGTTAGTCACGTGAGTGCGGCAGGTGGGCCGTACGCGTGTAATTGTAATCGTTTGGGGTAGTTTGCATGTACTGGACCATGTTGATCCAGGTGGACATGCATGTGAACTGTTGCTCATTATAAATAGGAGAGGGAAACAGGTGAGAGAGTTGAGTATTAGGGTTCGTACTCTTTTGTTTGGAGTACTATAATCAAACTAGACAAAAAAAAATCAATTTCTTCAGCCGACCGAGCAACCGAACACGAAGCAAACGATTCGGGAGACGGAGCGGAGGTCTGCAGTGAGCAATCAAAATTCGTGATGCTACAGTAACCATAATGTTACAGTGATTGTCGTGGTACTGTTCATGGAGAGGTTTTCCACTGTACCTTCATTTTGATTGCTCTATTTTGTTCTTATAGATTGATTTATTGTCTTTATTATTCAGCGAGTTTAATATTGATTTGATCTATCCAAAACCTTCCTAGGCATCAACTTAGTGTCTCTCAAAGTTTTGTTGGTTAATCATTTGTAGATTGTGATTAATCACGGAATTAGGGTTAGGTCAGTTTTCGTCATAATCTGTCACAGTCAGCTTACGAGGTTTATAACTTTTGATCCGTTTATCCGATCAAGACGATTATTTTTTGGTAGATTTGTATTGGAATCTAGTTTCTACAGTTCAAATTGCAAGTCAATCTGATGGTTGGATCTCCAGGAATTCATGATTTACCGAATGCATCTACTCTATTTTGTTGAATACGAAGCAATTATTTGAGTCCAAATTGGGGTGAATTTTTAGTAGATCAAAAATCTGATTTTAGCTTCCGCGCAATCATTCACTCCTTCTCTGATTGCTAGTTTAGTATATATCGATCCTACAAGTGGTATCAGAGTACGGTTTTTCTAATTTATCCTAACCGGTGATTAGATTCATGGATCGGTATTCAACAAAACCGTGTGTATTCGATGGTGTTGATTTTCAGTTTTTGAAGGCCAAGATGGAGGCGTTCATCCGGGCGTAGGGCTTCGCAATTTGGGAGAAAGTTTACAAGCCGTACAAAGTCCTGGAGAATGACAACGTCAACGACGCCAATCGCGCACATGTTGAAGCAAACAGCAAGGCTCGCAACTTGATCATCCAGGGCTTAGGACACAGCGACTTCGATCTGCATATCAGGTATGGAAATCTCTTCGTGATTATCATGAGGGTTCTAACACTGTCCAAGAGGTTCGTCAGGATATATATAAGAAAGAATACATGCGTTTCGAGATGAAACTTGGTGAGTCTGTAGATGACTTTTTGCACGCTTTAATAAAATTCTTAGCAATTTGCGTGCTGTTGGTGTTAGCTTTTCAGATACTGCTCATGCTAGACAAATGCTTAGTGCTTTGAACATGTCGGTGTGGGAGATGAAAGTAACATCTATACAACAATCTACTATCATGAGCACACTCACATTAGATGTTCTTTATTCTAAGTTGAAGACTCATGAATTAGATGTTCTTGCTAGGAAGGGTAATTCTAAATCAATTGCTTTAACCTCCCAATCTAGCATGTCTCATAATAATGCTTCTTCAAATTTTGCTTTGTCTTTCTTGTATTCACTAACCGATGAACAAATTGAGGAATTTTCGGAAGAAGACTTGGCATCACTCTCTTCTCGTTTTAATAAAGCTTTGCAGAATGTGAGAATGAGGAAGAGAGTTGGTGGTGGCCCTCCAAGATGCTATGAGTGTGGTGATCTCAACCACATTCGTTCAAATTATCCTAAACTTGCAGGTAAATCATCGAAGGAGGAGAAAGAGACAAAGTACAAGCGTTCGTTCAATGACAAGAAGAAAAGGAGCTTCCTAAATAGCAAAGTTGTGCATCGAGTTCTTTCAGCACTTAAACAAGTTAACTTGAGTGATGTAGACTCTGAAAGCAGTGATGAAGATACAATATCCAAAGGTAAGACGAGACAAGATTTGATGGGCTTGTGTCTCATGGCAAGTATGGACAACTCAACCGAAGATGAACTTGATAGTGAGGGAAACAAGGTAAATCCTTCTTACGATGAGCTTTCAAATGAAATTACGTTTCGATCCCAAAAAATGTTTTTTTTGTTGGATTGACCAGAAAAATGAAATTACGTCTATATCCCTCCGCGTTTTTTTTTCGCAAAAATTATATCCCTACGCGTTTTTTTCCAGACAAATCCACGTATTCGCCGATGGCTCATAACAGTCCGTGGATTCGACGACGGAAAAGACGAAATTACGTTTAGATCATCAGACCCATTTTTCCAAAAAAAAAAATCATCGACCAAATTTCACGCGCCGCAACATTATGCAACCGAATTTTATACGACGTAACGTAGCGCACGACCCTAACTAGTTGTTATTATAGAGGGAGTAAGGGCCTTAGGTTGTGGCCCTATCTCTACCGCCGTTGTTCAGAAAATGATCCAACCCGCTTGCCCTCTTATAGCGTCGCCGCTACAGTTCGTTTTTTTTCTCTCCTGGTAACACTCAAGATGCTTGGAGCTGTGTCGCGTGGCCTTTTTCCCTTGCAGCCAAGCCGAACTCCGAAAGCTCGCTTTCTTTCCGTTCGTGAGAGTTATAAGTGTCACTGCAGTAAAAACGCAAAAAAACCAAGCCCCAAGGAAAGCTCCTTCTATTTTACATCGACCCGTGCCCTGAACGCTTTACCTAGATTAGGCTCATAAGGCTCATGAGATATATGTGCCATAATAGGAATAGTTTAGTCCATATGAATTTTTATTCGGCTATCTCCCTCCTATTTAAAGGGAGACAGGGGGCTAATCTTGTACACACAGAAATCCAATCAATAAAGTTGAGAGTAGGCATCGGAACTATATCTTGTGTTCTTCTGTTTTGATTCGTGTGCTTGAGGGTCGGCAACACGACTCCCAATATGCAACACGTTATCAGCATGATAATGCTTTTGCTAAGGCTATTGGGTATGCTGTCTTTTATCTAGATTCGTCAATTATTTGCGGTGTTTATGTAACATCCAAATTTTCAAGTTTTTAAAAATCCTTTGTCTAGAGAAGTTCATGAAAAATTTTACCGGTTTTCTCTGAATTAATAAAGCTTAATCGGAAATTTTCAAATTTAAAATAAGTTTAATTTGAATAATACCAAGCTCAATTAAATGAAAATTTCTCGTGGGCCGAAATCTTGGTCCGACCCACTTCCTCTCCTTGCTCCACTACCAACCCAGCCTATCGCATCGGCCCAGCTCGTCCTTTCCTTCCCGCAGCCCAATTCCCACTCGGCCTCCCCCAACCACATCACCTGTACGCGCGTGAGCCCAACCATCCCGTCTTCCTGCCATGTCGCACGTGCATGCGCCACGCGTCCTGCGTTGTGCCGTCTCCTGTTGACTGGTGGGAGCCAACCTGTTATTCGACCCTATTCTGCTTCACATGTCCGCTCGGGACTCTACGATGACGTCGTCGTCTCCGCCATGCACACTAGCCCTGAGGGACGTGGTCCTGAAAAGAGTGGCCAACCCATTGATCGGCAAGCTAAATTCAAAGTGGGAGGGCTCTACATCATCACACGAATGACAAGATCTGAAACAATCAACAGTGAACCAGTCGGGCACACCTGGAATGCCAAGAGCCTTTGGAAGTACTACCCTTAGGGCCTACGCCCCAATCTATCGCTTCAGGTCGTCCCTGACTTTTGTAACAAAAGCTTGCCAAAGCTCGAGCCATGTTAACATCGGCTACGTTCGGTTGAAAGTTTGAAGCCCGGCAGAGTAGCCAAGGCATTCACCCCCCACTTTTGTAACAAAAGCTCGCCCAAGCCCGAGCCATGTAGTAGCTCGATAGAGTAGCCTGGCATGTAACCCTTCCTCCTCACGCATGTATGCTACCCACACTGCAGCCCCACAACAATACAGAAAAGCACCTTAGATGGAGATTACACTTTCCTGACCTAGCCGCGTGTGGCCCAATTGCAATAGTCCAATGAACACCTTGATGTGATATAATCGCTTGGTGCCTAATGAAACACAGCGCATGGCCCATGTTTCCTGATCAATGCCTCAAAGAGGCACACCTGCTCGGTGCGCAGAGAGAGCCTATTGCACTAGCCAAAATCCCAACATCTGGACCCTCTGCGTATTCTGTGCTAGTTTAGGATCACGCTAGCACACATAGTCTTTACAGGGTTGAACATTACAGACTTTCACAACGATACCAAATAAATAGTGAAATTATTTATATAAACTGAATTGTACGACTTTATGGTCTCCTTACATAAGATCAGCCACGCAGGGCTTACATTATCAGAGTAATAAAAGGGTAACAACGGAAAGCAATAAACTTTATGGAAGCCTTCATCTTGCCACAGGCAACCGATCGGCTTGCTCTCTAATTGTCCGGATCTTTAATGTACTCCTCCTCCCAAACGGGCGTAGACTCCTCCACTGATGTTGGGTTGATAGGCAAGGAGGGGTGAGTAGGCACTCAACAAGTAATGCACAGAATGCAGTGCTTATTACTATATGCAAGGCTTATTCCAAAGAATTGGCTTACTTGGTTCTTTTGTATCAAATAGTATTTTTAAACTAGTTTCTTATTTAGATTAAAAGCAGTGAAACAACTATATATAATGCTAAGTTCTTCAAATGGTTTTTTTTCTTCAAAGATTCTCGGCACACAGCCTTAGACAGTTCATTTTTAGCACTGGCACACATCCACCCTCTCCACATTTTATTTTTGAAGATCTACCCCTACCGCGGACACGGCTATTCGAATAGATTTGACACTCCGCAGAGGTTGTACACTTTACCTACAAGATACAACCGCTCACCACACAGGTGATTGCCCGTAACAAAGCCTTTCAAGAACCTCTATCTTAACCAATGAACCTCTCCGGTATCACCTTCACTATCACTTCCCTCACACAGAGTCGAAGTATAGGACAGGCCAACATCGTTGGATGGGCACCAAGCCATAGCACAGGTACACTCCCCCGCACAGATACACCCCCGTGTACTGTCACCCCGAGGTATCAGAGGAAAGATATCAGAACCCTAACCTGACATGTGGTTGTACGGGTGACTCAGTTCAAAAACTTGTAAGGTGAAGTCCTTAGCTGACCAAGGCAAGACTTTCATCACTCAACAGTGGCACTCAGACTCACATCACTCATTAGCCCATTGCCACACAGGCCCACCTGGCACAAAGCCTCTTGCCACTTGCCCCAGTCTAAATCATTTCTCACCCGGTTGATTATTGTGCAACACATGCCAGCAATAACTCAACATCGGTACAGAACCACACAGGTCTCCGTATTTCAATCACATCACGTGGCATCACCACACCATTTTTAAATACATTCCATATATCATTAGTCAACATTGTTGCATTTTCCGAAAGATCATTGATGACTCGTTGCAAGGCTAAGCATCTATTCACGGTCTAGCCTCCCGTGTTGGCATCATATTAATATCCAACAAGTATGAATAATCTTAGGGTGACAATGATTTCAGGGCATACAAATAGAAATTTCAATGTGGTAATAATAATATGGATTGATTAGCTACATTACCCAAATTTATTTAAATTCACTTTTAATTAACTTAGCATGCATAATTTCAAGCTACATATATTTTAAAAACTGGGATCAAAATGGTCAAAGCATCACTTTCTTTCAAAGAGTTGCTGGTCGTGATCTGAAGCTTGATCTTGGGCGACGAACTCTTCCTCAAAACTTTTCGGCAGATTTGCGTCTACGCGTAAAAATTATATATGCAATAAATAACCAAAAGAGTAGACTACATAATCTAAAAAATTCAAATAAAATCAACCATTGAAAAGAGCACAATTTTACAAATTTTTAGAGACTGGAATCACCTCAATCGGAGTTAAAATGCAAACGTTATAGCCTTTGAAAGTTTTAATTAAAATATAAATCAGAAAATAGAAAATCCCGAATTAATTTATTTTTCTATTGAAAACTTGATTTATTGCGTCAGCATGACGTTAGCCGACACGTGGCGCTATCAGGACCTTCAAAAGATCAATGGTCGGATCTCATGCGTCACACCGACATGCTTCGAAATCCGCGTGACACGCGTCGTGCATCCAACGGTGCCAGCGAAATCCAACGGTCAGCTTCCCGCGCGGACTCGGCGACGCCTCGAGCTCCACGCCTCCACGCGTCATGCATCGGACGGCACTCCCGGATCTAACGGCTGGATCTCACGCACGCCTGGCGATGCCTCGGCTTACGCGAAGACATGCGGCCCAATCCTAGCGGCCCGTTTAAAATCAACGGCCGAGATTTGGTCTGGTCCCCAGTCAAAGCGCACACGTGTCCTCACGCGATTCGCCGAGGGCGTGGCGCAATCACCGCCGCACGTTCAAATCTGAACGGCGCGGATCCTTAGGGCAATCCGATCTAACCTCCACCGTTGAGATCCAATCCAACGGCGCAGGTTACCGAACGGTTCACTGAGCACGAAGCAATGTGGCACTATCCCAAGCGTCCACTGCGGATCTAACGGCTAAGATCCACCAAATACTTAACATCTAGATCTAATCCACGCCGTCCATCCTAGATCCAACGGTCACGAACTACTCTAAGAGTAAACAGAGAAGGGGCGACATGGACTTACCGACGCAGCGCGATGAGGATCGAACGGTCGGCAAGGGTTCGCGAGGTCGGCGGTGGCGCAGAAGAGAAGGCTGCCGGAGCTGGGGAAGATGACCACGGCGACAACGCTAGAAGACGATTCTGGCGAGAAGAACTGACGGGATCAACGCGTCTTGTCACGGCGAACTCGACGGAGACCTTGGGGACAGCGGAACCTCAACGGACGGCGAGCAAAGGGCAAAGAACTGCGGCGAAGACTTCAGCGAACTTCGGCGAGCTCTTGAGGGCAAACGGCGGTGGCTCGGGAGGCGTACGAGGAGTCAAAAGATGCAGCGAGAAGAGCTTTGCCAGACGCGCTAACCGGTCCACTTAAAGGAGCCTCCACGTGCGCGCTGCAGGCGGCGAAACAAGCGGAAACGCTCGGCGGCGTTAAATCTGGCGATTACGCGGGCGAAGGGACGTGGCTCCATCACGGGCGTCCGCGTGGACTCGATCGGATGGCGCACGCGCGCGGGCAACGCGGCGCAACGGCAACCGTTCGATCAAGATCGGACGGCGCGATTCTAGGGTTTTGGCGAACTGGGCTGGGCTAAGGACAGTGCTGGGCCGACCCAATACTATTCATCATGTTATTAAAGATATTTTCGATTTAAAATAAATTAGATAAATAAACAAAGCCAAAATAAATAGCAAAAAGTTCGAAAAAGTTCCAGAAAAAGTCTAGAAAATATTTTGAGACATTCTGAACTCAAAAAAATTATTTCCAATAAAACTTGGCATAAACTTTTATTTTATTTTAATTGACTTCAAGAATGATCATATTTGAATAAATCAAAATAAATTCCAATAAATTTCGAGAAATTTTCAAAAATCAAAATAACTCCAAAATTTAAAATATAGCAATTTTTAGGGTCTTACAGTCCCTCAACAGAATGGCGTAGTGTAGAGGAAGAACAGGCCTTGGTCGATATGGCCAAGATGATGCTATATGAGTACAGTACTCCTATGAAGTTTTAGGCTGAGGCTATAGCTAATACTTGCCATGTGTCCAACCGAGTTTTCTTGATGGCACACTTGCACCTCACTTCATATGAATTGAGGAACGAGCGAAAGCCAAGTGTTGCTCATTTTCGTGTGTTTGGATGCAAGTGCTTCTTTTTGAAGTCTGGGAATCTAGATAAGTTCGAGTCATGATCTTCTGATGGTATCTTTCTAGGTTACTCGACTTCTTCTATAGCTATAGGGTCTACAGTTGTGAGGTGAGTAGAATTGTAAAGACTTTCGAGGTGACTTTTGATGAGGCTAGTCCAGAAACTAGACTAGATATATCAGGCTCTTCTTCTCTCTCCGAAACCATCTTTGTATAGGATGAGGATGATGGAGATGATGGTACTTTATCTAATCAAGTCCCCTCTGCACCTGAGGTGCTTTCTGCTTTTACCACCACACCTTAGGGAGATCAGTCTTTGCCTTTAAACTCTTCTGAAGGTAGTGGCTCTATTTATACCATGTGGTAGATGCCACTTCTACTTCTGGACCTCCCTATCACATTCAGCAGGCTCATTCACTTGATCAGATAATCGGCGATCTATTTGAGCTTGTCACACGCTCAAAGACATGTCTTTCTCATTTTTGCCTCCATTCTCCCTTTGTTGCTATCTTTGAGCCAAATGATGTTTCTCATGTATTATCCGATGAGTCTTAAATCAATGCTATCCTTGAAGAACTTGAGAACTTTGAAAGGAATAAAGTCAAGCAGCTTGTTGCGCTCCCATCTGGTCATAATATCATTGGGACCAAGTGGGTGTTCAAGACCAAGCAAAGTGAGGATGAGGTAGTCATCAGGAACAAGGCTAGGCTAGTCGCTCAGGAATTCTCTCAGGTCGAGAGTCTTGACTTTGAGAAAATTTCGCCCCTTAGCTAGACTAGAGGCCATTAATATCTTTCTTGCATTTTTAGCATCCAATGGCTTCAAGTTGTATCAAATGGATGTCAAGAGTGCATTCCTGAATGGGTATATTGAGAAAGAGGTTTATGTGAGGCAGCCTCCAAGATTCGAGAACCCCAAGTACCCGAACCATGTCTACAAGCTTTCTAAGGCTTTGTATGGACTTAAGCAGGCCTCTAGAGCTTGGTAAGAGAGGCTTAAGTCTTACCTTCTTAGTCATGGTTTTGAGATGGATAAGGTAGACAAGACTTTGTTTGTCAGTCATCTAGACTTGGACTTTCTCCTTGTCCAGATCTATGTAGATAACATTATCGTTGGTGGCTCCTCGCATGCTCTAATATCTCAGTTTTCATATGTGATGAGCATAGAATTCGAGATGAGCATAACGAGCAAGCTGAGCTACTTCCTTAGCTTCCAAATCAAGCAAACTCAGGAGGGTATTTTCTTATATCAAGGCAAGTACACTTAAGATCTCCTGAGATACTTCGATATGTCTGATGCAAAGCCGGTGATGGCTCCTATGACCACCATTGCTATCCTTGAGGCTGATGAAGATGGTGAGCCAGTTGATTAGAAGGAGTTCAGAAGCAAGATCAGCTCCCTCTTGTACCTCACTGCTTCAAGGCTGAATATACACTTTGTTGTATGTTTGTACGCTCGATTTTAGGTCTCTCCTCATGCATCTCATCGCCAAGCGGCGAAACACATCTTTAGGTATATTTGAGCTACCATTGGTTATGGTATTTGGTACTCTTCCTCTTCTTGTCTGTCCCTGGAGCATTTTTAGATACATACTTTGCTAGCTATAGGATAGATAGGAAGAGCACTTCTGGCACATACCAATTTATTAACACTTCTCTTGTCTCTTGATCATCTAGGAAACATTATAGAGTTGCACAGTCCACTGCTGAGGCCTATTACGTTGCAGCCGCTAGTTGCTGTAGTTAGGTGCTTTGGATGAGGTCGACCATGCGGGAATTTGGGTTAGACATAGATAGTATTCTACTCTTTTGTGATAACACTTCTGCTATTCACATTGCTAAGAACTCAGTGTAGCATTTCAGGACCAAGCATATAGATATCAGATACCACTTCCTTAGAGAACATGTGGAGAAGAGTGATATAGTACTCCAGTTTATGAGAGTGACCACTAGATAGCCGATATCTTCACTAAGCCTATGGACAGCTCTAGGTTTGTGTCCTTAAGGGGAGAACTTGGAGTCATGAGCCCTTACGACATATCTTGAGGGGGAGCATGTCTTGTATCTTATGTATTATACATTTACTTCCAGCATCTTTTGGGTGTTTTTGGGTATAGCCTGGAGTGCTGAGTCCACTTCACTTTGATTTCTGGCATACCTTGCATGGACCTCTCATCTTATGCTATAGGTTGCTATCATGCGTAATTAGTTGTTCTCTCTTCTACCTAGGTTGAGTTCCCTCACAGTCTTATAAATCTAGCAGGTGTTGAGCCACCTGGGTAGACAGGTCTGTGTGTACTCCCTAGTTAGGGTTTGTAGAGTTAGTTTTCCTATGTAAGTCATATGGGGAAGATGAGAGCGAATCTGAGCCATAGTGTTCTCTATCTTTTTTATTCTATGCTCTATAGTTCACCTAGTTTTTAGTTTCTTGGCTTCCTCTTCACACTTTGTGTTTCTAATTCTAGTAGGGTTCATTTGGTGGTTTTTTGAAATATTTCTACTAATAACTCAACTTGAACCAGATTTGTGCTTAAAATTGATTCATTTGTTGAGAGGGAGTCTCGAGAAGATTTTCATCATGCATTGCGTATAGACTTTAATTTCAGTCTTTTGAGCTTTATCTATTATGCAATTGAATTCACATTCATGTTATGCACCTTGCTACTCTTCTGAGGATTATTGCTAGCTCAGTCATGCCTAAGTTCATATTGCTTCATCATGCTAAGCTTGCTAAAAACTAAAATTTGAGCATTAATGAAAACTTGATGAAACTTATAGCTTCTACTTGCTATATTTCTTCACTAGGTGCTTATGCCATGTTTTGTGGAATCTTAGATTTCTACTAGAGTCCCTATAGCAACTTGGGTGAAGCTAGATTATTTTATACTAGAATTCTCTATTTTTCTCATGAATCTAAGTGCTAAAAATGATCAAGTATTGACTTGTGTGAAATAAGATTGATCTTAGCACTATACATTCACGAGAGTGCTTCCCTTTGCACTTGGGATGAACTTGGAATGTATTGTGTATGACCAAGACCATTCTTTTAAGTGTCATGCTTGAGATGGTCAACTATGGCATGAGTCAATCAAAAATTGAATAATGCTACTAAAAAATAAGGAAGAGAGTGAAGCCTAAGAGACATTAACGATGGCTCATAGTCGAGGATATTTGCTAGGTTAAACTCTCTAAACCTTAGTGTGTGTGGAGAAGAGTGGAGACTAGGAGGCCTTTGTCGATGGCTCCTACTTGAGGATGTGCTTTGCTAGGATAAACTCTCTAAATCACATTGTGTGCGTTAAAATCTAAAATTTGCATTCATAATAGAAGATTGACCATGAGGGTTCTCTTATGTACTTGTAGCTCCTCAAAGTATTGACTATGTTGAACTCTATATTTTCCATTTGCTCTATGGCATGGCATTGCTTCTAGTTTGGAGATTATGCTAAGTGGTGCTCTTGTTGAAATCATGCAAAAATAGCATAATTCTTTTTTGCTTGCTAGCAAGGATTGTGAAATATGCACTTGGATATGCCTTAGTCTAGCATAATCTGAATTTGAGTAGCTTGGTGTCATATTTTGTCCTTGTGGCCACTTGGATAATCTTCAAAGCTCTTCTAGGATGCATTTCATGCATACATGTTCTCTTGATGCCTATATTGCCAAAAGGGGAAAAAATTGAAAAGGCATCATTAGAAAAGGGGAGAAATATTTTCTCATAATCATGGTGAAAAATTGTTCTTTTCTTTGGATCACGAGCAAAATTGAGCTTTTATTGATTCTTCTTGATTTTTAGAGTATTTGTGGAAAACTTGTTCTTTTTCTTGGTTTGCTCTAAGTTTTATCTTGTCTACTTGGTCATGATCTTGCTTTCTTTTTCATTTGGACTAAGTATGACTTTGCAATCAAATTGCTTTCCTTCTTTCTTTTTCAAACTCAAATTGTGCCTTTTTAGTGTTTATTAATATACTTATCAAGGAGGAGATTGAAAGACCATGTGGAGGTCTACCTATGTGTGTGATGAGTAATTGACTGTATTTGAGCTTGTGGTGCTCAAGTTTGAGTTTGAGGCAATTTTGTTTGCTGTCAGTTCAGAGCGGTACTACCGACTTGTGTGAAGTGGTAGTTATTTTTCAGAATGAAATATTTGATACCACAATTGATTAATGTTTTGTTGAGCAATGATACATGACAATTTGCTTGTTTGTGATGGTTGCAGGACTTTAGAGCTAGGTCATGGTGAGGCGAAGTAGATCGGGACTAGGCTAGAAGAGCTATAGTCCAGACAGTCAAGGTGACGCCGGAAGATGACTAAGGATGGGGAGTTCCTGCAAGCCGGGATGACAAGTGGATGGATGAGGTGTTAACTTAAGCTTTATTCAAGCGAAGAAGGATCGTTGGATCAAGGGTTCGCGGGTTGAGTAGATTTTATATTAGTGGATATGGTTAAAAACAATTATGTTGTGGGTTTCGGGTTAGCCCATGTATGAGTGAGTTAATCCCAGCTCTTGATGAGGTTCCTTATGGATGAAGAAAGTCATCCAAGGGTGGAGATTGCTTCTACTGGAGGAGTGAATCTCAACCCTTGATGAGGTTTCTTGAGTGCTAAGAAGGTTATCCAAGGGTGAAGGTTGCTCCTAGTGTGCTATGAATAGAGGGGTGGAGGGATGCTCCACACCAAGCTTGTGAGAAGGATTTTGATTTCCTTGTGCTTCTTTGAGCTTTGCCCACCTGATTGTGAGGCTTTGTAAACCTTCCTCTCTCAAAGCAATGCAAGTTATATTTACTCTTATGCTCTGAAATTTATTTCAATTATTGCATTTTTGGTTCTTTCATGCAACTTGAGTTTTTCTTCCCCTCCTTCTACTTGCTATAGTTCTATTGGATCTAGGACATGTAAGAGGTTTAGGAACTCATCTGGATCATGTTCCAACCTAGCAAGATCCATTAGAACTCATTCTTGCTCAAGTTGAGTTTGAAACATCGTGTTTTTCAGTTGAAATCGCTGTTTTTGGTACAACTTGAACCATTACATGAAAGGCTGAGACCTTGGGCTTCTCCTTGTAATTTCTTATGGAATCATAGTTCTAAGGTCATTTCCTAGTCATGATATAAGTTTCACCAAGTTTGGTTGGATAGATCAAAGTTATCGAGGTTTCTTTGAGATCAAGTTTATGAAATCTTTGTTTTTGTGCAACATGAATGTTGAGCTAGATAGGTCACTCATTTAGGATTTATTTCGAAATTCCTATTGGAATCATGACCCTGAGGACTTTATCTTGCTATGGTTGAAATTTCATCTATTTTGGTTGTATAGATCAAAAGTTATTGATGTTTCTTTGCGGTCAAGTTTCTGAAACAACCTCTGTTTAGAGCAGCGTGGATACTGAGTTAGATAGGTCCTCGTTTGGGCTTTGTTTTGAGATTCCCCTTATAATCATGACCCTAAGGACCATATCTTGCTGTGTATCAAATTTCATCATTTTGGATGAGTAGAAATAAAGTTATGAACGTTTTTTGACCGTCAAGTTTGATATTTCTACTCATCCGAGTTGTTGAAATTCTTTATCCATCCATCCTATTCTTGGTGTTTTTGAACCTAGTATTTGTGTAATATCCCAATTTGTTTTTGCTGTTTTGTGCTGAAATTTGGGGCTTTGTGGGCTGTTTAGTGCTTATGGGGATGTTTATGGGCTGCCAGAGTGTAGTTTTTGGCCCATGTGGGGGAGAATCCTTAGTAAACCCTAGCCCACCCTCCTCCCACCCCCATAGGCGCCCCTAATGCTCCTCCCAGCCCCTCCCTGCGCAGCAGCAGCCCTCCCTTGTGCCCCTTCATCTCCAGCCGCCTCCTGTGGTGCTCCTCCTCCTCTCCCTTGGGCGCCTTCTCTCTTGGAGTCTTGGTTGGGCCCTGGCTCATCCCTCGCACACTAGCCCTGCCCTTCCTCCCAACCAATCTCCCTTACAGCTTTGGTGGAAAGGTTTGCAATGAGGACTGCAGATCGCGCGGTTTGTAGGTAGAGTTTGCATCTCAACGTTGATTCCGCTGGATCATCGGAAGGTATGATGTTCCTAGATTGTTTTTGGTGTACCTTAGGTGTTGGATGATGGGTAGGGATTGCTAGCATCCCTCATACTTGTGCTGTGATTAGATTGGATGTGGGAAAATCTGGGGGCGGTCTGGGTTCGGGCAGTGCAAACCCCCATGTTAGGGCAGAGATTAAAAATAGTTCTGGTCATTTCCAGAGGGGTTGGCTGTTGTGAAAGTTATAGATCTTCGTCTTAAGTCTATTTAGAGACCAAGATCATGAAATTTGGTTGGGTAGTTTAAAAGTTATGGCTGTTTTATTGACTTCTGTCCAAAATCTGTCTCTGCTGGCAGCAGTCGCGAAAAACTGTAGAGTAGGGCTAACTAGATGTTGAATTATTTTTTTAAATGACCATATTAAGTTAGTAAATTTCCTGTAGATTTCAGAAATATCATCCTTTACTTCTTTTGGAATTTTATAAAATTAGTTATGCTATTTTGAAATCTGCTGTCGAGAGTGGAAGCAGATCCAGTTTTAGGGCTAAATATGAAAGGCTAAATATTTTATTTGAGAGAATTGGTTATCGGGTAATATGTGGGTAATTTTTAGTAGTTTCATAAAGTTCTTGGCCCCTGAGGTTTGGATTATAAAGGTGGAACTTATAATCTTTAAACCATTGGGACATAAGAGGGATGGTTTTGTTCGCCGAGCGAGAAAGTAATAAAATTGGATTAGGGCGTAGGTTCGATGTCGCTAAATTTATTGCATGTGCTGTGATTGCATTGTTTTGGGATGTACGCAATTTATTTTCAGGTGGTGTGTCTTGAGGAGTGGCCTCAATCTCGCGCCACTCCGCTCCTCGTGGTTAAGGCAAGTGTATCAACTAGAATGATATTAGGATGTTGGTTGCTTGCTTGTGGCTATGGATATGACTATGCTAACGATTATGGTTATGTTCATGAGTATGTCTATGATGATGATTATGTTTATGATGATGCAAATGATAAGGTGATGGATGCAAGTATGTGACAATGTGCACGTTTATATTTATGATCATGTTTATGTTTATAAACATGTCTATGGCAATGTGAGTGTTGAAATAGAATGCAATTTGTAATTCATTCATATCACTTGCATTTGTGCATTCATAATGGAAGAGGTGGGCCCTAGTGGGCCTCTATGTCTCACATGTAGTGAGACATGAAAGACCTACTTCGGTAGGCCCCTCCACGGGATGGAAGGGAATGAGAGGGTGCACGCCGACGGGTATGCACTCAGCTATACCGGTATGAGCTATGAGATGGCAATATGCATATGACATTCTGCATTGCATAATTGAATGGATATTCTCAAAGGTTGAGCTACGAGTTCGTACATATGCGTGAAAAGCATGGTGTGTTTTATGAAATCAATTGCATTTATATATGATGTTGTGGTTATATGATGTACCTTGTTGAGTTTTGGACTCACGCTTGTTTATTTAAATGTTTTTTAGGTACCACATGACGACATGGGGAAAAAGGGTTGTAGCATCACTTCTTCACTTCACATGAATTCAATAACCTTAGACTATCACGAATCTTAATTTTATAGTATCACATTTCCAACTTGTGGAAAAGAGTCATTGGTTTACCTTGGTTATGTTTTGCTAAAATACTGAACTAAGCTATGGTTTGACATTGCGATTATATTTTGTTAATTTAGTTTGTGGCTTTTGTTCCTATCATAAAATTAGTTTATCTGTCCTATTATAGTCGTTATTGTTACCATACGTTATCTTCTCAAGCAATTTTGTTTAGTTGTAATTCTTGCATGAGGTAGTGATATTTTGGGCATACGGAATGTTGGGGTGTTACAATTTGCCTCATAGCACTAGCATATTTTAGAAGATATTATAAAGGGGAGATTTTAATTGTCACCTATTCACCCCCTCTAGTCGCCTGTTTTTGTCCTTCATGCTGACTTGTGGTATTGTTGATGTAGATTATGTTCACCACCCCAGCAAGAGATTTTTCCTTTCTTTTTTTAAAAGCAACAATGAGTGGCTTATCATCTTCTACTGCTTTTACCTATCAGATCAATTTGGCACAAGGTTTTAAATTGTGATTTTCGTGACAAGGTCTGAAAAAAGTTACAACAGCTATCGCGGAATCTATCCTTTGTCGCATTTCAGTATTAAAAAAATTTAAAAACTTAAATATGTATATAATATAAGTCATTACCAAATAAATCATAAAAATATGGTACTTTAGAAGGTACTAATATTTTTATAATAAGAATATGAATCAAATCCGGAATCAACAAACATATTAATACATGTCCAAAAGACCATAAATGATAACTATATTATAATGTTCTTTAACAACAAGTACTTAATCACTGAGAAATATGAATGTTGGATTATTGGAAAAGGCAACATGAGTTTTTTTAAGTTTTCTCATAGTTTAGGCTTATAAGAGATATATTTGGGCCCTTTATTATAGTTGGATTTTAATATGGATATAATGTTTTGGCCCATGGGTACCTATGTAGAATATCGGAGATATCGCTAGGTACAAGCTACGTTCAATAGCGGGCTAATGCTAGCTATGGTGCTTGAAGCTAATATAGCAGAATATTGGCTCGGATCTTCGCGTTTGGGGTAAAAAAAACTATAGTGTAGCTATAGCTAGCTATTTAGATTTTAGAACACTGATTAGGCATACCAAGGATTCAAATTTGTTTTCGCATAAAATCTCACCTGGGACCGAAATATGAAATTTCACTGAAATCTTAGTATTTTGGACAAATCTTGGCCGAAATTCAAAAACCAAAATTCAAATCCGGTCCGTTTGCAATCGAAAAAAACCAAAATTCGGCTGGTTGACTGGAAATTTTGGGAGTTTTGCACCGGCTGAAAAGTAGGACAAACGATGACGAAAAATTTTGAAATTGTTTTTGGATAGTCCTGACACATGAGTGACATTACCATAAAAATTTCATATGATTATCACTTCTGAGGAATTTTTGAAAATTCAAATATTGCTACTGTCCTAATAAAACACTGATCGGCAATTTTCAACTGAATGAAAAATGGGACAAACCATGTTAGAAATTTTTTAAAAAATTTATGAATGGTTATGATGCATCATTAATGTTCTCATAAAATTTTCAGATGATGATCCAGCTTCATGAAATTAAAAAATTCGAACATTGCAACTGAAGGCTTACCGATAGATTTCAACCGAATGAAAAGTGGTACAAACTATGTTATAAAATTTTGAAATTTTTTATGGATAGTTTTGATGCACTAATAATGTTACCAAAAAAATTTCAAATGATGATTGACGAATACTAATAACAGGGGTACCCTAACGGCCCGAAGCGACGAGCCAGCGGCCTCAAGCATATCTCCAGCCAACAGGCCGCGCCCGGCCCGCCACCGACCGAATAGCCTGCGAGACCGCACAAGACATCCGCTCCCGACCGGCCAGGGGAAGCGAATCCGACCGGACAGCGCTCCCGACCCCCTTGGCGGAGCGGGATCTCCCGACTCCGATCGGACAGCGCTCCCGACCCCCTTGGCGGGGCGGGATCTCCCGACTCCGACCGAACCAAGGTGACGGACGCCGAGGGCGCGTGTCGAGCCCTTATCGACCTACCGCCACGTACCCTTACGAGCGAGGTCAATCGGAGTGACTATACAAGGGCGGTGGCTCCTTCCCAAGAAGGTCCGTGATTGCGAAGACAAAGCTTCCGGCCCATCAACGATCGCGTCTGATGCGAACTCACGCTCCCTCCGGCGGCGCCAACGCCACGCACCGCAAGCGTCGGCGATTCGTAAGGATCACAGAGGGCAAGCACGCTATTTCCGGGAATACCTAACCTCCACGACCACCAAGGCTACCGACCAAAGCATGGGCAAGGCGGGTGGCGACCATCCACGGGACGAAGGACCGGAGCTCCTAACATAGGTCACCTCGCTCTTCCCCCCGACTCTCGATGTAACCTGCCCCTTCCTTCTGTATAAAAGGAGGCAGGACTAAACGATTCAAAGGGAGGAGGGAGACATAAGAACACGAGGAGACTAAGTCATTTAGGGGCCTCGTCTGTAAAACATAGCGCAAAAGCAATACAATACTGCCATCTGAACTGGAGTAGGGACTTTCAGCCCGAACCAGTATACATCTTGGACTCACGAGTCTAACCATTCAGGGAGTGGAGCGCGCGACCCCTTAGACTTACAAATTTACTTGCCGGCGCTCGAAAACGCCGACAGTTTGCGCGCTGTAGGGGCCTTCGCGCGTCTTCGTCACCATCTCCGGATTCCGTTTATCTCCTAATGGCATCCACCCATCTGCGGCGGCATGATGCGGCGGGAACCGGATCCGCCGGCTCCTCGACCGCCGTCACCCGACGGGAGGGCTCACGCTCGTCCCGCCGCCTCCGGAGGGCAGCGCCCGAGAGCTGGCGTCCTCTCCGGCGACCGCTAAGCTCGGCTTGGGCGCCCTGCAGCCCCGAAGCCGGAACCGAGGAGTGCTCCGCCACGGCTGGCGAAAACTCCCGTAGGCCCGGGCAGGTGACCATGTCACCCCCCGTAGGCTCGCGACTTGTGGCGATGGCTGGCTACATGCCGGCCTCCATCCACGAGCTGCTGGAAGACTCTTCCAGCCATGACTCCAGCTTCGACACGGAGTACCCTGGCCGCAGCGGCACTCTCGCGAGTGCAACATGGCGGGCACGGTCGATTTGACCGTGGCCCTCGCGGCTGCGGGACCTCCTATCCGGCGCACTCAGGCGCAGGAGGAGGAGTACCAGCGCGAGCGTACTGAACGCTCTCAGGCCCGCCGCGCCGAGCTCCAACAACAGCGCAAAGAGTTGGAGGAACGAAGAGCTGAGCTCGACCAGCTCCAGGCCAACCTGGAGCAGGAGGAGCTCGAGACCCGCGATGTGGCGGCGACGCGCGCGCGTCGTCGAGCACACCCAGCAGGCGGAAGAGTCCGACGGTCCTCGATTCTTCCCACGCCACCCAAAGCGTGGCGCGGCCGCAATCGCCGAGGCCTCCGAGCCGACGACCGGAGGCCAAGGCCACTTACCAAAACCTCCGGGGTGGTAGAGCACGCGGCCGCAAAGACATGCACGCCTCGCTCCTATCGCTCGGAGCCACCTGCCACCGGGCCCGTCTGCGCCAGTCGGAGCCGGTTGGGTCCGGACAGCGTCTCCGCCGCGAGCCACACCAGCCTCGCGCGCCCAAAGGCGCCAACGCCTCGGTGATGCCTACGACATTCGCGCTACCCTTGAGGCGCGAAGAAAGATGGCGAGGAGGCCGCCCACTCACGAGTGCGGGCGGCGGGCACCACCACCGCGGCCCGAGCCCCGACGGTCTGGATCGCGGCGTTACGCCAGGGATCCGCCAGCGGACTTCCCCGCCGGTCCGGCGCCTACCAACATTGTCAAATACACCGGCCACAAACCTGGTGTCGGCTCAAGATTACCGGCTCGCATGCGGCGGGAGGAGCAACGGATGACCTCTTCATCATCCAAGACCTTCCCATCTACCTCGCGGACTCGGCCCGAGCCCGGCTCGAGTACTTGCCCGCCAAAACCATCGAGAAGCTGGACCGACTTGAAGGCCCTCTTCGTCGGCAACTTCGTGGCACTTACAAGCGCACAGAAACTCCTGAGACTGAAGGGTTGCAAGCGAGCCGCGGAAACCCTGCGGGACTACATCCGGTGGTTTTCCGCCGATTGCAACGAGCTCCCGACATCTCCGACGCCGATGTCGTGGGAGCATTCATCTGCACCTCTGCAAGGCCTTGGTACACAAATTAGGTTGCCTCAAGCCCATAACTACCAAGGAGCTCCTCGATATCGCCACCAACCACGCCTCGGTGAGGAGGCTGTGGGGCCATCTTCGAGGAGGAAATGCCCACTAGAATCCGGCGTCCACATCGGGTCCCCTTCGAACGCTCCGACAAACAAAGCGCACGGAAGCGGTCCGCGAGACCAAGTGGTCGCCACCGCCGACCGCCTACGCCAGCGGCGAGTGCGACCGGCCGTCGCGCCGACCGCCGAGAAGTTGATGGGCGGCCCGTGCCCAAACCACGGGTTCTCCGTCAAGCACAAATCACCGGCTGCGAGGTCACGAGGCGTTACCTCTCCGGCGCCCCGCAGCGCCGCGTGGCAAGGGAAGAAGCGGTGCGGCCCGCTGGCCGCGAGAGAAAAAGGCAGACGACGAGTTCCCTGAACCCGACGGCTGCCTCATGATCTTTGGAGGACCGACCTGCTATGCCGACAAGCGCCGGCTCAAGCTCGCTTATCGCGAGGTCCATACCGTCGCGCCATGCGTCCCCCAATACCTCCGGTGGTCAGAGTTCCCGATCACCTTTGATCGGACCGATCACCCCGACCACGTTCCACAGCCGGGGAGATACCCCCTGGTGGTCAGCCCCGTCGTGGGGAAGAAGCGCCTTTCAAAGGTGCTTATGGACGGAGGCAGCGGCCTCAACATCCTCTACGTCGAGACGCTCGACGCTATGGGGGTCCCGCGCTCGACCCTCCGACCCAGCAAGGCGCCTTTCCATGGCGTCATTCCTGGCCAGCAGGCCCATCCACTCGGGCAGATCGACCTGCCCGTTACCTTTGGGGAACCGGGAAACTTCCGCACCGAAACCCTCGCTTTTGAGGTCGTGGATTTCCCCGGTTCTTACCATGCCATCCTGGGAAGGCCGTGTTACGCCAAGTTCATGGCGGTCCCGGCTCGCCTACCTCAAGTGAAGATGCGGGGCCACGGAGTCATCACCGTGGCATCATCTTTCGGCTTGCCTACAATCGCGGCGCAGTTAGTTGTGAGCTTGCCTCGGCGATCATCGCGTCTGCCGAGCTCGACAACCTCGGGAGGGAAGCCTCGAATCCGCCCTAAGTCCAAAGAAGTCGGCGGGATCCTTCAAGTCCGCCGAGGACACGAAGAAGGTCGCGGTCGATCCACGTGATCCGACCAAGACCGTGCGGATCGAACCACGCTCCCGCCAAATAGAAGCGCTCGTCGACTCCCTCCGCACCAACAAAGACGTCTTCGCATGGAGGTCCTCCGACATGCCGGGAATCCCAAGGGAAGTCGCCGAGCACTCCTTGAGCGTCCGACCAGGCTCAAAGCCGGTCGCCCAACGCCTGCGCCGCTTCGACGAGGAGAAGCGCAGGATCATAGGGGAGGAGATCGCCAAACTTCTGGCTGCAGGGTTCGTAAAAGAGGTGCGCCACCCCGAGTGGCTAGCCAACCCTGTACTTGTAAAAAAGAAAAATGGGCAATGGAGGATGTGCGTTGACTATACGAGTCTCAACAAAGCATGTCCCAAGGATCCGTTCCCTTTGCCCCGCATCGACCAAGTCATCGACTCCACCGCAGGTGTGAGTCCCTCTCTTTTCTGGATGCCTACTAGGGCTACCACCAGATTGCGCTAAGGAGTCCGACCACTCGCGACTTCCTTCATCACCCGTTCGGCTCATTCTGCTACGTTACAATGCCGTTCGGCCTAAAGAACGCGGGCGCTACATACCAGCGATGTATGCAAACGTGCTTCAATGACCAGATCGGCCGTAACGTTGAGGTGTACGTCGACGATATTGTCGTAAAGACCAAGAAGGCCGACGACCTTATCCCCGACCTGGAAGAGACCTTTGCGAACCTTCGACGATTCCGCATAAAGCTCAATCCTGAGAAATGCGTCTTGAGGTCCCCAAAGGAAGCTCCTTGGCTTCATTGTCTTGGCGAGGCATCGAGGCCAACCAGGAGAAGATATCGGCAATCGCAAGGATGGGCCCAATCAGCAACCTCAAGGGGGTCCAGAGGCTGACCGGATGCCTAGCAGCTTTGAGCCATTTCGTGTCTCGCCGGCGGCGGCGCGAATGCCACTCTGAGCTACTCAAGAGATCCGACCGCTTTAGCTGGACCCCAGAGGCTCAGGAGGCCCTCACCCACCTGAAGGCCTTCCTGTCCTCGCCTCGATCTGGTCGCCCGGCACGGGGAACATTGTTCTCTACATCGCCGCCACTACCAAGTCGTCGCCGCGGCCCTCGTGGTGGAGCGGCGGAAGAAGGCCGCGAACTTAAGGTACAAGCGGCGGTTTACTTCATTAGCGAGGTCTTTTCCGAGTCCAAGGCTCGGTACCCACAGTGCGAAGCTACTCTACGCGGTGCTCATTGCGAAGAGAAAGCTCGTCCACTACTTCGACAAGACAACATCACCGTGGTGACCATGTCTCGCTAAGCGAGATCGCCCGCAACCGCGACGCCTCGGGAAGGATAGCCAAGTGGGCGCTCGAGCTCGAGGCCACGACATCACATACGTCCCTCGAGGCGATCAAGTCGCAGCCCTAGCCGACTTAAATCGCCGAGTGGACGAAACCTGTGCACCACCGGTGATCGAAGACCCAGTCTTGGACAATGTACTTCGATGGGTCTTACAACAAGAATGGCGCGGCGCCGGAGTCGTCATCATCTCCCGCCGGGAACAAGCGATCGCCATCGCCATCGCCGCTGACGCCACCAACAGCGTCCGCCGAGCACGAGGCCCTCGTCAGCGGTCTCGGATCGCTGCCGACCTCGGTGCTCGCCGACTCCACATCCACGGGACTCCAAGCTTATCGCTGACCAAGTCATGAAGGCCGCGGAGCCCCGAGACGCCGTATGGCGCGTCTTCGTCGAGAAGTCGCGCGGGCTCGGCGCGATTCAAGGGCTTCGAGCTTCACCATAGCTACCGACGCTACAATAGCGGCGCCGACTACCTAGCCAATCGGCCTCCGTGAGCCGGTCCGCGCGGGATCTTCGTCCGCGACCTCTGCGGCCTTCCATCCGGTGGGCCCGGTGGCGAGCGGTCCCCCGACCTACCTAGCACGGTCACCCCAACCGCGGCAGCGATCGGCGAGACTTGGCGGGTCGAGCCGCAGCGTGCTAGCGGCCGAGTCCGACCGAGAAAGCCCTTCATAGATCGTTTGTGGACGGGTCACTTACCCCGACCCGACCGAGGCCGGCGCCCGCCCGCGAGCAAAGTCTTCGTCTGGTCGACCTGGACCTTTACAAAGGAGCCTCGGGGTCCTCCAAAAGTGCATTCTGGCCGATCAAGAGAAACAACTGCTGGACGACATACACAGCGGAATTTGCGGTCACCACGCTGCGCCCCGATCTCTTGTGGGAAAAGCCTTTCGGCAAGGTTTCTATTGGCCGACCGCCATGTCCGACGCCGAGCACATCATACGCACCTGCGAAGGATGCCAATTCTTTGCCAGGCAGACACATCTGCCATCTCAGGCCTTGCAGACAATCCCCATCACGTGGCCTTTTGCAGTTTGGGGACTCGATCTGGTCGGGCCTTTCAAGAAAGCGCCCGGGGGCTTTACCCATTTGCTCGTCGCGGTGGACAAGTTCACCAAGTGGATAGAGGCCAAGCCGGTCGTGAGCATCACGCCGGCACAAGCGCCATCTTCTTCCGCGACATAGTCTTTGGTTCGAGTCCCAAACTCCATCATCACCGACAACGAACGCAGTTCACGGGGAGGAGTTCCTCGAGTTCGCGATGACTTCAACATCCGCGTCGATTGGGCGGCCGTGGCCCATCCGCGGACCAACGGCCGGTCGGCGCGCAAAGCGGCATGATCCTTCAAGGGCTCAAGCCGCGGATCTTGATCGACTCAAGCACTTCGCGGCGCTGGGTGACCGAGCTACCCTCCGATCCTCCGGAGTCTATGGACCACGCCGACCGGGCGATCGGGTTCACACCGTTCTTCATGGTATCACGGTCTTTGGCCGCTTCTTGCCGATGCACTGAGTATGGCGCCCAAGGCGCAAGCTTCGAGGAGGCTCGGGGCTCGCCGCACAACAAGACGCGTCGACCAGCTCGGCGAGGCGCATGACGTGGCCATCCTGCGATCGGCGGTATCAACAAGCTCGCGACGTTATCCACGGCCGCCCGAGTTCGAGGGCGGTCTTTGATCTTGGCGACTGGTCTGCGTCGGTCCGACCGGCAAGGATAAGCACAAGTCGTCGCCCCACAGGAAGGCCCTTCACCGTCGTGCGAGATCCTCGACTGGCACCTTTCGGCTCAAGGACGCCGACGGCGATCCTTCGAATGCATGGAATATAGAAAAGTTAAGGCGATTCTATCCCTAAACTCTTTTCCTCTTCCTAGCATGTTCTTTACTCTTTTCCTTCCGAGCACCTGGTCGCCATGCGACGACTCGGGGGCTGCCCTTCGGCGCCCCCGTTCAAGCTACTCCCGGTCGGCGCTTGCGCGGGTTGATGACCCAACCGACCACAAGGTCCTTCCCGAGCGGTAACCCCTTCGTCCCAAGTGCTACGACTTCGCCCAGGTGGCTATGGTTGCTAACACTCGCGGAAGAAGGAAGTACCAGTGGAGTGACCTTTGGGTCGGCAGGGAACACTCCTCCCCCGCACGAACTCAGCTGTCCCACGCGCTTATGAGGGTACGTGACCCGACTGGTCATGATGTCCATCCCGAGCGGTAACCCTCTCAACCCAAGTGTTACGACCTACGCCCCAGCGGCTATGGTTGCTAAGTAGCACTTCGCGGAAGAAGGAAGTGCCCAGTGGAAAGATCCTTGGCGGTCTAGAACACTCCTATGCCTCACAAGTGCGCCTAACATTTGCATAGCCAAGTCTCCAATCCACCTCGCTCCTCCCAAACGACCCAACCCACGTATAAGTGACCCTGTGGTCCTTAAGGCTATGGTCGGTCAAACGCTCACCCTAAATACGAAAGAGGGCGAGAGGCGATTCGGAACTTGATAAATTCAAGATTGTTTACATAGCGTCTTTACAATCTAAAAGGATAAAGCTAACTATTTTTATTCTTCTTGGTGGGCGGCCGGTGGCGAGGCGGAGAGTTGGTCGCCTCGCTTCTGGAGGCGGCTGCGGCGGATGCGGTGGCGATCTCCGGCGGCGGCTCGACCGGGAGCTCAAACCGGTCGATCTCCTCGTCGACCGGTTCCGGCCACGCCGCTGCCCACCACCGCGAGGTCGATGCCATCGTAGTGCGAGGCGGTGTTGACCGGACCGACGGCTCAAGCGCAGCCGGTGATCACCGCCTCTTCTACGGTCCGCTTTTCGCCGGGCGGCCCAGGGGCAAGGGCACTCGGGCTGCCGGCTCAAGGATGCGATCGCGGACTTCCGACCGGCCTTGCGGAGGGCCTCGATTCGGCGCTCATCTCGGCCCGACCGTCCTCCGCAACCTTCAACGCCGCCGGGCCTCGCCCCGGCCACGATCGCCACGTCGCGAGCATCGATGCCGTTCTCTGCGCCTCCACGGCGACGCTCAGATTCTTCTGCGCCTCTGCGGTGCGGCGATTTTGGATAAGTTCGCCTGTGGGTCGCACCCAGACTTAATTGAAGAATTGAGACACTTACCGCCGCGAGTTGGTGATTGCGACTTCCGACTTGGCGCCTCGATGAAGTCCTCGGCTCGGGCCTTCATACGGCGATCGCCGCGAACGGCAATTCGGTCAGCCCCACGAGCTGGTTTCGCTCGGTCCGCAGGCGTGTTGCCTGCGTCTGCGCGGTCCCCTCCGCGGCAACGGCGGCATCCTTGGCCTCGGTGACCTCCGTCAGGGAGGACTCCAGTTCCACCACTTTCGCCCTCAAGACCTTGGCTCCTAGGCGCTCATCATAAAGGGCCTTTGTGGCCTCTTCAAACCCCTGGCGGATCTCCACCGCCTCCGACCGCCTAATGTCCATGGCCTCCTGGACTAGGCGCAGCTCAAGGCGCGGTGATCGCCTTCTCCACCGCAGCCCACCACGATCGTCTGAGCGCCGCAGAGCTCAACTCGGGCGCACGGCGAGCCCGCAAGTCCGCAAAACGTGGACACTCCGTTAGTCGCGCGGAAGAACTATAAAAATGTGCAACGAGTCGTAACTTTTCTACCGACCTACAGGCGATCGGTGGACTCCCGACCATCGTGCCCAGCCACGGTGGAAGACTCGAGCAAGAGCGGACCTTTACGGATCGCCTATCTAAACCGGCGTCAGTAGCGCCTTAGAAGGCGGCCCACTCGCTCTCCTCCGCCTGACCCATGACGCCCGACCCGGGGATTACACCCGGCGGCACACCCTCGCTCGCCCGTTCGGGCGGGACGTCGCCCGTCCAAAGCACCATGGGCAAGGGTGATGAGGTCAACCCTTCAGAAACCCCCTCGGCGACCTGCACCTGAGGAGCATCGGTCGGCACCTCCCCCTGGGACAAGGGGTCGAGCACCTCCGTCGCCGGCTCCGCCACGACTGGCGCGATCGCCGGCGGCACCGTCGTCTCATCCTCCGAAAGGACGATCACGTCGTCCGGTGGGGTCCCCGCCGGAGGCGGCGGAAGTTCTTCTTCGGCCACGACCTCCGGGTGAGGCCCGCCCTCGGCGATCGCCCTCGGACGCCGACACGCGACCGCCACCAACCCGATCGGAGTCGCCGAAATCACCGCGCCAGCATTTGCGAGGCAGCTGCGCACGCCCCACGATCACCCCCGCGTAGGCGCTGCACGTTGCAAAGATTCAAGATTCGCTCGGGCGGCTTTGCCAAAAAAAAATGCTCTAATAAAAGAAACACTTACAAGGCGGCGGTACGCGGCACGCGCGCCCTCTTTGCCGACCCCGCCAAGGGCAAGTCGGCCGTCGCTTCCGGTTACCACCTCCGAGGCGCTGCGACGAACGCGGCGCAAGATCACCCTCGCACGGGGATCCGCGCCACGGGCCCGTGGTGCCGCCCTCGGCGGGTCCGCTTCGGGCCGCCGCCAGCGGGTTAGAAAAACCCACCATAGGGATGGCCGAGGCGCTCCCTTGTTGTCGATGGAGGTTGTCCCCACGGCGGTGGTCTCCGACACATCCTCGCGCTTGGCCGCCAGCGTTCCTTATCTTCTTCTTCCTCCTTTCCTCCTTCCGCTTCTTGCGGGAGGAGTCGACCTCTAGTCTTCGCGGGCGCCGCCCGCCTCCTTATCCGGGAGCGGCGCCGGAAGACATCCCGTGAGCCCCTAAGAGGATGCGGGAATGCGGTCGGACCAAGTGCTAAGGACAAAGAAAAGAGAAGCGTAAAGGAATTTCACCGACTTACAGTTGGCGGGAAAGTCGCGAGAATGGCTCGGGTGGCCACCGTGGCCACCGTGGCGCTTCGCCAGAATACCGCCACGGGCCTCCACCTCGACGTGACCGGCTCAGGTTACGCCATCCTCGCCCGGTCGGACGGCCCGCATACCGGAACAAGGGGTGCGGCCTGTGCTGGGGTTGCACGCGCATCCCCATAAAGCGCGCACAACAATGTCCCGGTGAGCCCGCCTCCTTTGAGCCCCGACCGCTCCACGATCGGGGCGGCTTGTTCTTCTCCCTCTTTTGGCGCCCGGTTCCACGCTCCTCCGCCATGGGAAGCTCGCCGGTGAAACGAGGGCGCTGTCGCCGACGTTTTGAACGTAGAGCCATTGAGCGCGCCACCCTTGTTGGGCGAGGCGGTTTACCTCAGTACTCCGTGCTCGGCCGGGCGAAGCCGAGGGCGAGCCACCAGGCGCCACGGCGTCCGGCGGCTGTCTTTCGAGCCTTGCACGGAAGAAGTGCCTCCACAACGCCCGATGCGGCTCGATCCCAGAAGTCCTCGCACGGCGTGATGAAGATGGCGATGTGGAGAACCCCATTGGGGTTGAGATGGTGCACCTCCACCTTGTAGTGAGACAAAGAGCCCTCGACGAGCGGGTGCGCAAGCGAGCCAAAGCCGCGCTCAAGAACGAGGCGGGCACCACGACCTCGTCGCCCGCGGCGCGGGGTGACGGCCCCGTCGGCACCTCCACCGGAAAGGTCTGCGGCATGAGGAAGCCCTTCTTCACCAAGCGAAGCGCCACGGTTGTCTTGCGTGAGCACTCCGCCACGACATCTTCACGTAAGAGGCGATGGAAGGTGAGAAAGAAAGGTGGGTTTTCTTTCCTTGGCTCTCTGGTGCTTTTCTTGTTTCGAGACGAGACAAAGAAGGCAAGAAAGCGTGACTACCGAGCACCCAACGGGCGTATTTATAGAGGACAAGCAAGCGCCGACCAGCGAGGCACCCCCTCAGCGAGCGTCGCGTCCACCCTCGCCTATTGCGCCCGACCGTAACTCCGGTGGGCCAATACCACTCCGCTTTTAATCCTGTCATGTCGGCGACAAGGGCCATAAAGACGCCACCCGAACAACGTGTCCGTAACCTCTTGGTCTCGCCTTTAGGCCGGAGCGGTTGCTCGGTGCTTGCGAGAAGCCCAGCGGCGCTGCGGCCCCAAGCGGCAAAAGCTTTGTGGCTTGCGCCGAGGCCCAATGAGGAGTGGGTTCAAAAGGCCTACCCCACCGGATGGGTATAAGGCCGCCCAAACAAAACTTGAGCAAGGGGCGGTATGAGGTGAGCCCCACGGTGGGCCCTCGGTTAGGTCGGTGACGACCTAATCACCTCTACTCGCGTCCGAGACCATACTTCACACTCTCCGGGAGCTCATCAATGAGCGACACCGGTGTGCTCTGGGTTGGCGGACGACCCGAGGTCCATACGGATTGAGTAGAGAAAGGTTTTTATGGGTCGCCCCAGCAGGCCAGGACACCCTACTCGGGACCGTCGCTCGGAAGGGTCCACCTTGGCGGACCTCCCGGGACCCACTCGGACTACCGCTATTGGCTCCACGAGCACGGCGTTCAAACCAGCGCAGTAAGCGTCGTCGCTCACCCCTCCGGGTCCCACACTGCGGATGGGGTATACATGTGGGATAGACGGTGGTCATTCTTCTCGCAGTTACCCTCGCCCGACGAGGACTCGGGAAGGATGCCCCACGTCCAGCTACAACGGTAAACGAGCAATCACGTCCAGCTACGACGGTAAACGAGCGCTCATGTCCAGCTACGACGTTAAACGAGCACTCGGACACCCGAACCTCACAGAGGCATTGGGTCGTCCCTGCCGACCAAGGCACTGTCTAGCTACGACGTTAAACGAGCACTCGGACACCCGAACCTCACAGAGGCATCCGGTCGTCCTGCCGACCAAGGCACTCGGACACCCGAACCTCACAGAGGTATCCGGTCGTCCTGCCGACCAAGGCACTCGGACGCCCGAACCTCACAGAGGCATCCGGTCATCCCTGCCGACCAAGGCACTGTCTAGCTACGACGTTAAACGAGCACTCGGACACCCGAACCTCACAGAGGTACCCGGTCGTCCCTGCCGAGCAAGGCAGTCGGACACCCGAACCTCACAGAGGCATCCGGTCGTCCTGCCGACCAAGGCACTCGGACACCCGAACCTCACAGAGGTATCCGGTCGTCCTGCCGACCAAGGCACTCGGACGCCCGAACCTCACAGAGGCATCCGGTCGTCCCTGCCGACCAAGGCACTGTCTAGCTACGACGTTAAATGAGCACTCGGACACCCGAACCTCACAGAGGTACCCGGTCGTCCCTGCCGATCAAGGCAGTCGGACACCCGAACCTCACAGAGGTATCCGGTCGTCCCTGCCGATCAAGGCGGACACGAACCTCACAGAGGCATCCGGTCGTCCCTGCCGACCAAGGCACTGTCTAGCTACGACGTTAAACGAGCACTCGGACACCCGAACCTCACAGAGGTATCCGGTCGTCCCTGCCGATCAAGGCAGTCGGACACCCGAACCTCACAGAGGCATCCGGTCGTCCTGCCGACCAAGGCACTCGGACACCCGAACCTCACAGAGGTATCCGGTCGTCCTGCCGACCAAGGCACTTGGACACCCGAACCTCACAGAGGCATGGGGTCGTCCCTGCCGACCAAGGCACTGTCTAGCTACGACGTTAAACGAGCACTCGGACACCCGAACCTCACAGAGGCATCCGGTCGTCCTGCCGACCAAGGCACTCGGACACCCGAACCTCACAGAGGTATCCGGTCGTCCCTGCCGACCAAGGCACTCGGACACCCGAACCTCACAGAGGCATCCGGTCGTCCTGCCGACCAAGGCAGCGTCTAGCTCGACGTTAAGCGAGCACTCGGACACCGAACCTCACAGAGTACCGGTCGCCCTCGCCGATCAAGGCGGTCGGACACCGAACCTCACGAGGTATCCGGCCGTCCTGCCGATCAAAGCGATCGGACACCGAACCTCACGAGGCATCCGGCCGTCCCCGCGACCAAGGCACTTTCTAGCTACGACGTTAAGCGAGCACTCGGACACCGAACCTCACAGAGGTATCCGTGCGTCCCGCCGATCAAAGCGATCGGACACCGAACCTCACAGAGGCATCCGGTCGTCCTGCCGACCAAGGCACTCGGACACCGAACCTCACAGAGGTATCCGGTCGTCCTGCGACCAAGGCACTTGGACACCGAACCTCACAGAGGCATGGGGTCGTCCACGCCGACCAAGGCACCGTTTAGCTACGACGTTAAGCGAGCACTCGGACACCGAACCTCACAGAGGCATCCGGTCGCGCCTGCCGACCAAGGCGCCGTCTACAACGTTAAACGAGCACTCTCGCGTTTGTTCCTGCCGATCAAGGCCCGATCTATCCACGGCGATTAAAATTAAAGCAAACTCATCGCAAGACATTTTCATAAAGAAAAGAAGATTTCATTATAGGCCAACAGCTCGGACTTTACACGACTTTACACACGATGAGCGGACACAAGAGTGGCCCACGCCGCCGCGGAAGGACTTTACCCACGCCTAGAACCTATCAAACATCCGTGCGGCGTCGGTGGCACCGACGGCATCTTTGGTAGGCCCTTGCACGTCGACGGACGATCGCGCGCCGCAGTGACACGCCGATGCCTCCGTGCCGTTCAGCGACATCGACGCGGCCGCACCAACCACGATCGGCGCCCTTGCGCCATCGCCTCGTAAGGCCCCCTTACCACCTCGAGCCTCGGGCGGCCTCGGCGGCGGCGTCAACGAAGCGGCATCACGGCTGCGGCTTCCTCCTCCTAAGCTCGGCCATCGCTGGTCGAACTCAGCCAAAGCTCGGCGGAGGATCTTCTTCTTCCCCGCAATGTCATCGCCAAAGCTAAAGACTAGAGGTGTCTCAAGCCATTTGAAGGAGCGAAGAAAGAACTCTCATCTAAAGGGTTATCCTTCAAGCAAGCTACGCACATATAATATACGGGGCGAAGGCGCTAAGCGGAGTAAATGCGCGCGGAAAAGCGGCGTCCTTCACCGTAACCCGGCGATCAAGAAGGCGAGCGGCGGGCGCGTAAACTATACTCGGCATGCGCAACGAGGCGAGTAAAGCCTCCGCGGTTCAAATGCCCCGGCCAAACTCAGGCAGCCGCCGGATCCATCGAGGCACACGACGGAAATCGCTTAACCGGATCGGCTCGACCGACCGACCGGGCCCGCCACCACTCTCATCAAGTTCAACCCCAACCGAATCGCCGAAATCGCCGGGAGTTCGGGGCTCTTGACGAATACTAATAACAGGGTACCCCAACGGCCCGGCGGCGAGCGGCGGCCTCAAGCATATCTCCGGCCCAACAGCGCGCCCGCCCGCCACCGACCGAATAACTGCGAGACCACACAAGACATCCGCTCCCGGCCGGCCATTGGAAGCGAATCCGGCCGGACAGCGCTCCGACCCCCTTGGCGGGCGGGATCTCCGACTCCGGCCGGACGGCGCTCCGACCCCCTTGGCGGGCGGGATCTCCGACTCCGACCGAACCAAGGTGGCGGACGCCGAGGGTCGCGTGTCGAGCCCTCATCGACCTACCGCCACGTACCCACGAGCGAGGTCAATCGGAGTGACTATACAAGGGCGGTGGCTCCTTCCCAAGAAGGTCGGTGATCTGCGAAGACAAAGCTTCGGCCCATCAACGATCGCGTCTGATTGAACTCACGCTCCCTCCGGCGGCGCCAGCGCCACGCACCGCAGCGTCGGATTCGTAAGGATCACAGAGGGCAAATGCGCTATTTCCGGGAATACCTAACCTCCCGACCACCAAGGCTACCGACCCGGCATGGGCAAGGCGGGTGGCGACCGATCCACGGGACGAAGGGCCGGAGCTCATAACATAGGTCACCTCGCTCTTCCCCGACTCTCGATGTAACCCGCCTTCCTTCAGTATAAAGGAGGCGGGACTAAGCGATTCAAAGGGTGGAGGAGACATAAGAACACGAGGAGACTAAGTCATTTAGGGCCTCGTCAGAAACATAGCGCAAAAGCAATACACATCGCCATCCGAATGGAGTAGGGACTTTTAGCCCGAACGGTATACATCTTGGACTCACGAGTCTAACCATTCAGGGAGTGGAGCGCGCGACCCCTTAGACTTACAAATTTACTTGCCGGCGCTCGAAAACGCCGACAATGATCAAACTTGAAATGTTTTTAAAAATTCCGAAACTGTTTCTACCTCATTTATGCTAATTATGTTTTTTATTTTTAGAAGATAACAAATAAAGTTAAAATATTTTTAAAAATTTACTGTTTCATCCTAGACTTCTTAAGATAGTACCATAAATTTTTCATAGCATAAAAAAGCTTATTCAATTTTACAAAATTTAAAAATATCACAATTTTTTTTCTAGAAATTATCATCAAATATCACTTTCTTACGGGTTATTGATGTATTTGAAGTCAAATCCGGTCATAAAACAGTAAAATCCGGATTAATTACATGAAAATTCGCCCGGTTTGAGCGAAATGGGCCGAAATTTCACGAAAAAATGAAATTACTATCTCAATTTCAATTTTTTATTCGGCCGGTAATTTGGATCTCGTGGGGTCCGAAATTGAGATTTCAGCGAAATTTCACCAAAATTCATCGAAATTTGAATCCACGAGGCATACCAATCAATCACTTGCAACTCATGGTGTATTCTCTGATCGTTAGTTATATCTTGGATTTAACCATTGTCCATTGCATTACATTGTGATTTAGCAAGTCGATGAATAAAGTATGAGAAGTGACCTGCACAGACCGGAGAGTCTGACTTGATCCATTCTAAATCATTTTTACTTGTATCGTGAGGATTTCCATGGAAGAAATTAGGCACAGAACGAAGTATCCGGCCTCACCAACTTTGTTGGCTATTTTTACGCATTATTGCAGATGCATCACTACTATTGGCGGTCAGCTTTTACATATAACTAGAGTTATAGCTTTTATGATTGATTTCTCAACTAGAAAGTGTTTGACTAATACAAAATACGGACAATATTCATATAAGAAATATGATGGAGTCTCCAAAAATAATTATGATGTCATGTTTTTTATTTGACCTATAGAATATTGTTGGATCGACCTGTGGTCGGCATCTTAGAAAAAAATAATATCAAAATGTGGTTTGGATATTGGTAGAGAACACAAAATATAGAAAACCCCTTGACTCTGGCATGTTAAACTTTCCGTAATAGTGGAATATAAACATTTTCAGTGGACAATGATCACTTCTTGGAAACAATTGTGGTGTCTGAAATACGAAAAGGTCAAACTGGACAAAGAAAAATCATTTGCTGCAGTAGACGCCAAATGTTTGATATATGACATATTAAAAAATGAAGCTGTACTCCCAGACATAGCTCTTTAAACTAAAAATCGATCCAAATGTGATTGCATTGTTCAACTAACTCAATATGATCACGGATTAAGGCATCAAAGTGGCGTCGGCATTTTTCTCTGAATTTAGGCTACAAGCCGAGAGGTCAGCTAATGCAGCCCGCACAAGCAATCGCCCAGCAAGCGTCATCTCGTTACCATGGTATTGACTGGGCACATAGGATTCGTTCTTTCTCATGCTCTCATTAATATCTCGTAACCGTTTGCTAAATAAGAAATAAATTACTCGTCTCCGTCTAAATTTATATGTCATAATTTTGAATAACTTTTTTCTATAAATATAAGATGTATTTCATATTACAATACAAAATTAGTGTAATGTTTCCTTTGTGCCTCTAATAAATATCCATCTTTACTTTATATTATCTACATGCATACATTAAATATAGTACTTAGTGATAATAATTAAAAATAATCTTGTCTAAACTTGGATGGAGGGAGTAATTAATAGCTGAAGCGCCTTCTCAAAGAAATGAAAAAGACTCACGGCCAAGCATTGGAGGACAAGGCGGGAACACGACAAGCAAGGCATCGGCCGTGTGGGCCATCAACCGGGCTTAAGGCCATGTGTTTTTCTTTTGACACCCTGAAGCCCATACATTTGAACATCTACTATATAGCATATTCGTTAGGAAGGTGGCCAACGAGGTTGGTGGAGTGCGCTAATATGGGACTTGCAGCAGGGTTTGCAAAACCGAATGGCCATAGAAAATCGAGCAATGGCCGATACCGATTTTTAGCGAAAATCGATCGAAAATCAGGAAAAATTATGCGGTTTGCGAATTCAAATTCAAAATCAAAACCTGAGTTGAGCCGTGCCGATCGCGACGAAAATCAGTCGAAAATGACCGAAAATCGTCCGGTTTTGGGCCGATTATCTGCCGATTTTTTTTCCAAAATCATGACAGACTGGAAAATGGAGGAAAAAAAGGGGAACAATTCCAGAAAAATGTGAAAAATTAGAAGAAGGTTTAAAAAAGGCTAAAAATCAGAAAAATGTTTGAAATGCACAAAATATTATGGAGAAATATGACAAAATTCCGGCATGACTATTCCTATATGTGGAGACATGTCAAATTGTAAAGTACATGTTTTGCAACAATAGCACAACTATGGAAAAATATGAATAATTTAGGGGAAAATTCGGCATGACCTTTGCTATATTTTGGCCAATGTGAAGTTGTGAAATAGGCATGTAGAAGTAATATGTCAAGTTGTCAACAAATAATACTTCATTTCAATACATACACAAATCAATTGATCAAGTTCACATTACAGTTACATTCATTTCAGTGCGACGAGTTTGCATGCCTTCTTGTAGTTCGCATCATTGTCCATAACAAGCTGTATAACATTTTGCGCACTAACCTTGTCGACCACTGAGGCAATTTCTTGCGTCAACAAACAAAATGAAAATCTCCATTATTTCACGTACAATTCAAATAGATATCAGAATAGGAGCAATGAGAGCAAGTACCTTATGCAAGTACGACGAATCTTGACTTTTGCCTGTCACATCCACAGAGTTGTAGAAGAACATGGTGTCGTTGCAGTATAGTATGAAGTTTATAATGCTCATGCGTATCGTCCCAATCTAAGAATCGTACATGATGGTTATGCCATACGTAAGCCATTCCTTCTTGAACTTCTGCATCTTGCCATACTTAGGCCATTCCTAACACTAAACCATAAACCTAACCGTAACACTTACACTACATGCCCTGCCAATCTGCCATATTGTCAATCATTCACAAATGATCCATAAGCACAAGTGCACAACCTAATAATGAGCATATTCAACTAATTCAAGTGACATTCCTCACAAAAATTCAAAAATCTGAGAATTTTATCAAAAATCGGTGGGCTTCCCACGAAAATCGATCGAATGCTGATGATTTTCCAAGCGGCCGCGGCTAGGTGGTCTCCTTCTGCGGATCCAGCGATTTTTGGACCTAATCGGTCGATTATCGCTGCTCCGGCGGCGATTTTCCTCTTTGCATCGCCGGATCTGGCCGGAATGCCTCTTGGTTGCCTCTAGCTGCTCGAGTGGAGTGAGTGCAAGCAATAATTGTGCCCGAACCAGCCATCGGACGCGTTAAAACGCAGGTCATTTGTGACCAGGCCGGACCGGGCTGAGTGGGCCTGCATTGTGGGTGCACGGCCCACTACTGTTTTTTTTGCATTTTTCATTTCATATTTCTTCTTTTGTCTCAAATCCGCCTCCAATATTCGGATTTTTCCAAAATTTTCATCCCATAAACCATAAAATGTTAATACTAATTTTAGAAAATTTCAGGATAAATTTTTTGAATTTGAATTTGAATCCGACCGGTTCACGAAGCCGGGCTGGTTTGTCGGTGAGTCTTTTGGACGTTGAGCAGTTTGTTTCTCATGTGAAGAACCAATGAGCAACTTCTAGCACGCGTACGACTAACAAAGGGATGTTAGTTGCATCAAAGGTTACAATCTTAAAAGAGAATAATCCAATGGCTTATAATTTGTTGATGGTGTGGCTTGATGACAGGGCTTCTTTTATTGTCAATAATACAGGGGAGACAGACACCTTCCAGAGAAGTCTGTTGAAGCCATACAAGGACGAATCGCCGGCTTTTTCCATCGCCATGGCCTGAACTCCACCATGGGTGTGTCTGTCCTACGCCATAGGCTGTGTTGCGTGCAAACTGTAGCAAGGATGTCTGGGAAGTTATCGTCCGTTGGGCAGGCCTGCCTATCGTTGAAGCTTCGTGGGAACCTCTTATCGACTTCTGTGCTTGTTATCCATTGTTCCAACTGGAGGATGAGCTGTTTGAGAAGGCGGAGAGAGGTGTTATGTGGGGCCTAATTTATAGTAGGCGTGCCAAGAGCCTATACCTACCACGGCAACATCCCCATCGGCCTAGTTATTAGGTTTGAAAACGGATCGGATTTTATCCGTCCGATCCGGATCCGGATCCGGTCGGGACCAGATTCGGGATCAAATCCGGATAATCCGTCGGATCCGGGATCGGATCCGGATAATTGAATTCGGTTGCCGGGTCGGATTCGAAGCATATGCTATCCGAAAAATATGGGTCGGGAAACGGATATTCGGATATTGACCCATCGGATATGCTATCACTAGCCGGCCCAGCCCATCTGGCCATTTTGACGTTGCTCCCGGCCCAGCCTAAATCCCCTCATCCTCTTCAGTCCAATCCGTCAATCCCTAATTCCCGTGATCCCCTCAATCCTCACTTCCTTAGGCGCCGAGCGGCCGAGCCGAGTGCCTCCTGCCCAGATCTGATCTCTACAAGTCGCCTCCACACCCTCGGTGGCCGGCGGTGTCTCCCCTGAGCCCTCAACGGCGTCTCCCCCGAAATGTCTACAAAAGGGGCTGCGGCCACCGGAGTCACCAAGGAGGTGGTCTCTGGTCACCTCCGTGCAGGATGCCGCCATGCGGCCCAAACTCTGGCTCGACTTCCCCCTCCTCCCCGATGACGACGATGCGGACTCTAACGGTTCGTGCCATTACAGCGCCCTCTACTTCCACGACTCACTCAGTAAGCATTGCTCTTCTGATTGTGTTAATGCTAATCAAGAATGTTATGTTTAGGTGCGCTCTAGAAGAATAATTGTTGTTTGTGCTCTCTGATTAGTCAACTCAAATGGGTGTTCCTTTGCTGGAATTGGGCAAATGTGCTTATAATTGGCTAGGTATGTGCAGATTGCCATTTGATTTACACGGTTGGACTATTGACTTACCTAATGGTGCAACCATAGCAAGGTTTTATAAATCTATGGCTACCAATTCCCTTTTTTTGTTATATGTATGTGTTTGCATTGATATGATCGAGACAATTAGTTAGAGCATAGGAGAAATATGTGTGGCAGTTGACAGTTCATAAGGTTGGGTCATTGGCTTGCATAAAAGCTCAAACTTTGGAAAGTTGTGAAATTTATAGCTAAATTGCCGGATTTAGTAATATTTGGATTTCCATGTTTCTGCATGACCACTACTAGTGGTGTTGTCCCTATGTGATGAGGAATAAGCTCATTCTTCCTGCCATCTTTTGATGTGATGCTACTGAAATAATTACTTAGAATGGCAGAAACGGGTTACTTGCTCTTTTGTTTTTGTCGTTACTTTCATTGATAGCTTCGGTCGCAGCTTATGGAAAGATATGTTCATTAATCAGTTGCATTTTGTTGCAGTGAGCTGTGATTAGAGCTTAAATAACTTAGTTTTGATCCTGTTGTTTTGTAACAACCCAGTGCAAAATATTGACTTATCTAAGTTACTGAACATTGAGGATCTGGGAAAACTTTTTGACCTTGGAGCAGCTATAAAGTAACCATCAGGCTATTGATCCACCCAAGATGCAGCCTGGATTGTTGAGGTATGCTTCTTATTTCATTCCATATGTTGTGTGATGAATGATAAATTATAACACAGTTTTGAAAGGTGGGTTATGTGTAATATGACAGTAGAAAATCATAGCCATTTGTATGTTAGCCTCTTGCGTTATGCAATTAGTTACGGTCATGTACTCATATAGTTTGATTTAACATATATTACTCTATCTATGCGTGCTTTATCCGTATAACTTTATCCGTTTTCGATCTGAATCTGTCATATATCCGTCCTGTATTTGTATCCTAATAACTCGGATTCGTATCCGTATCCGGCTAGCCCGTATCCGATTCCGAATCCAAAAAAATGGGTTAGGATACGGAAAGAGCAATATCCGCCCGTATCCGACCTGTTTTCACCCTACTTGTTATCTTATCCTTCCTTGTTTTGTTAAGTTTGTTTAGTTGCTTCGGCCTTAAGCCAACTTAAGATATGATTTGTTATCAAGTTGTTAGGTCGGTCTACCATCATATAAGGAGACCACATATTATGGAATAAAGGGGGAAAGAAATTATATCTAATCATCTTCCCCGCCAATTTCTCTCTCTCTCCCCTAACCCCTATGCGCCCTCTTCCCCCGTGTATTGTTGTTCCCAAAACCTACCACCATTGGCCTAAGCCACGGCACCAAATTGGAAGCTACAGTCAAAGCCTTGTACCTCACATTCATATTGGTTACGATCTCTGGGTCGTGATATGTTGCCTTTGGTTTTTGTTGCATTCTAAGAACATAGAGTAGGCTCACCTAAGGCCATGGCAACGGTGTCTGAGATCTAGACCAGCCGTTGTTGTTTTCTCTGTCAAGTTCGTGTTGTTGCCACTGGCCACACCCAGATGCTAAACGAGTGAGCGTGAGGAAGAAAGAGAGGGAGGCAGCGTGTTTGTTGCAGGAAATCGGAAGGGGGAAAGCATAACTAAGATGTATGTTCTAGAATATTTGCAAGCTTTTCTCACAAAAAAAGATGTGCAAGATTTTTAATTTTTCCAATGATTGAGGATATTTCTCATATTTTTTCTATGAAATTGGATATAATTGAAGGGCTACGAGTATGCTACACTTGCACAAATTAAAAATTCTACCGCATGAAGCAGGATGCCAAGTAAGTAAATGATCATGGATTGTTACCGCTAGATACGCAGTGCAGTGAAAGGAGAGTTGAAGCAGCTCGATCCAACGTCGCGTGTGTCTTCCAGCGGTGGTCGATCTTCCTCGATCCATGGTAGATCTTTCTCAAGCGATGGCCGATCATCCTCGATCAGCACCACAGTAGTAGCGATGCCTCTATTGAAGTCCACACATTCAGGGAAGGAACGCCATGCGTCGGTGTGCTAGCACTAGCGAGCACATGAGGGCTTGAGTGGTGACGGCTAGGGTTTTGGGTAGGGTTTCGGTGGTTGCGGTTGTGCAACTGTAGCGACCCCTACACCCTATAAATAGCCACCTCCCTATTTTGATGGAACTCTACGTTAGGGCCCAACTAAGGTGCAAAGCCCACTTGGGCACTTAGTGATGGATCCAATCCGAATCACTGTATTTTAACCCGTTAAGTGTGTGACCTAGTAGGCTCAAACATATTCGCCCATGTGCCAAAACTCCTTTCGGCCCATTAGTCGGCAGCGGTCCCTAGCAGGACATAGAGACTTCCAAACATACACAAAGATCATATCGAAAGCATTTGCGATGTCCAGCTTCATAAGCATGTAATCCCAACGTACTAAATCAAAAGCTTTTGCGATGTCCAGCTTCATAAGCAAGGGTGATGTTTTGTTTTGATGTTATGTTCTCATCTGGTTTCGAACCTACATATAATTGTCCCTTGATGAAAGCGCTTTGGCTTGAGGACATTAGCTCATTCATCAAAGGTGCCAATCTCAGAGCTAAGAATTTGGTGATGATTTTTGACATGCTGTGAATCAGGTGCCATCTCAGCTCCTTTTTTTGGGCAACAACACCAAATGAGCCATGTTGGTCACTGTTGGATCATGATTTTAAATCACATTTGGATGATGATCTAAACCAGAATTGCCAAAATAAATTTCCCCATGTGCCAACGACACATGGGAACAGCAATAGAAAACAACGCTGCTACATCCGACAATGCGAACAGCGAATTGATAAAACAATGCATTAGATAAAGCACAACATACATTCAACTATCAAGATACAGAGATTACAAGGGCAAGCACCCGCAAGTCATAGCCAGTACACATTACCTGCAAGGCTGGCCATGCAAATTTAACATGGGCGCAAGGAAATTTTATTTGGACGAAATTTTATTTGCATGATGAGCTATTCTCATTTCAAGTATTTGCTGAACCAGTCGAGCATTAAGGCAAGAGCCTGTTCAGCGGTTTTGACAGCGAACGGGTTGCTAGCATTATATCTGCAAGCAAAGCCATGAGTAGTTCCTGGAAAGATCTTGGCGAAGTAATGAACCTGCAACAGGCAAGCTCATATGAAGATCTCACTTATAGTTTTTTTCTTTTTTTTTGTTATTGTTAAAGAATATGGAAAAACTGTACGACTCTGCAGCTGTCTGTTAAGAAGCAACAGAGCTACACTTTTCCGGTGTTTTAAACATGAGACTCAGTCATGTTAATGTGGCAATGATTAATACCAATTAAACCCAGCATGATATTTTAACATCTAATCTTCAGTGGGGCATATTATCTTCTGTGTGCTCTGTTTAAGTTTTAGTTATTCCAAATTCTGACTCTTCCTGGCAATAGCAAATTATTTTTACAAAGTTTTATGTAGAAGGTAACTGTTAAAGTATAAGTGAATTGCTCGTCTTTTCTCATCAGTTTAAGCTTTTGGTTGAACTGGTTTGTGTATGCAACTCAATATGGTATCAGAGCCAAGGGGTCTTCAGTTTAAGAACCAGTTGATGCAATTAGAAAATAATTGCAGCGCACTTCTATTCCTTATCTTAGATCTAACGGAGCCTACAAATGAGAGGTGGTGTTGAAGTATAAATGAAATGCCCACCTTTCCTCATCAGCTTAGGCTTTTGGGTGAACTAGTTGATGCATGCAACTCGATAAGCCATGTAGAAATATGTTGATGCATTTTGTATCCAGAGTCAATGGTGGCAGTATGAACTCACCTCACTTCTTTGACGCAAGGCATGCACAAACTGATGCAGTAGCTTTGGTGGTGTATCTGTATCAGCCTGAGCTCCAAGGATCTCAATGGGGCATTTGACCTCTGTCAGATGAATTTTGAGTAAGTTCACAAATGATACATATTGCAACCGCAGCACTATATAAGAAAGGTCACCTTTCATATCATCAGCAGTCACTGTTGAAGGATGGGAGATTACAATCGCTTCTACCTCATTCGTTTTGGCTATCTCCACTGCAAACTTTCCTGTCAATTTAAGCAGGACAGAAAGACCATCAACTAAATGTATTCCTAGTGTGAAATTAAGAGATTTTACAAAGTTCCAGAAGTGTATTCCTAGTGTAAAAAAAACGTAAACAAATTTTCTTCTGTTGATTTCTCTCACCGCCCCAACAATAACCTCCAATTCCAAGAACAGATTTCCCTTCCTTTTTTAAAGTAGCGAAGATTGGTTTAGCATCTACAGCTGCTTTGACCTGGAAGGACAATTGAATATGCTTATCAATCTCACCTTGTTAACTGCATGACTGCATTCCTTGATTAGCATTTTAGGATATGTTGAGTGCTGAAGCCAAGCAAGATCGCCATTTACCGATTTGCATAGTTTGGGAGAAGGTGGTAGGGAAATTATGATAGGTTAAACGATTTTTTTGTTTGAAGTGATGAAACGATTTACCGGAGAGTGATCATCGATCCACTTCGTAATGTTGACACTTGGGTCTCTTGGGTTTCCCGTAAAAGGGTGTCCATTAAAGAAATCAGGCACCACAACGTAATATCCGGCTTCGCCAACTTTGTCGGCTATTTTCCTTCATTGTCACAGAAACATGGTCATTGTATATCAGCTTTTAACTTAAAGAAGAAAACATATCAGAACAAAACAATAGAATTACTTCTTGGCATGTTGCTTACCGGGAAACCTAGTTGGTTCCGGGATTTATAATACAAATCAGTTATATGAAGATATAAGGTGCTACTTTGAAAGAATTTAAGACCTCGTAATATTTCAAGGTCAAGAAAACAAAACAAATAATAATAACGATTCAGTTATTTTTCTAAAAATAGTCACCTACTCGAGTTGTTCAAGGGTAAATTTTATTTCACTAATTTTCTTGTCACTATGTGGAAACAAAGGGTGGATGCATGTTGCAATAGGTTGAAACCGAAATGTCCCTGCGGTTATCGGAAGATGTTGCCGTAGATTAATTTCTCTGTCTTATGATCTCTCCCACACACAGAGACAGAGTTGACAAGAAACCATATTTCTTTTTTTAAAAGAAAGAAAAACAGACAATCAATCATTTTATATTGTAAAAGCGGTGTCCTTGTGGAGTTCTTCATGGGTCAATTGGTGAATCGGGGGAAAGAAAGACGACAAGAAGAGAGGAAGACCGTGCCTCAACAATGGCGCTTCGAATCCTGGAGAAATCAAAGAACACAGTCAATCAACCAATAAAATGGATGGTATGTGCAATGTGCACCGAGCGACTTGTGCACTCACTAACCGAAGATGTCGGAGGCCAGGAGGATGGCCCGGTCGGAGTGGACGGCGCCGGTGACGTAGGCCCTGAAGCCGGCCAGGTCATCGACGACCCCGCCCGCCTCGTCGCCGCCGGCCGTGAGGTCCGGCGGGTTGTCGAGGCACTGCGAGTGCGGAGCAGGGGCGGCGCCGGCCACGGCGAGGCAGAGGAGGCACAAGTAGAGCAACGCCCTTGCCATGGTTTGCAATGCATGAAGGGATGTGCCGAGCAACTTGATTGTTTTATAATGCCTGGTAGCCGCCGGTAGGTAGCTTGGAGGCGTAGGGTCGTTTCCCACGTCGCCATCGTGGCGGCTTGTAGAGGCACTGCGAGTGCGGGGCAGGGGCTGCACCGGCCACGGCGAGTCACCAGTAGAGCAACGCCCGTGCCATGGTTTGCAATGCACGAATGGATGTGAAGAACAGCCTGATATTTTATAATACCTGGTAGCCGTCGGTAGGTAGCATGCAGCCATGGACGCGAAGGGTCGTTTCCCAGGTCGCCATCCTCCTAGTATTTTGTTTCCTCCCTTCTTCCCCCGTTTTCGCCGTCCCTGCCACAGCGCTTTCTTTCCCTTCTCCTGTAAAACTTTGTAATGGATTTGCTGCCCATACGGGATCCACCGCCCAAGGTGCTTTGAGATCTGCGCCCGTATTTAGCAATACGAATCCATACCCAACCGTATTTGTACACAAACTGTATACATACCTCGCTGGATACCTCGACGTTGGAAGGGACCTCGCTGGAAACCTCGCCATCGCGGAAACCCCGAGGTCGCCTCAAAACTCGAGGTCTTGCCGGAACCCACGAGGTAACGCCGTCGTCACTGGAAAGCTCGAGATCGGGTCTAAAATATCATGCGGAGGTCTATCTATATTTATGATGAGTATTTGAGCTTATGGAGCTCAAATTTGAGTTTGTTTTAAAATAGATTTTAAATTTGAAATAATTTGAGCTGTTATCAATTTGGGGAGGGGCGGTAGTGCCGGCCAGCGGCACTAACAGCCCTAGTGAGGTGGTAGTACTGGCCAGTAATTCTCTGACCCAGGGTTGAGCGATGTCGGTACTACCATCCAGAGGGGTTAATATTACCGACCGAGCGGTACTACCAGCCTCTCTGAGCCGATAGTTATTTTCCAGAGGGTATGTCTCGGGATTTCAAAAGTGAGTGACACTACCGACTACTGGAGAGCGGTAGTGCCGATCGAGCGGCTCTACGGCTCATAGTAGATGATAGTGCCGATTTAGACTGAGAGATGTGATTTGAATTTTGGTTTTTGATGTTTATTGAATACAAACCAATGCTTCCTATTACATCTGTATATAAACTATTGTGTATCATTCGGTCATAGCATATTATCTCAATCCACACATAGCCAAGAAACAACACAATACTAACTAGGTGGTGGGGAAGGGCAAATCAACCATGGGTAGGCAAAAGATTGAGATCAAGCCCATCCAGAATGAGGAGGCATGCCAGGTATGCTTCTCCAAGAACCACCCAAGCCTATTCAAGTAGGCCAGCGAGCTTTCCACCCTATGTGGTGTAGAAGTTGCATATGTTGTCTTCTCACCGGTGGTAATTGCTTCTCCTTTGGCCATCCCTCTATTAACTCCGTCACTGACCACTTCCTTGATATGGGCACTATTGATGAGCATGCCATGGGTGGTGGGAGCCATGGCCGTGATGGTGTAGTAGATACAGAGAATGAGATGAATCCACAGCTTGCAAAGTTGCAACAATTGATGGGGGCTGAGAAGCAGAGAAAGGAGAGGGCTAGATGAGTTGGAGGAGTTCCACAAAGAGCTCACTACTCTGCAATGCTGTGTTAATGATAAGGCTTACCAGGTGCTGCAAGAAGCCAAGAAAACAAAGTAGTCATTACCACAATCACATATGCACACATCTTCGGCGTCACCATTCCTGTTTGGTGGAAAGTGTGTCACACCATTGTCTGGCAGTCTTCCTAGTTCTACGGTAAAATTCTCCTCAATTAGATTAGGGATTCCTCAAGCCCCTTATATAGAGGATACAAAACCCTTGGGCCTAACATGTACATGACCACAAGGCATACAAGCCCACACACACATGTACAATAATACAAATGTATCAGCTCTGCTCAAACTCAAGATGGATCATATGGAGGATCAATCGTATGGAGTTTGGATAAAAGAAAACTATATTGCACTCTAGTCTGTGTCTTGGTAAAGAAATCAACAACTTGAAGATTAGAAGAAACATATTGAATAGTAATGGTCTTTTGATGAGCATGAGACCGAGTGAAAGAGGCATCAACACCTATGTGCTTTGTCAGCTCATGTTTCGATGGATCAGCAGTGATCTGAATAGCACTGGTGTTGTCACATGAAATTGGAGTGGAACTAGAGCTCTCAACACCCATATCAGCAAGAAGCTATTTGAGCCAGATGATCTTAGCAGTGGTCATGGCTAAAGCGCAACTCTGCCTCTGCACTAGATTGTCCTATAGCAGTCTATTTCTTGGACTTCCTAGATATCAGAGATGTACCAAGAAACACACAGAATCCAGTAACTGAACGCCTAAAGATAGGCTCACTTGCCCAAGTGGCATCTGAATAAGCATGGAGCTGAGGCTGACTGGAAGTAGCATAGAATAGTAGTCATGAGGTTGTCCCTCATAGATAGCGAAGAACACGCAACAGGTGGCTATAGTGAACAGAAGTAGGAGCACTAACAAATTGACTAAGTATATGAATAGCATGAGAAATCTCAGGTCTCGTCATAGCAAGATACACAAGACTACCAACCAAATGTCTATACCGAGATGGGTCCTCCAGAGGTGTACCATCCGTAGACTTCAACTGCAAGTTAAGCTCCATGGGTGTAAAAGCAATACGAGTATCTGTAAGTCCAAAACAAGCCAAAAGATCCTTAATGTAACGACACTGAGATACATGGTAACCCTCCATTGTAGAAGTGACTTCAAGACCAAGGAAGTAGGACAATGGCCCCAAATCTGACATCAGAAATTGCTTACTCAAATGTTTCTTGACAAAAGTAACATAAGCCATATCATCAACAATAATCAACATATTATCCACATATAGGAGAATCAATGTACGCTTCCCCTGGAGAGAACTATGAAAGAAAAAGGCTTGATCATGCTCACTCGCCTAAAACCCCGCCTGAGCAAGCACCATAGTGAACGGCTCGAACCACGCACGGGGAGCTTGCTTGAGGCCATACAAAGCACAATGAAGGCGACACACATAACCAGCAGGAGCATCATAACCTGATGGTAGATGGATGTAGACCTCCTGAATATCACTGTGAAGAAAAGCATTCTTCACATCTATCTGGGAAATAGCCCACTGGAGCATAGCGGCAACTGCTATCAACGCGTGTACAATAGTCGTATGAGCAACAGGGCCAAATGTCTCATCATAATCCCAACCATATTCCTGTTGAAAACCACGAGTAACCAGACGAGCCTTGTACCTTTCCACGGAACCGTCAGACTTGGTCTTGACTTTATAGACCCAATTGCAGGTGATGGGTACTGCACCGGATGGAAGGGGAACCATCTCCCAGGTTCCAGTGCGCTACAAAGCATCCAACTCTTCTGCCATTGCTAGCTTCCATTTTGGAGAAGCAATAGCCTCCTAATATGAACTCGGCTCCTGAAAAACACTAGTGGTAGCAGAAGTATAACGAGCATGACACTATATATGGGCTCTGTCACGGAATGCATACCTGGGTGATAAAGTAGCCGGCAGATCATCGGTAAGAGGCTCATCAGTACTGGTTGACTCCTCAAAAGGAGGATCCGTTGTGGAAACTCCAGGACGACGAGTGAAGTGGAGAGGATAAGGTGACACGCAACGGAAGGTGGGAATCTCAGAAGACTCAGTAACAGGAATATCTAGTGGATACTCAGGAAAAATAGTAGAGAAGGTATTTGGTGGCACAGTAAGAGGATTAGGTAGAGATAGAAAACCAGTGAGATCGAGGACAAACTTGGAAGAAGGTAACTGAACAATGGAGATATGGAAGTAAGGTCGTGACACATCAAAGAAAACATCATGAGAGAAGCGGATGCGCCTAGCAGAGAGATCATAGCAATGATAACCTTTATGCTCAAGACTATAGCCAAGAAAAACACACTCAATAGATTGAGCGGTCAGCTTGGTACGCTCTCGTGGGGCAAGTAGAACAAAACAGGCACACCCAAAGACAAGGAGATGGTCGTAGGTGGGAGTGATGGAGAGTAGAACCTCAACAGGACACTAATCCTAAAGGATAAAGGATGGCTGTAAATTGATGAGATATATAGCCGTAGAGATAGCCTCAGCCCAGAAATGGCAAGGCACATGAGAGGCGATAAGAAGAGTGCGAGCGGACTCAAGAATATGACAATGTTTCCGTTTAGCAACACCATTCTGAGTATGAGCTCTAGGGCAAGAAAGCTGAGGAAGAGTACCCTGATTCGACAAAAACTAATGGAAACTAGATGACAAATATTCTCTGCTAGAATCAGAACGAAAAACATGAATTTTGGTGGAAAACTGCGTGTGAATCATAGTTGCAAAAGACTTATTGATGGACAAAAATTAACTACGATTTTTCATAAGATAAATCCAAGTATATCTGGAGAAATTTCAACAAAAATAACATAGTACTTATGACCACCTAAAGAGGAAATAGAAGCAGGACCCCAAACATCAGAATGTATAAGAGCAAAAGGAGCCGTTACTCTAGAAGAACTAGACACATATGGGAGTTGTATTTGCTTGCCAAGCTTACAACCATGACAAGAAAACTCAGCATCAGTCACAGTTCCTAGAACACCCTGGCGAACTAAACTATATAAACGAGAATGACTCAAGTGACCAAGATGATGATGCCACCGAGGAAAGCCAACAGGCACCAAAGCAGAAGAAGTAGGTGCTGAAGACCCTGAAACGGGTATTTCGGTAAACAAGTAAACCTTTCCATAAAGGAAAGAGGCACTTAACAACTTCACTTTTTAGGTTTGAAGTGTAAACTTTTTATAAATCCTATACCATTTATTCATTACCACCTAGTATGGAGCCAGCATCGTATCGGTTTGGCAAGCTCCCTTGCCACTCTGCTGGGGTAAAAATTTTAGGTTTGTAGACCCAGCTAAGTACCCTCTCGATAGTACTAGGAGCAATTGCTAGTAAAAGGTCTTCATCTCCCAATGAATGGCCACCCAATTTTACCTACTGCTAATGACCACCTTCTTGTCGCCTTTCCTTTGTTCCTCCTTCCTGGATAACCCAATCATAAATCCTTCTATTGAGTATCCTTGGAGGTGGTGGCCAATACCAATCAACGCTCTTGTCCAACAATCCTGCACATATAAATATAATTTATCAAACCCAACAAAGCACTCTAAGGAAGCAAGCTAACCAAAAGAAATCAAGCTCATAGAAAGTTGAGGAACAATAGAGACTCTTGGAACTGAAAACTGAGAAGTGAGCAAAGATCCTTGATGAGTGACCAGCATAATAGTACCATTAGCAGTCAGAACAGACATATCACCACTGATTGACTGAAAAGACTGGAGTTGGGAGACATCTGAAGTCATATGAAAAGAGGCCCCTGAGTCAAGAATCCAAACTGTACTTGAGGATGAAGTGGATGGTGCTGCTAAACTAGTAACACCAATAGAGCCAGTAGTAGAGGCCTACTACTGTTTCAGCAATATGTGGAGCTGAGTCAACACATTAGTAGTAAGAGAAACCTGTGCAGCTGTAGAGTCTCCCTGAATCAGATGCTAAGATGAGCAAGGCAACTTCCAACCAGGAGGAGCAAGCTGTTGGTGATATGCCCTTGAGGCAATCATAGAGATGATTGTATCACGCATTATATTTATGGAGCAGTATAATTGTCTGTCCTTTGAATATATATCGATTAGATTAATCAACAAGTGACTTGTTCGTGCCACTTTTTCTATGTATCGATGTTATTCAAGTTATCCCTGATCGGTTATCATAATATAGGATGATTATGCTTTATAGATCAGCACATGTATTGATTGATGACCATATTTCACGGATCATAGAGATATGGAGATATTTAATCAATAATGTGGACACATGTTAGAGAACATGCGTTGGACAAACCCATATGAGACACTGCGAGAATTGTTATATATATTCTTATGTGTCATCAGTTGGTCTCATGCATAGTGTATGTATAATCCTTAGACCTGAGATTATCATTGGTTTCCTAGATGTATAATGGTTTACTTAGAAGCTGCCAAATGCTACTCTTTAACTAGGTAGTTATAAAGAAAGCTTTCGGGTTTACCATGAAACATGATGATGTATATGAATGATCAAGATGAAATTTGCTCCTCCTATATAACGGAGAGATATGTCTGGGCCCTCAAGGTAGATAGATTAAGTAAGTGCATGGCCATACCAAATGTGATTGAGAGTCAATCCAGATAAATTATTCCACTACGGCATGAGTGAAGAGATCGAGCTGTCATAGGATAACACGACTCTCGCCTTGAGCTCGATCTGATATCTTGAAGCAAAAGGAATATTACATTATCACACTATAGTAGGTTCGTCCGATGCTTTATGGATATTTGGGAATCAATATGTACTGCTAGGTACCGCTATCGATTATCGTTAGGAAAGGTGTTTCCGAGTTGTGTCCAAATATGCATGAACCTACAGGGTCACACACTTAAGGGGTTGGAATATAAAGGTACGGATTGGGTCCTTCACTAATGGGCTAAGTGGGCTTTGTTCTTTAGTTGAGCCCTAATGTAGGGTTCCATCGTGAGGGAGGGGCGGCTATTTAAAGGGGTTCACAGCTGCAATAGATTATCAGAGAGGGCGCAGCCACCAAAACCCTAGCCGTCACCACTTGAGCCTTCCCTTGCGCTCTGGTGTTGGCACACCGATGCACGGCGCTCTTTTTCCTGAACGTGTGGACACCGGTAGAGGTGTTGCTGCTACTGCAACACTGTTCGGGATGATCGACCACCGCATGAGGAGGATCGACCACCACAAGGAGGAAGATCGACCACTGCAACTGGACGCGCGCTTCATTGATTCGGGCTGCATCAACTTCCTTCCGTTGCACTGCGCGTCTAGTGCTAATGATTCATGATCATTTACTTGCGTGGCTTTCTGGTTTACGAGGAAGAAATTTTTATTGTGCGCTAGTATAACCTACCCGTATCCCTTCACAAGCGATGGATGAAGATGGTAACAGCGTTGAATGTTGTGGCCTAGGTGTCGACAATGTGTGGATATCTCACATCCTCGTGTCTGCTGAACACAAGCAGCGGTAGTGGGAGTAGGCATCGTAGGTGGCTATGAAAGCGGAGGTCCCTGAGGCACCCCTAACACATTGGAGTGCTGTTGAGATGCCTTTGAAGCGAGAACCCAAAGACAGCAGTGAGAGCCTAAACCATTGTTGGTGGAGTAGGACTGCTGAGCAGGCGTGCACGAGTGGCTTCAAACTCTGGGCGAAGCCGCATCACAAAGGTGTACACCAGAATCTGCACCTCATTTGCCAAACGAGAAGCACAACTTGCATCAAGCTGACCTATTAGCTATCAGTGAACTGCCATGACCTCAACGTAAAAAGCATCAACTATCAAATCTCCTTGCTGAAGACTATGAATATGCTAGCGAAGTGAGTACTGAACTGAAGAGCTGCTTCGGACAAAGCACCCCGCGAGATAGCCACACGTATGGCGACCGTGCGGAAGCCGAGGCATCGGTGGAAGCGATGCGCCACGGGATGGAGATGGTGGTGTCACTACTACAAAAAACCCCTTTCTTGTCGGCCTATCACTGCCGGTTCTGAATCGACAGTGATAACACTATCACTGCTGGTTCATAAGATAGACCAGCACAAATGCTCGACCGAAGAAGAATCGGCAGTGATAGTAACTTATCATTGTCGGTTCTAAAAAAATCGGCAGTGATAATAACCAGCAGTGATATTGGAGGAAGTATCACTGCTACTTCGGCTTATGAACCGACAGTGATAATAATATCACTGTCGGAACCGGCAGTGATAATAGTATCACTTCTGGTTTGGAATCCGAACAAGCAGCGATAATATTTTTGAAAAATCATAACTTTTTCATACGGAGTCGGATGGAGACAAAATTTATATGAAAATTGTAGCTCTCGATGAGATCTACAAATTTGTAGTTTACAACTTGTTTATTTGAAGTCATTTCGATGTCCAAATAATCGTTGCAACTTTCGGATATGAAAGGATAAAAGGAAAATATATCTTATAGTAGTTGAGAAGTGTATGTTAGGTGAGATGGTAAGGAAGCTTCACGCGGAGTAGCAGGTCTTGTGTTCGACTCCTAGCAACCGCACGCGTGTGTGTTTCGCTTAAAAATCGCCCTTGCGACGCGCGAGACCGTGCGTAGTAGATAAAAGGTGGTCCAGGTGCAAATAATTTTTTTTGATTTTAACGAGTGAGTTTTGGATTTACGACTATCACTGCCGGTTTGCATACAAACCGTCGGGGATATCGGTATCACTGCCGATTCTAGAACCGACAGTGATAGTCGGACTATCACTGCCAACCAATCACTGCTGGTTCCAATATCCTGCAGTGATGCCAGTTTGGAACCGACAGTGATCTGGTGTTCTATAGTAGTGTGTGGATGGTGGCCGCGCGGAAGACGAGGCATCGGTGGCCACACGGAAGCCGAAGCATCAGTTGGTGGCAGAGCTGGCAATGATCATGTGACCAAGATGGCTGCCGTCGAGGGTGAGGTATGAAAGAGATTAGAAGCTAGCCCTAATAACTTTTGCTCTAATACCATGTTAGAATTAGGGTAAAATTCTCCTCAATTAGAATAGGAATTCCTCAAGCCCCTTATATAGAGAATACAAATCCCTTGGGTCTAACATGTACATGACCGCAAGGCATACAAGCCCACACAAACATGTACAATAATACATTTACATGTAACACTACCTATGGATTGCATGAGGGGCTTGACCTCAACTCCATGATCTAGCAATTTCTTCAATGGCCAATTTGGCGGGTGATGGTTATGAGCCTATGAGTATGTTAAAAAATTCATGAGGACTGATAATGCATAATTTATCTAAATCTAGCACTGTGAGAAAATTTATCATTTTTTTATGATGGATACATGTAATCCAGCTATGTGCAATATTTGTTTCGATTGGAATTATCTATAAACCTTTTTGTGTTTACATCTAATGCTGTGATGTGGTGTTGGTTTCATGTCCAAAGTCTTGCATTGTGATATTGGGCACGTTCCTTCTTGTTTTGCGGTAGACCGCGAGATCATCGAACTGCCAATGCACAACAATAGGATGCATGCAATTCTCTTTCACCATGTCGAGTGATAACCCATGAGAGCATTTTGCACCATATTTTGGGTTTCCTGCCCTACTCTCATGTAAAATTCACCATTACTTGCTACTTGCTATATATTGGACCGATACAACATTTGGGTCATGTTTAATGTTTTACCCATGCAGGGGTTGAATTTGGCCTATGCGTAGTTTTAAACAACCAAAACAAGACATTAGAGTAGCACTGAATTAGGACGGCAACAATACCATTCTCTCTTTATGAGCTTGGACCATGCTTCCATTCATCAAATTGGTGTATTGAACTTTACTTCAAAGATAACAAGACAAATAAAAATATGACGATGCATATATTTGGTATCCTAAAATCAATAGCAATTCAACCTTGTTCTTTCATGCATAGCATGCACAAATGTGTATATTAGTTTTGGTGGTTTGTGTGTATCATTCCTCTAAGGATCTCAATTGGACATTTGACCTCTGAGTGTCAATGAACATAGTTAGCATAAGAATGCAAGACTAGTTTTACACAAGGTGCACAAAATAATGTGTAGTTCAATTTTTTATCTCATCTACACTAACTGTAGAAGGATGGGAAATGGAAATTACTTGGATCTCATCAACGCATACGGTTTCTTGTAGAAGGATTCACAAATAAATTCTAGACATTGACTTGTGGATATTATTTATGTACATTCCATTCACCACCCCAGCAAGAGATTTTCCTTTCTTTTTTAAAGCAACAATGAGTGGCTTAGCATCGTCTACTAGTTTTACATGAAAGATCAACTAGGCGTACCAATCAATCACTTGCAACTCATGATGTATTATCGGATCATTAGTTATCTTGGATTTAACCATTCTCTGTTACAGTACATTGTGATTTAGCAACTAGATGAATAAATTATGAGAAGTGACCTAAACAGACCGGAGAGTGTGACTTGATACATTTTAAATCATTTTTACTTGTGTTGTGAGTATCTCCATGGAAGAAATTAGGCATGAGAACGAAGTATCCGGTCTTACCCACTTTATTGGCTATTTTTATGCATTTTTGCAGATGCATCACTACTGCTGGTGATCAACTTTTACATATCATTAGAGTTATAGCTTTTATGATTGTGTTTTCAACTAGCAAGTGTTTGATTAATCAAAATACGAACAATCTTCATATAAGAAATATGATGGAGTCTCCAAAAATAATTATGATGTGAAGTGTTTTTTATTATCTTTTTTACTTATAGAGTACTGTTGGATCGACATGTGGTCAGCATCTAGGGAAAAAATCAAAATGTAGTTTGAATATTGTCAATAACTAGATGCGCAATGGTCTCGTGCATTGCTGAGGGAAGAAAGAATTGTTAAGATAGGCAGAGACTTTAACAGAGAGAAAAAATATTTTTTAGGAATACCACCAAAAAAAGAAACAAAAAACCTCTAAAATTTTTAATGTCTAAAAAATACACATTTTTTTATTTTTCAAAAAATTCCAAAAAGTACTGTAGAAACATCGTTCCTGTTCACTGCAGTTTCTACCATGAATAGGGGACACGTGGCGGGGAGGTCGGCTAGCTACAGTACCTCCCCAAGAATGTGTCTGTCCCGCGCCACTGATCGTGATGTGTGCACACTGTAGCAAGGATATCTAGGAAGTTTTTGTCCATTGGGCCTGCCTGCCTGCTGAAGCTTCGTGGGAACCTCTCGTCGATTTCAGTGCTTGTTATCCATCATTCCAACTCGAGGACAGGCTGGTTGAGAAGACGGAGATAGATGTCATGTGGGGCCTAACTTATAGTAGGCATACTAAGAAGCCTATGCCTTCCACGACAACATCCCAACCAGCCTAGTTACCTTATTCTTCATTGATTTGTTAAGGGTGTGGTTGGTTGGTGGGATAAGGTTGAATGGGATGAGATGATCATGTACCATTTGGTTACATTATTTTAGGTAAATGAAATGGTTCAACATCTATAGATAATATTCCTCAAATTTGTATCCCACATTTAGGATGAGATGGTTTTATCCAAGCAAACAAACAAATGAATGATTTTTTCTTAAACCATATCATACATGTACCACTTGGTACAAGCAACCAAACACACCCTAAGTTTTTTTAGTAGCTTTGACCTTAAGCCAACTTAAGATATGATTTGTTATCAAGTTGTCAGGTTGGTCCACTATCATATAAGTGGACCACATATTGTGGAATAAAGGGGCAACGAATTTATCTCTAATCATCTTCCTGCCAATTTCTCTCTTTCTCTCCTGACCCCTATGCTCACTCTTTCCCCTGCTGTTGTTGATCCCAAACCCTACACCATTGGCCTAAGGCACGGCACCAAACAGGAAGCTACGGTCGAAGCCTTGCACCTCACATTCATATTGGTTACAATCCCTAGTCGTGACATGTTGTCTTTGGTTTTTCTTGCATGCAAAGCACATGTAGTAGGCTCACCAGTAGCCACCAATGGTGAGACCCTGAGACCAGCAAACATTGTTTCCTCTGTCAAGTATGTGTTGTTGCCATTGGTCACACCCAGATGCCAAATGAGCAAGCGCAAGGAAGAAGCAGAGGAGGCGGTGTGTTCGTTGAGGGGAAATCGAACGGGAAAGCATAACCAAGATGTATGTTGAAGCTCTTCAAGCTTTTCGCACAAAAAAAGATGTGAAAGATTGTTAATTTTCCATTGACTGAAGGAGATTTCCCAAATTTTTCTATGAATTTGGATATAATCTGTTGGAAGTGTTCATAAGTGTTAAAGTATAAGTTAATTGCTCGTCTTTCCTCATCATCTTAAACTTTTTGGTGAACTGGTTAATGCATGCAACTCAATATAGTATCAGAGCCAAGAGGTCTTTGAGTTCAAGATCTGATTGGTGCAATTGCAACCCAGTCTATTCTACGTCTTAGGCCTGAAAGAGCCTATACGTGAGGGGGAGTGTGAAAGTATAAGTGAATTGTCTGTCTTTCCTCATCGGCTTAATCTTTTAGGTGAAATGGCTGGTACATGCAGCTCAATAAAAAGAAATGTTTCGAGTGTGTAACTAATGTGTTGCGCCGACACGTATGATGAAAAGCTTCCCATCCTATGCCGAGGCTCTAGTTGTTCCTTACATAAAAAAAAGAAGGTGAGAGTGGACCATCCTATCTTAGACCTCGTCAGTGTTGATTCTTTCCGCTGGTAGGTATGCCGTTTAAAAGGATGTTAAGCTGGTCGTGGAGAGAAGGCAAGCGATCCTAGAGATGGCAATGGGGCCCCAATCCCCGTTTTCCCACGGGGAATTCCCCTACTAGGGAACGGGGATGGGAAAATCTACTCCCTGCGGGGGGCTTATCAGGGAAATTGTTGCCCTACCGAGGATGGCGGGGCCGGGGACATTCCGTTGTTCCCCATCCCCGTTCCTAATTGAGCTCTAACAGGTGGGCCCTTGTGTAGTAAACCCTAGATCCAAATGTTCCAACCGAGTGTTCCCAATCCCCAGTCCCACTCCTCCCAGTCCCGGCTGGTGGCTGCAAGCCTGTGACCTACGAACACTCCTCTAGTCCTACGGTAGCGTGCAGTTGCTCCAGCAGTCCGATCGCTCCCAACGTGCATCCGCTCCAGTAGCTCCCAGCACCTATCGCTTCGAGCTCCCAGTAGACAGGGGCCAACGCCATCGTCAGGGACGGCCGGAAAGGGAGTCACATTGCACCAGTAGATCTAGGACTCACCCGCAGCCCAGACGCCGGCGCTGCCGAGCAGACCCTCGTCCTGCACGGCCTACAAAACCCCAAGGTCTGTATTTGCAGTTCTACACCTACCTCCATTTCTCTTGAATCAGATCTAGAAAGTATATTTGGGGGTTATTTTTCAGGAGAGAATAGCAAGAAACGAACTTAAAACTCACCAGATCAAAAGTCCATTTCCAGTTTTGTCATATTTTTAGCAGTTCTTGAATATTGTCTGTGGTCTTACTCTAATTTGCCAATAGATTTGCTACAAGTGAACGGCAGTGGATTGAAGCACAAGTTGAGAATGCTAAACAACAGACCATACTCTCAATTTTAAAGTCACAAGTATCATCTGACGAGGCTCATATACATAGGGATATCCATTCTCTTCGGTACATATTAGTTTACTAGTCTTGGTTATGGTTCTATCGGGTTTTTAGCTTTGTTCCTTTTACATAACCGTGACAAAATATCTGAAGCGGAAAAGGATTTATCTTATCTCAATCATCTCTTATTTCTCTCTTGTTTTTCATCAGGAGAAAAGGTTATGTGATTGCGGGAGAACTCTTGACACTTTCTCAAAAGGTGCAGGCTTTTGTATCTTAGGTATGTGGACAAACACAATCTTATCTTTAGAAATATATTTCATTCCCAAGTTGTAAGAATTACCTCTTAATGCTGATGACTCAAGTTTAAGTTTGGATTTACTAAACTAAAACTTCAACTCTTAATGCTACACTCCTGCGGAATATTTGACTTCTTAGAGTAATAGCACAAAAACACTAGCAGAATGCATAGGTTTGTTTATCAAATATTTACGTGTATGTAGAGTTCAATGAAGTGCTCATCAACAGACTAATCCAGAGTGACAACTAGAAGTGTTTTTCAATTTTCCAAGAATCCATTTAGTTCCATAAGAGTTGAGTTACCTCTTGTAGGAAGTTAAAAATGTATTGTAACTTAATTTCGTTTCAAAGACAGGCATAGTAATATTATGAAATTTGCAATTCCCTTGGAGTAATTTATGTGCTTCTTTTCAGAGCTAAAATCATGTCCTACAAGGATTAGCTTGATATTGTGATTAGTTCTTTCAGAACACCATCTCATCACATGCAAGATGCTTTTAGCGTTTTAGAGGACATGATGCCAATAATAATTCGTACTGTAATGCATGAGTTATGCTTCAATGATTCTTTTAGCGTATGATTAAATGTAATCCTGAATTGATGTTGCTCGGTTGGATTTTATATGCTTCTGGGAAAGAGTTGTTTCTGAGTATATATGCAGTCTGGCTGTTTGGCAAATGTAACAGAATGTAGGAGATGCAATCTGGCTGTTTGGCAAATGTAACAGAAAGTAGGAAATGCAGTCTGGCCGTTTGGCAAATGTAACTAGAAAAGATGGGGCTTGAAAGATTGTGTTAATGAGATGTTGTTCAATAGAAGTCACATGCATTTTTGGGGATTAGCTCCTGTCGGGGCCCCGCGAACTCGTCGGGGGTCGGGGACGGGGGAAATTAAGCCCCACTTGCAGGGACAGGGACGGGGGATGCCTCAGTTATCGGAGATCGGGGATGTGAGGGTGCTCCCTGCGGGGATTTTCCCCATTGCCACCCCTAAGCGATCCAATCTCTCCGGCGAATCGGGAAGCCCCAACTTTGATGGAGTTCCAGCAAGTATTGCCAACATGCTGAATCGAAAGCTTTAGCGATGTCCAGCTTCCTAAGCAAGGGTGATGTTTTGTTTTGATGTCATGTTCTCATCAGGTTTCCAACCTACATATAATTGTCTCTTGATGAAAGCGCTCTCATTCATCAGAGGTGACAATCTCAGAGCTCAAAATTTGGTGATGATTTTTTACATGCTGCGAATTAGACTAATAGGCCAATAGTTAGATACCATCTCTGCTTCTTTTTTGGGCAACAACACCAAATGAGCTGTGTTGGTCATTGTAGGATCATGATTTTAAATCACATTTTGATGATGATCTAAACCAGAACTGTCAAAATAAACTCAGATCTGTAAATTCTTGTTCGCCAAACTTTTCCCTTAGCGGGGGATCAATCCCTGAAAGGCTAAATCGGCTAATTGATTGTCGGGTAAAATAACACTAAAGCACCGATTTCTCACTTCCCTGAATCTCTTAATATAATCGGTTAACGATTCCCCAAACTTTTGATGGACAGAACTTAGATCGAAAATCCTGAGCTCCAAACTGCAGGAGAAAAAGTACTCATGGAATCGGCTCTCCAAATCGTTCCAAAAGTGGACCGAATTTGGAGGTAAACTTGTGAACCAAGTGAAAACAGCCCCTGAAAATGACAATGGGAATAATCTAATTTTAATCCCATCGAACTGAGTAGCTTTGCCACATTGTACGATAAAACATCCGACGCATTCTAATGTAGTAACAGAGTCGTCACCGAAAACTTGGAGAAATCAGGAACTTTAAAATTATTTGGGTACGGCATACGATCAATATAATCAAGATATGGCTTGCTATAGCCGATAACCTTACCTTTTAGTTGTATGCTGAATTGATCCCTGAATACAGCAAAAATCTGGTCGGCCCAGTTAATATTAGTGGCCGACATAGCATTAGGGTTTTGCCAACTATTGTAACTAGCATCCTGCCCCCCGAGCGTAAGCTCGAGTTGTCTAATAGGTTGGGCCGACGTATATTGAGGAAAGTGCTCATATCCATTATTCCTCCTAACGGTCGGCTCCAGCACTAGGACAAAAGGCTCTAAGTAGGTTACTACCTTGTAAGGGGCCAGATTCCTGGGCAGAATCGGCTCGGTATTGTGTGGGTATCTAGCAGGTTCAGTCGGCTGAGGAATCGACTGCGAAAACACATAGAACAGGGCCGATGGTGGCAAATTAGCCGACATATCTAGCTTTGCAGCATCAGTATACGCTTGGTAGTGCACAACTCTACTTGGGCGAGGATCCCGTGGTAATATGACAGTAGGCTAGGTTGGCATCAATGATGGGTTTACAGCTGACAGTTTTGGGTCAACCATCGTGCTTTGGGTATTCTGCACCACTGAATAAACGGGGTAACTCGATAGTGTTTGCAGCGGGTCGAACAAACTCCTAGATGAAGCCAACTCTTGAGCAATAGTCTTAACACTATTGGCTATCATTGGCTTAAGGGTTGTAACCAAAGTTGATGATTGGTTAACTAGAGCGTGATGTATAGATTGATTAATCGTAGCTGATAGTTCAGCCTGTGTAGGCATGTACTGACTTACTAGGCTATTTATGATCCCTGCATCACCAAGGGCATTGACCTTCGGCAATACGGTCTTCTAAGTGATGCCGCATCGGGTTTTCTGGTAACAACCAAGCATCAACTCCTGCAGAGCAGCCTTCCGATCTTCAATCTCCTTGCATTGCTCTGGCATTAAATCGTCCAAGGTAGGGACGATTATGGCTTCGGAATTGAGGTCGGACAACGGAATCATCTTGCTGGATGTAGACATCTTCGTGGTCCCATCGGCGTGCCAAGAATGTGTTAGCGCCAAAAACTTGAAGTAGGGTTTATCGGCAACAACACACCGGATGAACACTGGGTTCTGCGATTCAAGGCGTGCCAACCGATTTGATTCTGCAATTGGTAAGAAAAATATAAAATTCGCTCAAAGCCGATCTTGTAGAATAATCAACTTGGATCTGATCAGCTAAAATCCGATCAAATCAAGGGTAATTGGTAAATCTAATTAGCCGATTAAGGCTAATCAGAGGATAAAGGTAGATCAACTCTGAAAAAGGCGATGCGCAACAAGACCGAAGAAAATAAAACCTAGTTGACATAACAGAAGATCATCAACAATCGGCAATGCACAACTTTATTAATCAAATCGAGTTACAAGAGAACCTAAATTACAAGGGCTACTTCTAGTTGATAGGAAAATAAAAGTAGTGTATTTGTTGTTTGGATTGTGTGTCTCTTCTGCTTCCCACGACCACCTTTTATACTCATCAACCGATCGAATCCTCTTCCAACACGCTATAAAAACATGATCCATATCGGCCTTCGCTCAGACAGCTTTTCCTAAAATCTTAACCATAACCAAAGATCTTGGCTATCTTTCCATATCAAACGTCAGCTATGATGCGTCAATTTTATTCTGACAATTTTAACCATACATGCCAAATCTTGGTGCAAACAATACCTATGATCTAGAAATGATGGGGACGACTCTCAGCTTTGCCTACCTCATCGCTAAAAGTTTACCACCCTCGCTGGGTTGCTATCAAAAAAGGATGGAGAAAGGAGCTCATCTTCACCTTCCCCTCACTAAAAGTTTAGTGTCCTCTCTAGGACACTATAAAACAAGGATGGGGGACCATGCTAAGCTTCACTACCCCTTCGCTAAAAGTTTAATGCCCTCATATAAAAAAGCATGGGGGACGATGCTCGGCATTGCCTCCCTCCTCTCTAAAAGTTTAGTGATCTTCCTAGGTTTGCCTCTCTTCTCGCTAAAAGTTTAGCGCCCTTGCTTGGTCGCTATCAAAAAAAGGTTGGCGGACAGTGCTTGGCTTTGCCTTCCCCTTTATTAAAAGTTTAGCGTCTTCACTAAGTCGCTATCAAAAAAGCATAGGGAACAATGCTTGGCTTCACCTCCCCATTTGCTAAGAGATTATTGCCCTAGCTAGGTCCCTTTGTAAATGCTGCTTTACTGCAAAAATAACCATGTTAGCTATTCCATTGAAATAAGCCTTGCATATAGTTATATTAGAATTGCATTCTGTGCACAATTTGTTGAGTGCTTTAATTACTCACTCTTGCCAACAATAAATCACCAGTTGAGGAGGAGCCTACAATAGCTTTGAAGGGAGAGTATCCAGAAGAGCTAAATGTTTAGGGTGCGAGTCTTGTCAGTTGCCTGCGGTATACTGAGGGGTTTATCTATGTTTTCTTTCTATTGTAGTTTAATTTGTTGTCTAAAGTTTAGCCCTGCGTGGCAAACTCATGTAAGGTTGACCATAAGGTCAGCCAACAAGTTAATAATGAATATATGAAGTCTTTTATTATGAATCCGCTGTGTATGATTGTGATATTTATCTATGTTGAGCCTGTGTACACTAGCGTGATCCTGGACTAGTGCGATATACATAGTGGGTCCGGATTTGCATATTCGGGTCTCGACAAAACTCTACAATATTTAACTATGCATTCACATGAATACAAACCAATGCTTCCTACTACATCTGCATATAAACGATTGTGTATCATTCCGTCATAGCATATTATCTCAATCTACACATAGCCAAGAACCAACACAATACTAACTAGGTGGTGGGTAAGGGCAAATCAACCATGGGTAGGCAAAAGATTGAGATCAAGCCCATCCAGAATGAGGAGGCACGCCAGGAATGCTTCTCCAAGCGCCACCCAAGCCAATTCAAGAAGGCTAGCGAGCTTTCCACCCTATGTGGTGCAGAAGTGGTAGTGTTGTCTCCTCACCTAGTGGTAATTGCTTCTCCTTTGGCCATCCCTCTATTAACTCCATCACCAACCACTTCCTTGATATGGGCACTATGGATAAGCATGCCATGGGTGGTGGGAGTCATGGCCGTGATGGTGTAGAAGATACAGAGAATGAGATGAATCAACAGCTTGCCAAGTTGGAACAATTGATGGGGGCTGATAAGCAGAGAAAGGAGAGGGTGCAAGCGGCAATGGAGAGAGAGACTGTGGGACATGTGATGCAATGGGTCAGAGATATTAAGGCACTAGGGCTAGATGAGTTGGAGGAGTTCCACAAAGAGCTCACTACTCTGAAAGGCTATATCATTGACAAGGCTTACTAGGTGCTGCAAGAAGCCAAGAAAACAAAGAAAGCCATTACCACAATCACATATGCACATAGCTTCGGCATCACCATTCCTGTTTGGTGGAAAGAGTGTCACACCCTTGTCTAGCACTCTTCCTAGTTCTACCTATGGATTGCATGAGGGGCTTGGCTCAACTCCATGATCTAGCAATTTCTTCAACAACCAATTTGGCAGGTGATGGTTATGAGACTATGAGTATGTTAAGAATATTCATGAGGGATGATAATGCATAATTTATCTAAACCTAGCACTGTGAGGATATTTATCATTTTTGATGTTGGATACATGCAATCCAGCTATATGCAATATTTGTTTTGATTGGAATTATCTATAAACCTTTTTGTGTTTACATCTAATGCTGCGATGGGGTGTTGGTTTCATGTCCAAAGTCTTGCATTGTGATATTGAGCACGTTCCTTTCTTGTTTTGCCATAGACTGCATGATCATTGAATTGCCAATGCACAACAATAGGATGCATGCAATTTTTTTCACCATGTCGAATGATAACCCATCAGAGCATTTTGCACCATGTTTTGGGTTTCCTGCCCTGCTCTCATGTAAAATTCACCATTACTTGCTACTTGCTATAATTGGACCGATACAACATTTGGGTCATGTTTAATGTTTTACCTATGCAGAGGTTGAATTTGGCTTATGCATAGTTTTAAACAACCAAAACAAGACATTAGAGTAGCACTGAATTAGGATGGCAACAATACCATTCTATCTCTATGAGCTTGGACCGTGCTTCCATTCATCAAATTGATGTATTGAACTTTACTTAAAAGATAACATGACAAATAAAAATATGACGATGCATATATTTGGTATCCAGTGTGAGTAAAATCAATAGCAATTCAACCCTGTTCTTTCATGCACAGCATGCACAAATGTGTATATTAGTTTTGGTGGTTTGCGTGTATCATTCCTCCAAGGATCTCAATTGGACATTTGACCTCTGAGTGTCAATGAACTTAGATAGCATAAGAATGCAAGACTAGTTTTACACAAGGTGCACGAAATAATGTGTAGTCGAATATTTTATCTCATTAACACTCACTGTAGAAGGATGGGAAATAGAAACTACTTGGATCTCATCAACGCATACGCACTACTGCGGATCGGGCATGCACAAGCGGTTCGAAACCGCTTTCAGAAGCGGTTTTAGAACTGCTTGTATTCAACCGCGAGTGATACCCCGTCGGGTATTACAAGCGGTTCCCCGAACCGCTTGTGGTTCGACACTTCCACAAGCGGTTGGTGTTACCAACCGCTTGTGGAGAGGTTCTCTCCAAAAGCGGTTGGTCTTTGGAGTTACCAACTGCTTGTGAAGAGTCTGACAGCATAGCGTTTTGATTATATATTCAATATAGAATATGTTTTCAGAGGGGTTTTTGATATAGATTTTAACAATTAAAATAAATAGAACTACATGAGTTTTTTTTGACACAATTAAATATATATTATTCATGCGTACTCATTCAGATAATTACATGTTCATTTACAAAAAATACGAACTTAATAGACTAAAAAATGAACAAGTTGATGAGTACATGAAATAATAAGCCACTTTTACAAGTTTAAAAGAATAAAAGGGCGAATCTTGAGCTCATTTCTTGCGTGCGTCGCTCTTTGTGCCCTTGGTCGACGCGTCGATGTCACTCACTGTCCTTATTTGGGACAATCTCCCCAACCATTTGCGTGGAACTCACCTTTGGTGGATACAATCTCGTCGACAATAAAGCCGATGAGTTGTTCTTGGATTGCTGCAACCTGGTGCGGCGGGATCACGCCTTGCACATCGATGTTGGGCTGACAAAGCGAGAAGTAAATAAATCTCTGGACATGTAATTAAAGTGTAAGTACTAAGAAATTGACATGTACACTACCTCGGCGTTGGTTGTCGGCACATCACCGTGGGTAATACTTTGCATATAGTGGCACACATAATAGCCACATAATTTGTTTCCACCCGTCTGTTGTAGAACCTGCGATGAAATTTGAAAAGAAAACGATTATGGGGATGAAAAACTGTTACGGCATATTAATATTCTTTAATACGTACTCGAGTGCTTATTTGTACATCAAATTCGTTCTCGAAATGTCCTTGTTGCTTCTTTTGAAACCTTGCGAATGCCATGTGTGATGCGTTAGTATATATGAATAGTAATTATCAGAGTTGGAATCAAGCAAGGTATTTCAATATATATAATAAGGAAAACTATCGTATATATATGCGCTATATACCGTTTAGGGTGTCAATGATAAATTGATATTTTTTACCGAGTCCTTTTGAGTCTTGAACAACGATTTGGTCGCTATCAAGCGATGACAAGAAGGATCGGTGAAACCTATTCATGTATTGCAACATATATGTAACTAGCTAGTAGTATTATAAATGCCTTGGAAAATATAAGAGCGAGAGGTTGTATATATATGTACTCGAAGTTGAAGGGCGTATATGTACGGTTTGTAGTCTTGTCCCAAGAATGCATCGAGAATGTAATCTTCAACATCCTTTCGGTTGTATCCAAAGACGAACTCGTTAACAATCTACGGGTCGATGAAGCCCACGTTGAAGATATTCTCTTTTCTACATCGTTGTATCTCCATTCTACATAGAAAGGTATAAGTTTAAGAGTTGCAATTTTATTGGACGAGGAAGCACACAGTAAAGGTATGAGCTTTACACTTACAGCACCAAGACTCATGAGAGAGCGTTGATGGCGTCGGCATGGTAAATATTGTATAAGTCGTCAAATTCGAGCCATATGGTGTTGTCCCCGCGATAAAAATCATCTTCTTTGATACGGAGGGGGAACATCGTTCTTCCTTGAGAGGACTCTGTCATGTACCATTCGTGAATGAAATTGCCGCATCTTGGTTGGCAGATCCTTTATCTCATTTGGGTCAATCAGCTCCCGGCCCAACTGAAATTGCCATCTGACCTCTGTTGCCATTGGGATATCATCTATTAATCCAAGAGCTGCAGCTGTGGAACTTAGTCCTGCCTCCTTCATAAACCTCTCGAGGTTCTCCTGATCTTGGTCTCTCTTCTTCTTCTTTGCCGCCGCCGCCTAACCACGTTTATTCTTCTTTGTAGCCTTTATTATTGTCCGTTCATAGTTGGACGGCACAGGCAGCGGCTTTGCACGGCATGTCGCGAAGTGTTCGCCGCTTTTGGATCAGTTGGTACCTTTGGCTCTACCTTCTTTTTGTGAAGTGTGCGACCAATTCGCTTTAGGATGCGTCACTCTCCTCCTTATTCATATCATATGTCCTCTTTGGAGGTTCCTTTAACCTTGTCGATCGGTGGACTCCGCCTTCTTGGGAGCGGTGGAGGAGCCTTAGTCGCTATCGAGCTTCTTCCTCGGAGGAGATGGTGGAGGCGTGGTTTTCCGGGGGTTCTTTTTGTTTGAGATCTTTGGTGGTGGAGTAGGGCCTGCGTGGAGCGGGTGGTGGAGGCGTGCTCTGTTTACCGACGAGGCATTGCGTGCGGTGGCGTTGGAGGCGTGGGTTAACGTGGTGGAGATGACGCGTCCACACCATCTGGAAATATGATGTACCGTTTGCGCCAAAGGATGATATTGTGGAGGGCCTGTCCAAGCTTTGTCACGTTGTCGCCTCCATGAATATCGAGGTGAAGTTCTTCAAATCCTCTTAGCACCTCCTCCACCGCGACCTTTGAGTAACCCGGGGGTATCTCGTTGCAGTGGAACATCTGGCCCGGCTCCACCGGATATGCCATGCCGTAAGCCACCTTGATGGAGAGGTTACGCGCATCAACGTGTAGCTCACACTGGCGGCGAACCCTTATGTCATCCACGGGATAACGGGCTAGCAAGTTGTCCGCTTCAGGGGCCCCGGTGGACGCGCAGCTACTCTGCCGCGCGGAGGGGCTGATCACGGCGTCCGGCTGATTGCTCGGACCTAGTCCTTGAAGCTTGCTGAGGGCAATTTGTACTTGTTGCGCAACTATGTCGCCGATGCTAGCCTGGGTTGCTCTGAGCTCTTGTTCCAATTGGTACACTTTATGTGATTCTCTTGTTTTGCTTCTATGTCGGCTCCTGTACGTATGTGCATCCTTGGCGAAACCATACTTCCATGGCGTTAGCTTGCCCATACCTCGCGTCTGTCCTGGGTGCTCAGGGTTTTCAAGGGCATGTGTTAGCTCATCATTCTCCCTGTCTGCCACCAATGTACCTGCCTGAGACTGCTCGACAGCTTGTACAATCCTTTGGCCAACCTCTTGTACTCCAGGTGCCATCACCAAACTGCCGTCATCTGAAAGGCTCCCCCCATGACCCATGAACCAATTGCGCAGCGATCTTCCCACAGCGATGGCGGTGTGGCGTCCTTCGCCATTAATTCTTCTTCCGCTTCTCCCATTTTGGTACAGCCTTGAGGTAACCACGGTGCCAAGATGATGGTGGTATTTCTTCATCGTGAATTGGCCTTGTTCTTCCGACTCGCGGCACGGCCTTGGTGGCGGCTTGAACTCCTCGAATGCTTCGGTGATCCGCCAACTTTGGAAATTGGTTGAAGTCGGGTCTTTCTCCTTCTGCACATACTTGCGAGAGGCGTCTTCCACGCTGAAACATTGTTGCCATCTTCTTCAAAGTGAATTTCTTGGCCTTGTCTTGGACCCTTGAGGAAATGTGAAATTTTCTATAATATCTTGCGAGCAGGTCCTTGGTAGCTTGAGGAACTTGGCCCATTTTCGATGCTAATTGGGACGTGATCCCTCACGTGGTAACCGCATAGCGTTGTTATGCGGCCCAATCTGCTAAAATACCGGCATCCGCCGTTGTTAACGTCGGTAAACACGTGCTTTTGGATGGCTTCTTGTTAGGTCCCGATGCTTGGATTGGTTGCTCGATGTACGGGGCTTGAAATACATAAACATATGTATAAGCGTGTCGAGTGTATTATATTAGCAGTGCGATTAATTAACATGTCTACGGGATTATATTCTTACGGCTATACCTCATCTGGCGGAACGGTGTTCCGAACTCGGCGGCTCCAGCGTCAATGGCTTCATCATTTGCGACCTCAACGGCCTCACCGGAACCAACATTAGCCTCGTGATGGAGTCCGACCAGAACTGTTCTCCTCATCGAAAGTAGGGTCACCATGTCACGGTGCGCCATCAATTCTACACCAAGCATTAAGTACACAACAAGCATATTATTAAAAAAAATATTATTATTAAAAAAATATCTACACCAAGCATTACTTTGAAACAACCATATTACACATTACAACACAAGCATATTATTAAAAAAATATCTACACCAAGCATTACTTTGAAACAACCATATTACAGATTACAACACAAGCATATTATTAAAAAAATATCTACACCAAGCATTACTTTGAAACAACCATATTACAGATTACAACACAAGCATATTATTAAAAAAAATTCTACAATGTGGGCATATTACAGATTACAACACAAGCATATTATTACAGATTACAACACAAGCATACCAAGAATACAAAATCAATGTGGCCATTATGCATGCACGAAATGAGAACATCCTTGTGGGCATTTCACCGAACATCTTGTGGGCACGAATTAGAGAGGGGGACGACTAGCGCCTGTTGTACCTCGGTCCTCACGGGTGGAATGGCGGTGTGGCGGCGGTTTGGTGGCGGAGGCGTCGGCGAGTGGCGGAGAAGGCGTCGGCGGGGTGAGTGGTGGCGGCGATGAGGGCACCATGGTGGTCGTGGCCGCGAGGTGGAGCTAGTGGCGCCGGGATGGTTGGAGTGGCGGAGGAGGCGGCGCTGCGTCAGCGAGGATGGCGGCGAGGTCTCGGCGGAGCGATGGCGGCGGTCGGAGAACACAAGAAGCGGCGGCGTGCGTGTTCTCGGCGGGACTTAGAAAATTTAGGGTGTGAGAAAAGGGCCGGGCGTGTAAACTTTACACAGGGAGCACTTCTACAAGCGGTTTTTAGAACTAACCGCTTGTAAAATATCTGTACAAGCGGTTTTAGAACCAACCGCTTGTAGAGGGAGGACTTCTACAAGCGGTTTATATTACTAACCGCTTGTAGAGGGATGACTTAACAAGCGGTTTATATTACTAACCGCTTGTAGAGGGATGACTTCTACAAGCGGTTGATATTACTAACCGCTTGTAGAGGGATGACTTCTACAAGCGGTTTATATTACTAACCGCTTCTGAATGTTGCGTTCTAGAAGCGGTTCTTTTCTAAAACCGCTTCTGAATGTTGCATTCCAGAAGCGGTTCTTTTCTCAAACCGCTTCAGTTTAATTTAAGAATTTTTAAAAAAGCTCTTACAACTTTAGTTTCATTCCATAATTTTTAAAAAATGCTTTTAGCAATTTAGTTTCATTCCATAATTTCTAAAAAAGCTCTTACAACTTTAGTTTCATTCCATAATTTTTAAAAAATGCTTTCAGCACTTTAGTTTCATTCCAGAATTTTGGCACATTACATTCTGAAGGACCATGTGGAGGTCCATCCATGTTTGTGATGAGTATTTGACTTTATTTGAGCAAAGTGTGCTCAAGTTTGAGTTTGATTTGGATTGATTTTCAAATTGAAGCAATTTGAGTTGTCTCTGCCAGGAGTGGCAGTACCGGCCGTATGGGCGCGGTAGTGATGAGTTGGATGGGTTTATTGCATATCATTGTGGGCATTGCTATGAAAGGTTTTTCCTTGTCTTTGATGGTTGCAGGGCGACGATGCTAGGTCATGGTGAGGCGGAGGATGACCGGGACTAGGCGAGGAGCGTCAGAGGTCCAGACGGTTGGGAGATCGCCGGAAGATGATCGGAGACGGAGTTCGGGCAAGTCAATAACACAAGGAAAGGAGATGATGCTAGGTAGATGCCGCGTGGATCAATGAGGGCCGTCGGATTGAGGTCTAGTTGATAGGTTAGCAGGTCTAGGTAGTATGCTTTGGAAACCGTGCAAGAAAACCCGGTATGTGTGTGGGTTTTGGGTTAGCCCTTGCATGGCTGTGTGTGTTGGTTAATCCTAGCCCTTAGATGAGTGCTCTAGGGTTGAGGGACTCATCCAAGGGTGGTAGCTAGCCCAAGAGCAGTATAAATAGGGGTGGAGGGGTAGCCTCCTCCCTTTGAAGGTTTTGAGGTTTGTGAATGCTCCTTTGAGCTTTGCCCACATGAAAGTGAGTCTTTGTAACCTCTCCTTCCAGAAATGAAAGTTTTGTCCATCCACCTCTAAATTTATTTTGCGCATTTACATTATGTCTTTACTTTACGCAATTTAAATTCAGCATTTACTTTCCATAATTACTTTCGCAATTTACTTTCATGTAATTTGGATTTGCCTCCCCTCCTTCTAAATGCTGCTGATCTTGGATGTTTTGAGTGTGTTCATATGGTTTTACATCTCTTTTGCACTCTTGGATTGAGTAGAGAACATCTTTTCTTTCATGTTCCAACTTTGTTCAGAACTTGTTCTTCGCACACTAGTCAGTGTTTGATTTCTATAAAAATCTAGAAAAATCTTTTTCAAGTGATTCTTGTTGGAGGAGGTGCGGGACTCCGATATCCACTTGAATAAAAATTTTGGAGTTCATTTGTTGCACTGTTTGGGCTCCATGAGGTGAAAACCGAGCCCCAAAATTTCTGCTCGAAGTTCTTGACCAGATTGTGTTCTTAGATATTTCCTGGTTTTTTTGTAAGGCTTTTTGAGGAGAAATTTGGTGGAGTTCTTCATGACTCTGATTCTCATAGGGAGAAAAAGTCTCAAAATTTTGTGAGCTGCAGAAACCCACCAACCTCCTGTGCAAATTGAGGACAAGTTCTGGAAATTCTGCTTTTGCTTTTCTGAAATTGACTTTTGTGATTTGAATTGATGTCCTTTCTAAAATCAAGAGTTTGAATTGATTCCTCTTTATCTTGGACACTAGACAACCAGTATTGTGACTCAAAAATCCCCACATATTTTATGGTACTTATCCATGCAAGCTAGGGGTACACATATTTGTCTAGTTTTTCGGGCTTTTCACGATTTCCTTTGAGCGATCTTGTCGAGGTTTTTGTTGGAGTATTTTGGGAAAATTTATTTGCGACCATTCACCCCCTCTGTTCGCCATCTTGGTCCTTCAATTGGTATCGAGCGGTTTTGCTCTTCCATAGATCTTGACCGGTCTCAAGAGCCATGGCGACAGACAAATATTCCACCAAGCCTCCCATCTTTAATGGAGTTGATTTTCCTTTTGAAAGTCCCGGATGGAGTCATACATCACTTTGCCGTGGGTTACGATATGGCGAAGGTGAAACTCCGTATGAGGTTCTGGCGATGAAAATGTCACGGCCATCAATATGGTTGGCGTTGAGGCGAATGCTAAGGCAAGGAACATTCTCATACTGAGGTCTTAGCCATGAGTGAGTATGATAGGATTTCTCACCTTCGCTCCACTCAAGAGATTTGGGTAACCCTCGATGCTTACCATGAGGGCTCTACTCAAATCAAGGCGTGAGCGCAGACCGGTTCAAGCGAGTACAACAAATTTGATCAATGCTGGTGAGAGTCTCGGCGATTGTTTTGGTCGGTTTACAAAGATTTTGAGCGACCTCCGGCGGTTGGTTGCATATACCCGACTCGGACAATGATCGACATTTCTTGACCGCACTCGACCTTGGGTTTGGGAGATGAAGGTGACCACCATCAAGGACACCACCGACTTATCGACTCGACTCTTGGCGGGCTTTATTCCGCCTCAAGACTCATGAGATCGATGTCGTCTCTCGAAAGACAAATCCCGATCGATGGCTTTGGTCACCGATCCCATTGGATCTTCTTCTTGATCCTTCTATTGGTTTCTCTCTTCCGCCCTTTGCGAGCTAGCGATGACCAACTAGAAAAATTTCGAGAAAATGAGCTTGCTCTTCTCGCTCATAAGTTTTCTCATGCATACAAGAGGGTGAGAGAGAGGAAGAGAGGTGGCATGATCACCGCCGAGTGTGGTGGCCCCAACCACATTCGGGCGAACTATCTAAGGCGGAGAATGGCAAAACGGCGTTGGCGGTTCGGGCAAAACGACTACACCGACAAGAACCGCAACAAGAAGCCTCCGAGTTCGTGAGAGCCAGCGTGAGAAGAAGTACCGCAACTTCTCCAAGAACAAGAAGCTCTTCCACCGCGTCCTCACCGCGGCAGCGACATCAACCTCTCCGACACGGAGACATGGAGCGACGAGGCGAGGATGATCCGCAAGAGAAGAAGAGCGGCGGCGACTTCTCCGGCATGTGCTTCATGGCCGACACCAGCGACATCGGCGACTCAGCTCTCTCTGACTCGGATGAGGTACCCTCCTATGACCAGCTCAACGAAGCTTTACGCAAATTAGGAAAATTTCATGCTAGAGCTAGAGCTAGGTGTACAGAGCTTAAGAAGGAAGTAGGTACCTTGACTCGGAGTTAGCTTCACTTAGATCTTCTTCCTCTGAGTCAGCGATGATTGCTATTTGTGTGATGCTATTCTTGTGGAGTTGGAGAACCTAAGGACCATACATGATAGTGTGCTTCTTGAACTTGATGGTCTTAGGTTGAAGAATGCTAGCACTAGTTACGTTGATGCTATTCTGTTGAGGCTAGTTTTCTTCATGCTCACTCCACTCCATCATGTGCTAATTGCCTAAATTGCTTGTGAAATTGATGCCATGAGCGAACACCTTAGAAAGCTTTCGCTAGAAATGATGAACTTGAATTGCATGCTTATAAGGACCCGGTCGACTCATGTGAGGGTGTAGGCAACTAAAACTTGACAATGATGCTTTGAAAGTCAAGTGTGATCAACTTGCTAAGGACTTACTAGTTAAGTCAAAAAATGGTTGCTTCTTTGTGTGTTGGGGTTAAGGATGATGTGGATCAAATCCATGTCGAGCTTAGGAAGAAGTTAAAATACCAAACCCTTAGGATTAGAGATGCTCCTTGCGTTTCTTGTGAGGCCCTCAAGATTGAGGCAGCGTGCTAGGGAACAAAAAGCACGTCTTGAGAGATCTTCTCTTTCTTTTCGATTCTTCTTCTTCCTCTTTTCCCCCTGTTCTTCTTGTGCTTCTTTCTTTCGAGATTGCCGAGTATCTTATGAGCACTCTCGAGAAGTTTGTTGGAGGCAAGAAGAAGCTCAATCTTATTCTAAACCAATCCAAGATTAGTAGATTCAATCAAGGTCTAGGATTTGATCCTTGGAGCACGCTCGCGCATCCTCCCACCATTGTCTTGCGGCTCCAAGAGGGTGAGATTGTGGTAGCTCCCAAAGTGAGTACCACCAGTGTTTAGGTCCTTTGGGGTTGTCCATAGGACTTGACCCGAGAAGGTGTTACTCCTATTGCTTACGCTCTAGCAAGGCGAAGTACACATGCACCTTCCGTAAGAAGGATGGTCATCTAGTAGATTTCTACTTGGTGCGCCAAGATCACTCGGCGTGGCGTGTTTGTCGCTCTTAGGGGTATTGTGGTCATCCCGGACTTTGAGTGCTCCTAAGACACACTACTTCTTCTAGGCAGTTAGAAAGTACTTTGTTTTGGGCGCGTCTAGGACTTGGTTTTCATGCTAGTTCTTGAGTTTTAGTCCCTGGAGCTATTCGTAGTCAGTCTTTCCGCCGTCCTCTTGATATTCCTCGTTTTTCCCATCGAGGTAGATATCAGCGGTGTGAGGTGTTTTCGGTGTAACACCTAATTTTTGCTCTAATTTAAATTTTGAGAGTATTTTTGATTTTTGTGAATTTTGGGAATTTATTGAAATTTATTTGGAATTACTCAAAACTAGCCTTCCTTGAAAACAATTAAATAATGGAAAAGTTCTAGCAAAGTTTTATTGAAAATATTTTATTTGAGTTCCAAATATCTCAAAGTATTTTCGGAATTTTCTAGAATTTTTACGCTATTTTTAAAGCCCCAAATGATTTAAGTGAATTTCTAGAATTATTTTTATTGAAAAGGATTTAAAAATCCGGAATAGTGTGCGGGCGAATCGTTGGACCGGCCCGATCTTGTCGAGGCCCAGCTCGCGTCGTGCCACATGACCCCCGCGAAACCCTAGCCGCCGCCGCGTTTCGCGATTGGATCAACATCGTGCGATCGGGGAATCATCACGTCACCCGTGTTCGCGCCGATTGGATCGCTGCGCGTGAATGCGGATTTCGCCACGTCGTTTCTTCCTCGCGAGATCGCCGAGCAATGGCCGCTGCATGTCCGCCATTTCGCCGAAGATTTCGCGCACGTCAGCGCTATTTAGTGCGCCAGCGCCACCCGCGTGACGCGCACTCCTAAACGCTGTAGCCCTAGCGCACGCCTCGGCGCTTCCGGTTGCTCACAAAAGCTCGCCGTAGTTGTTCCCTGCGCCGCCACGGTTCTCCGACGTTTGCCGCCGCGGTCCACTCACGCCGTCGCGAGGTCACGAGCCTTGCCCGAGCGAGCGCGTCGAATCGCTAGATCTTCTCGCCGGGGAGCCACCAAGCGCCGTCGACTACATCATCTTCCTCATCTCGGCAAGCTTGCACCGCCCGCGCCATCGTCGGACTCGAGCATCGTTGACCGTCGGATCGCAAGGAGGGTAAGGATCGTGCCACGTCGCCCTTCTCTCGCTTACATTTAGTTTGTATACGTGTAGTTAGATCTGTTATGGACGGTGCGGATTAACCCAAGGTTTACGCGTTAGCTAAATCTTGATCGTTAGATCTAGAACGAGCGGCTTGGATTAGATCTAATGTCTGCGATATGTTTTAGTCTTAGCCGTTGGATCGTTAGTGAGCGCGTAAGATTGAGCCACGTCGCGCCTTGAATAGTAAACTCACGGTAACTGAGCCGTTGGATCGGATCGAGCGGTTGAGTTGGATCTGGTTTTATCTAGGATCGCGCCGTTCAAATTTGAGCGTCGGCGGAGATGACGCCGCACCCCATCGAATCCGTCTTGACGCGTGCGCGTTGGTGAGGAGAGACCAGATCAACCGTTGGTTTACGGCGCACCGTTGGATGCGTGACGCGTGGGGCGTGGAGTCACGGCGTCGCCGAACCGCGGGGTGAGATCCGGCCGTTGGTTGGCGGGCGATCGGATCTCCCCGCGTGTCGCGTCGGGATTGGCTGGCGCCGTCGGCCCGACGCCAAGGGTTGCGTCACCGGTGCGCAGCGCAGACAAGTGCCTCCGGTCCACGGTGGACGAGCCAACCGTAGACTCGGTCCATAGACCCGAGGCGGCGTGGCGACCTGCAGGCGTGCCACGTGTCTTCTTGGCGTCATCGGCGACGTCATAAATATTTTCATATATGAAAATATTTCACGGAAATTCATTTGGTGCTGACGTCATCATGAGGCATGCTGACGTCATAAATGTAATTTCAAGTATAAAAATAATTCAGAAAAATCGGATTTTCTTAATTTCGTATTTTGATTTTATTCAAACTTCAAATGACTATAACTTTTGCATTTTAACTCGATTTGGGTGATTCAAATTTCTAAAAATTCATAAAATTGTGAGCTATTTATTGGTGAATTTTATTTGAATTTTGAGGACATATAGTCTTCTGTATTGGCTATTTATTGTATACTTTGTTTATGCAGCGTGAGCGTAAATTTGGGAAGTTTAGAGGAAGAATTAGTCGCTCAAGACCAAGCTTGAACACGACCAGCAACTCTTTGAAGGCAAGTGATGCTTTGATCATTTTGATCCCAGATTTTAAAATGTAATTTATGCTTTGAAACTATGCATGCTAATTATTTAAAATGAATTTAAATTAATTTGGGATAATGTAGTTAATCAACCCATTTTGTTATGCCACCTTGAATTATTAATTGTATGCCTAGATCATTGTCACCCTAAGTTCGATTATATTAGTTGGATGTTAATATTGTGCCAACACGGGAGGCTAGACCAGTGAGTAGATGCTTAGCCTTGCAACGAATCATGAATAATCTTTGGAAAAATGCTACAATATTGATTAAAGACATATTGAATGTATTTTGAAAAGTGGTGTGATGATGCCACATGTTGAGATTGAGTACAAAGAACTGTGTGGTTAAAATCGATATTGAGTTATTCTTGGCATGTGTTGCACAATAATCAAGCTGGGTGGAAAATGATTTAGGCTGGGCAAGTGGCAAGAGGTGTGTGCAGGTGGGCTGTGTGGCATTGGGTTGTTGAGTGATGTGAGTCTGTGTGCCACATTGGGTGTGTGCCTTTGTTGAGTGTTGAAAGTCTTGCCTTGGTCGATTAAGGACTTCACCTTGCAAGCCTTTGATCTGAGTCACCCGTACAACCACATATCGACATGGGACAGACCTAGTTGACTAGGGTTCGATATCTTTCTCTCGATACCTCGGGGTGTGATACGAGGTGTATCTGTATGGGGGCGTACTGTACTACGGCTTGGTGCCCATCCAGCGGTGATTGGCGGTCCTATACTTGGCTCGTGTGAGGGAAGTGATAGTGAAGGCAATCTGGAGAGGTTCTTTAGTTAAGGTAGAAGTTCTGAAAAGCTTTGTTGCGGACAATCACTGTGTGGTGGCGGTTGTATCTTGTGGGTAAAGTGTACAACCTCTGCAGTGTCAAAACTATTGAATAGCCGTGCTCACGGTATTGAGCATTGCTCGGGATTACAGATCAAGGGTAGTTTTCATAAACAAAACATGGAAGGGTGGTGTGTGCGGTGTTGGAAATGAACTAATAAGGTGTGTCGAGAATCTTGAAGAAAAACCATTTGAAATTAGTATTACTTATATCATTTCCTTGCTTTAATCTAAACAAGATACTAGTTTAAAAATCTTGCTTGATGCAAAAGGATCAATTAAGCCAATCCATTGGAATAAGCTTTGCATATAGTAATAGTCTTGCATTCATGCATTACTTGTTGAGTGCCTTGTGTACTCACCCCACCTTGCTTATCAACCCCAACATCGGTGGGAGACTACACGGTATGGGAGGAGAATGCGTCGAGGACACGAGCAACTAGGGGCAAGCCCGATCGGTTACTGTGGCAAGATGGATGCTTACGACTTTTATGTTCATTGCTATTTCTTTGTTTTGAATAATGTAAGCCTGCGTGGGTGACTTATCTGTAAGGAGACCATAAGGTTGTACAACTCGTTTTATATACATGTTTGCACTATTTATTCTTATATCCTTGTGAATATGCGTGATGTGCAACCACAGTATATGTGTGTGTGCTAAGCGTGATCTGGGTGGCACGAGAATACACGGAGGTCGGATTTGCGATTCGGGTCCCGGCAGAGTGGTATCGAGCGGTGGTTGTAGGCCTTGACCTTAGTTTGGTTGTGCCTAGGAGGTGAAAACTATTTTCTAAAGACCTAATCAACTTGAGCAAGAATGTCAAAGAAATCTCGACTTATCTCTTCTCCTTATTCATACCTATCTTTGAATTTTTATTATTCTCTATTTAATTTAAACAAGGTTTGTTTTGGCAGATGAGGATGATCCATACCTATGGAGGCGCCGGAGGATCGTGCGGAGTTATGGCGTATGATGCGATTGCTTGGAGGTTTTGACCGACCAGCATGCGAGGACTTGGTGATGCAGGCAGGACTTGACATCGCTGGGGCGTCAAGATCACGGTGTATGCTCGGGAAGGGCGAGGCGAGTCGTCCTATCTACATCCTTTGCCGGAGGTCTTCTTCGGGCGGGATTCAGGAGGCGTCGCGTCGAGCGATGCGGCAAATTGCGCACCTCCGCGAGTTAGAGGCACCGTCTTCGCCACCATCGCGTCGCGACGGTCGATACAACGAGGATGGAGCTCGTGGAGGAGGGCGCTCACGATCACCCACTGGCGAGATCGTCATCGCCCGGGAGGGCGCCTTGGGCGAGGCGATCCGAGGCTGCGAGAGGACCAGCGGCGAGGTTATAGAGGCAGAACCCAACAGGAGAACTTAGCTCATGCCATACGAAGATCCGGGAGTTGGAGATGGCTCTATATGGACCCGAGCGAACCGATCTGGAGTTACATGATCGGTCCGGAGGAGCGGGCGAGGCGCCCGATCACGAGAAGCGAGCAGCCGGGACCAGCCGAGTCGATGGGGTCTTTGCACCCGCCGCGATGAGTCACGAGACGATTCGCCTCAATGCCACGCACCCGCGATTATGCGCTCGGGAAGCGCGGCGGGTTGGCTCGATGGTGATCGAGTGTAGTAGAGTGTAGTGTCGAGACTCGAATATCGAGTCGCGTCTTTGCTTGAAGTCACCCTTAGGTGTGAGTTGTCATGGATTCCTATGTTTGCTTACTTACTTTTGGTTGTGAGTGTCACGTATGTGTTGCATTGCCCTTAGGCACTTGTGAACAACCATCTTGCTTTATATTATATCAATAAATTGGCTAAATAATTTAAGTTACACTGTTTCCCCACATAAGTTCTTTTACTCGTCTATGCTTTCTTCTTTTCTTAACCATGGAAGCTTGCAGAGATGGTGAGGACTCGTGGAAATGTTGGAGCAGTGGAAGTGGAGCTAACGAGACGGACAACGAATGAAGAGCGATTCCTCAACCACGCAGTCGATATGCGAACACAGGAGCCTTTTGGTGGCCGGACTCAACTCATGACCACGATGGTTCAAACCATGCGGCAGATATCAATCAAGCTGCTGCGAATGTTCAACACTGGGGCAACCATGGACCACACCCTACTCACGGTTGTCGGAGTTTATGAGAACCCGTCCACCTACCTTCTCGAGAACGCGCCAATCCTTTGGAGCGGACGATTGGCTAAGGACAATTGAAAGGAAGCTGCACATTACCCAATGTGTAGGACATGAGAGGTACTCTATGCCTCTCATCAACTCGAAGGACTGCAGCGAGAATGGTGGGAAAACCTGCGCGACTCATGAGGACCGCGAGTATCACATGGGAGAATTCACCTCGGCCTTCCGTACGATACCATGTACCCGAGGGTATCATGGATCTTAAAAGGAGGAGTTCGAAGCCTCAAGCAAGGCGGCGATCGATGGCGATTACGAACAAGTTCACCCAACTGGCACGCTACGCACGGAGAGGGCGTGGCTACGGATAAGGCGGACAATCCCGCTTCATGAAGGATTGAATGCGAGGGTTGCAGTGGGGTGATCACCCACATTCACGACTTTCAAGAGTTAGTTAACAAAGCCACGATCTTAGAGGACAAGCGCCGAGAGTTGGATGACAGCGAGGAGCGAGAATGGCGCAACAAGGAGGTCGTCGTGGGGCGAGGAGGAAGAGGCGGCACCCCAACAGCTCATTCGGTACCGGCCTAGAGGCAATGTGAGCACCACTGAGGCAAATCGCCCGATGGGTCAAAATGTTCGAGACTCGGCCGAACTATAGCACGGTGGGAGGAACCTCTCGGCCGTGGGAAGGCGTTGCTATCATTGCAATGAAATGGGGCATTTGCCAACAAGCGCCTAAGAAGGAGGTGTCACCCGGTTCGCTTTAACACAGGAACACACGGCAAGGACTCCGCACCAATCATGAACCGCGGGGCATCAACGGCGACTCCATCCCAAGGAACTGCACGGCGAGTCAACCACATCCGGCGGATGAAGTCGAGCGCCTCGGACGTTGTCTTGGGTAAGTTCTAGTAAACTCGATGCGACTCTTTGTTTTATTTGATTAGAGCTTAGCATTCTTTTATTTCCGAGATTTTGCTGTTCAAAATGATATGGAAATAGTGAATCTTAAATGTGTGCTCATAGTCAATCCACGGATCGAACTCCGATCTAAAGTAGGATGTTACGGGGTAGGAATAATAATTAATGGAGTTGAGTTCCTAGCGAACTTAATCGTCATAATACCCAAACCTTGGATGTTATCACAGGAATGGATTAGTTAACCGATCACAAAGCGATATTGGATTGCGGAAAGAGTCATATCGGTCGAGAGCCGGATGGAAAGAAAATTGAGTTTGAAGCGAAACGATGCAAGATGGACAATTGATGGTCAACGACATGAAGGCTATCGACAGAGAAGTCTCCATAGTCAATGAATATCCGGATGTTTTCCCGGAAGATTTACGGAATGCCGCGGATAGAGATATCGAGTTCGTGATAGAACTAGTTCGAGGACAGCTCAATAGCTAAGAGACCTTACAGGATGTCCACGAGAGGAATTGGTGGAAATGAAGAAGCAAATTGAAGCTGCTTGGAAAAGGATTTATAAGACCTAGTTCATCGCCATGGGGAGCACTGTCTTATTCGTTAAGAAGAAGGGCGGAAGTTTCGGGATGTGTATAGACTATCGTGCACTCAATGATGTGACGATAAAGAATAAGTATCCGCTACCGGGATCGATGATTTGTTTGACCGATTGAGAGGAAGCGAGGTATTCTCCAAAATTGATCTTGATCGAGGATACCATCGGTGAAGATCCGATCGGAGGATATTAGAAGGCGCATTTCGTCAAGATATGGACACTCTGAGTTCTGATGATGTCTTTTGGTGCGACAAATGCACGGCATATTTCATGAACTTAATGAATAAGGTTTTTATGGAAAACTTGGATAAGTTAGTCGTCGTATTCATAGATGACATCCTTATCTATTCAAGGCGAGAGAAGAGCACGCAGAGCACTTGAGGCTAGTCCTTGAAAAGTTGAGGAACAACGGTTGTTTGCGAAATTTAGCAAATGTGATTTACGGAAAGATAAGGTGGAATTTCTTGGACACATAATGGCGTGAGAAGGAGTTCTTGTAGATCCAAAGAAAGTGGAAAGCGGTTTTACATTGGGAGCAGTAGAAGGCGGTAACCCAAATCCGTAGTTTCCTTGGAATGGCGGGTATTACCGTCGATTCATTGAAGGATTCTCTCACGATTGCGAGACCTCTTACGCAATTGTTGAAAAAGAAAAGAAATTTTATGGACACTGAGTGTGAGAAGAGTTTTGGGAATTGAAAAGGAGGTTAACATCGGCTTTGTATTAGTTTTACAGACGTTCACCAAGACTTTGACATTTATTGTGATGCATCGCGTCGGGGATTGGGATGCGTGTTGATGCAAAATAGGAAGGTAATTGCCTATGCATCGAGGCAATTGAGACCACATGAGGAGAACTATCAGACTCATGATTTAGAATTAGCTGTAGTAGTGCATGCACTAAAAATATGGCGTCATCATCTCATCGGAAATAGATGTGAAGTATATCACGATCATAAAAGCCTTAAGTATATTTTCACACAAGTGACCTAAATATGAGGCAAAGAAGATGGTTAGAGTTAATCAAGGATTATAATGTGGGAATTCACTACCACGGGAAAGCCAGCGTGGTGGCGGGCCTTGGCGAAAGAACCACAGTGTAAATATGCTGTTGGAAACAAGTCAGGCAGAATTGTGTAGGGATTTCCAGAAACTAGAATTGGAAATGGTACCAAAAGGATTCCTAGTAACCTTGGAAGTAAGACCTACCCTGGAAGATCAGATCGGGAAGGCGGAAAGATGATGATAAGATCAAAAGAATTAAGGGCAAAATGGATGAAGGCAAAGCAAAAGATTTTAAAGCTGGATGAACAAGGTACTATGTGGTTTAAAGGCGCATTTGTGTCTTGCGAACAAAAAGGAGTTAAGCGATTAATTTTGGGAGGCCCATGACTCAAGTACTCAATTCATCCAGGAAGTGCGAAAATGTATCAAGATTTGAAGGAAAAATTTTGGTGGCCAAGCATGAAGCGAGAAGTCGCGAATCGTTGCATTATGTGACATATGCCAAAGGGTCAAAGCTATGCACCAAAGGCAGTGAGGCTATTACAACCCTTAAAGATACGAATGGAAATGGGAGGAAATTGGTATGGATTTTATAACGGATTGCCCGAGCATAAAGTGGATATGATTCCATATGGGTCATAGTAGATCGTTTAACTAAGGTGGCACATTTCATACGGTAAAGACCACTTATTAGGAGACCGGTTAGCGAGAACTTTATATGTCGTAATTGTATGCATTTACATGGAGTGCGAAAAAGATAGTGTCGGACGAGAGTACCCAATTTACCTCAGTTACGGGGTAAGCTTCATGAAGCAATGGGGACTCGTTTGAACTTGATCTGACATACCATCCATGAGACAGATGGACAAGCGAGAGAGTCAATCGGATATTGGAGGATATGTTGAGGGCATGTGCCTTAGCATATTCCACTTCATGGGACAAGTGTTTGCCTTATCTTTGAGTTTAGTTACAACAACGATTATCAAGCGAGCTTACAAATGTCTCCATTTGAAGCTCAGTATGGTAGATCTGTCGAACACCATTGAATTGGAATGAGACAGTGAGCGACATGTTTTCGGACGGACATTCTTGAGAAGCGGAAGCCTACAGATCACCACAGTCGGGAAAGATTGAAGATTGCACAATCGAGCAAAAGAGTTATCTTGACAACCGTCATGAGGAACTAAGCTTTGAACAGAAGATTTTGTGTATCTTAGAGTAACACCACTCAAAGGAGTGAAGGTTCCATGCAAAGGAAGCTCGCACCCAGATATGTCGGACCATTCAAAATCTTGAGCCGTAGAGGTGAAGTTGCGTATCAATTGGAGTTACCGCATGATCTTTGGCGAGAGTGCATGGCGTATTCCATGTGTCTCAGCGAAGAAGTGTCTTGATGCAGGAAGAGCAAACACCTTTGGAGGCAATTGAGTACGCAAGAAGGTCGACTTACAAAGAACATCAATGAAGATTACGGGCGTAATGGACGAGAGAGACAAGGAACAAGTCAGCAGCGTTTCTGCGAGTTGATGGAGCAACCATTCGGAAAGTGAAGCAGCGTGGGAGCGTGAAGAAGATCTGAAGAAGGGTTCCTAACTTTGTTTTATAGGCGACCACTGAATCTCGGGGACGAGATTACATTATGAGGGAGGTTTGTAACACCTAATTTTTGCTCTAATTTAAATTTTGAGAGTATTTTTGATTTTTGTGAATTTTGGGAATTTATTGAAATTTATTTGGAATTACTCAAAACTAGCCTTCCTTGAAAACAATTAAATAATGGAAAAGTTCTAGCAAAGTTTTATTGAAAATATTTTATTTGAGTTCCAAATATCTCAAAGTATTTTCTGGAATTTTTCTAGAATTTTTACGCTATTTTAAAAGCCCCAAATGATTTAAGTGAATTTCTAGAATTATTTTTATTGAAAAGGATTTAAAATCCGGAATAGTGATGGGCGAATCGTTGGACCGGCCCGATCTTGTCTTGAGGCCCAGCTCGTCGGCCATGACCCCATGACCCACCCTTGAAACCCTAGCGCCGCGCGTTTGCGTGATTGGATCAACATCGTGCGATCGAGAATCATCCGTCACCCATTGTTCGCTTGGATTGGATCGTTGCGGCGTGAATGCGGGATTTCGCCCGTCGTTTCTTCCTCGCGAGATCGCGGAGCAATGGCCGCTGCATGTCGCCATTTCGCCGAAGATTTCGGCGCCCGTCGGCGCTATTTAGTCTTGCCGCCACCCGCGTGGCGCGCCTCTAAACGTCGTCTGTAGCCCTAGCGCCACGCCTCGAAACGCCAGGTTGCTCTAAAAGCTTCGCCGTAGTTGTTCCCTGCGCGCCACGGTTCTCCGGCGTTTGCCGCCGCCGGTCCCTCTGCCGTCGCCGAGGTCACGAGCCTTGCCGGCGAGCAGCGTCGAATCGCTAGATCTTCGCCGGGAGCCACGAAGCGCCGTCGACTACATCATCTTCCTCATCTCGACAAGCTTGCACGCGCGCCATCGTCGGACTCGAGCATCGTTGACCGTCGGATCGCAGGAGGGTAAGGATCGTGCCCACGTCGCCCTTCTCTGCTTACATTTAGTTTGTATACGTGCGTTAGATCTGTTATGGGCGGTCTGGATTAACCCAAAGTTTACGTTAGCTAAATCTTGATCGTTAGATCTAGAGCGAGCGGCTTGGATTAGATCTAATGTCTGCGATATGTTTTAGTCTTAGCCGTTGGATCGTTAGTGAGCAGCGTAAGATTGAGCCCGTCGCGCCTTGAATAATGTGACTCTGGTAACTTTGGCCAGTTGGATCGGATCTGAGCGGTTGAGTTGGATCTCGGTTTTAATCTAGGATCGCGCGCGTTCAAATTTGAGCGTCTTGCGGCGGAGATAACGCCGCACCCCATCGAATCCGTCTTGTGGCGTGTGCGCGTTGGTGAGGAGAGACCGGATCAACCGTTGGTTTACGGCGCCGTTGGATGCGTGGCGCGTGGGCGTGGAGTCAAGCGTCGCCGAACGCGGGGTGAGATCCGGCCAGATTGGTTGGCGGTGATGCGGATCTGCCGCGTGTCAGCGTCGAAGGATTAGTGCTGCGGCGTCGGCCCGGCGCCAAGGGTTGCGTCACCGGTGCTGCAGCGCCACAGTGCCTCGGTCCCACGGTGGACGAGCCAACCCGTGGACTCGGTCCATAGACAGAGCGGCGTGGCGGCCTGCGGGCGTGCCGCGTGTCTTCTTGGCGTCATCGCGGCGTCATAAATATTTTCATATATGAAAATATTTGGCGGAAATTCATTTCGGTGCTGACGTCATCATGAGGCATGCTGACGTCATAAATGTAATTTCAAGTATAAAAATAATTCAGAAAAATCGGATTTTCTTAATTTACGTATTTTGATTTTATTCAAACTTCAAATGACTATAACTTTTGCATTTTAACTCGGTTTGGGTGATTCAAATTTCTAAAAATTCATAAAATTGTGAGCTATTTATTGGTGAATTTTATTTGAATTTTTGAGGACATATAGTCTTCTGTATTGGCTATTTATTGTATACTTTGTTTATGCAGCGTGAGGCGTAAATTTGGGAAGTTTGAGGAAGAATTAGTCGCTCAAGACCAAGCTTGAACACGACCAGCAACTCTTTGAAGGCAAGTGATGCTTTGATCATTTTGATCCCAGATTTTAAAATGTAATTTATGCTTTGAAACTATGCATGCTAATTATTTAAAATGAATTTAAATTAATTTGGGATAATGTAGTTAATCAACCCATTTTGTTATGCCACCTTGAATTATTAATTGTATGCCTAGATCATTGTCACCTAAGTTCGATTATATTAGTTGGATGTTAATATTGTGCCAACACGGGAGGCTAGGCGAAGTGAGTAGATGCTTAGCCTTACAGCGAATCATGAATAATCTTTGGAAAAATGCTACAATATTGATTAAAGACATATTGAATGTATTTTGAAAAGTGGTGTGATGATGCCACATGTTGAGATTGAGTCTGACAACTTTGTGTGGTTCCGTGCCGATATTGAGTTATTCTTGGCATGTGTTGCACAATAATCAATTGGGTGGAAAATGATTTAGGCTGAGGGCAAGTGGCAAGAGATTTTGTGTGCGGGTGGGCTGTGTGGCATTGGGTTGTTGAGTGATGTGAGTCTGTGTGCCACATTGGGTGTGTGTGCCCTTGTTGAGTGTTGAAAGTCTTGCCTTGGTCGATTAAGGACTTCACCTTGCAAGCCTTTGATCTGAGTCACCGTACAACCACATATGCGACATGGGACAGACCTAGTTGACTAGGGTTACGATATCTTTCCTCGATACCTCGGGGTGTGATACGAGGTGTATATCGTATGGGGGGCGTGCACATGCTACGGCTTGGTGCCCATCCAGCGGTGATTGGCGGTCCTATACTTGGCTCTGTGTGAGGAAGTGATAGTGAAGGCAATCTGGAGAGGTTCTTTGGTTAAGGTAGAAGTTCTGAAAAGCTTTGTTGCGGACAATCACTGTGTGGTGGCGGTTTGTATCTTGTGGGTAAAGTGTACAACCTCTGCAGTGTCAAAACTATTGAATAGCCGTGCTCACGGTATTGAGCATTGCTCGGGGATTACTGATCAAGGGTAGTTTTCATAAACAAAACATGGAAGGGTGGTACGTGTGCGGTGTTGGAAATGAACTAATAAAGGTGTGTGAGAATCTTGAAGAAAAACCATTTGAAATTAGTATTACTTATATACATTTCTTTGCTTTAATCTAAACAAGATACTAGTTTAAAAATCTTGCTTGATGCAAAAAGGATCAATTAAGCCAATCCATTGGAATAAGCTTTGCATATAGTAATAGTCTTTGCATTGTGCATTACTTGTTGAGTGCCTTGTGTACTCACCCCACCTTATCAACCCCAACATCGGTGGAGGAGACTACACGGTATGGGAGGAGGATGCGTCGAGGACACGAGCAACTAGGGGCAAGCCCGATCGGTTGCTGTGGCAAGATGGATGCTTACGACTTTTTATGTTCATTGCTATTTCTTTGTTTTGAATAATGTAAGCCTGCGTGGTGACTTATCTGTAAGGAGACCATAAGGTTGTACAACTCGTTTTATATACATGTTTGCACTATTTATTCTTATATCCTTGTGAATATGCATGATGTGCAACCTGTATTATGTGTGTGTGCTAAGCGTGATCTGGGTAGCACAGAATACACGGAAGGGTCGGATTTGCGATTCGGGTCCCGACATCCGTAGGAGATCAGGTGACCTTACTGGGATGGTCGGCTTTGCACCACGGTGTACCAACCCGATTTTGACTCTAGATTATCTACGAGTTGCTCCCGATCGTGTGAGAGTTGGCGTCGAGAGAGACACTCAGTCCAATCTTCTTACGTGCATTTGAGTACTACACGAGGTGTCGTATGGTTCGATATTGGGTTCCTAAGTCTTCACTCTATCGATCTTTGAGTCATCTTTCTCTCTTGTGTCTTGTCGAGTTAAATCCGGATGGGAAGAGGCGATGTTTGGATTGTTGACTCGGTTGTTCTCGTCATATGACCGGAGATTCTCGTTAGTTCTCTTCCTAGTCCGAACCCGGTGATGAGTTAATCACTTTTGGGGATGCATCTTGGTAGAGTCATTGCTAAAGGTACCATGCATTAACCAAAATTTCATTCTTAAAGATGTTGCCTTAGTAAGTAAGGCGCAATACAATCTGCTCTGTTTCTCGGCTTATCGATGACTCTTTCGAGGTAAGCTTCAAAGTAATACTGTAGAATTCTTGATTCATCGGGGAGGGTTAGTTTTGGGATTTCAAGATCGGGAGAGTCTTTCGTGCTGATTTTTACGCTTCTTACGGAGACTCTCTTGATGTTTGATTGCTACGAGTCCCATGATCTCTCCTACGGCATAGGAGACTTGGTCACATTGGTTTTGATCATTTGACCGAGTTAGCGACCACGATCTCATTCGGGTTTGCCCAAACTCAAGATAGTCAAAGACTTAGTTTGCTCTCCTTGCCGACATTGCAAGATGGTTCTTGCTTCTCATCCTCCGATCCAGTAGTGATGGTGATGCACGGGACGGCTTTTACATATGGACCTTTGTTGGTCGGCTAGAGTCTTGATCGGCGGGAGGAAGTGGTATGTTCTTGTCATCGTTGATGATTTTCTAGATACTCTTGGGTATTTTCATAGCCTCGAAGGATGAGACTTTTCTCACTTGAGGGGTTTGGTCGATGGGTTGTCTATTGAGCTCCCGGTGCATTCTGAGCTATCTGCGGTGATAAGGCCTGAGTTCAAGAATTCCTACTTTGAGAGTTTACGTGTGGAGTCTGGTTTAGAGCATCGGTTCTCTTCTCCTCGCCCCTCGTGAGAATAGCGTAGTGGAAAGGAAGAAACAGGACCTTGGTTGAGATGGCGGGGCGATGCTGCAGGCAATCTGATACTCCTAGTAAGTTTTGGGGTGAGGCTATAGCTCTTGCTTGCCATGTTTCTAATCGCATGTTTTGAGAGCACATCGCATCGCACTTCTTATGAGTTGAGGTATGGCGAAAGCACGATGTGTCTCATTTTCGCGTTTTGGTTGCAAGTGTTTTATCTTGAAGTCAGTAACATAGATAAGTTTGAGTCTCGCTCTTACGATGGTATACTTCTAGGTTACTCGACTTCTTCTCATAGCTATAAGTGCAGGTGTTGATGCGCATAGGATCATAGAGACACTGTGATGTGACCTTTGATGAGGCTAGCCAGGAGCTAGACACGATGTTTGAGCTCTTCTTATCCCTCGAGACCATCTTTGTAGAAGATGAGGATGATGGAGATGATGGTGTTCCAGGATCAGTCCCTACACCTAAGGTGCCTCTGTTTCCATTTACGCACCTCGGGGAGACCGGCCCTTGCCTTGAGCTCTCCTTGACAAGTGGCTCTGCTCCTACCTCTTACAGTGCATGAGGTAGAGGCCATACGCCACTTGGTCCTCCCCGACATATCCGAGCTCATCCACTGATCAGATCATTGGTGATCTGTTTGCGTAGTCACTCGCTCAAAATTAGGTTTAATCCGATTCGCCTCCACTCTTGCCTTCGTTGCCTCCTTTGGGCGAAGGATGTTTCTCATGCATTATCAGATGAATCGTGGATTAATGCTATGCATGAGAACTTGAGAACTTTGAGAGGAACAAGGTATGGCGAGCTTGTGAGCCCCATCCCAGTCATAATGTCATTGGGACCAAGTGGGTGTTCAAAA